>JAKFHT010002002.1:600000-995664 GCA_023783455.1 Erythrocebus patas
CTTGTAATTGGAAAACTTTCAACTCACCATGAAATAAATATAAAATACATATGAATGGCTCCGTATTCACTTTCTTTTTTTCTCTACTATTACAAGTGATCAAGTTAACCTCTATCTCTGAAAAGAATGATTCCTTTTTTTCCTTTGAGACAGTCTTGCCCTGTCGGACACACTGGAGTGCAGTGGCACAATCTCAACTCACTGCAACCTCTGCCTCTAGAGAGAGTTCAAGCAATTCTCCTGCCCCAGCCTCTGGAGTAGCTGGGATTATAGGCGCATGGCACCACGCCAGGCTAATTTTTTTTTTTTTTTTTTTGAGACGGAGTCTTGCTCTGTCACCCAGGCTGGAGTGCAGTGGTGCCATCTTGGCTCATTGCAAGCTCTGCCTTCCGGTTCATGCCATTCTCCTGCCTCAGTCTCCTGCATAGCTAGGACTACAGGTGCCCACCACCACACCTGGATAATTTTTTGCATTTTTAGTAGAGACGGTGTTTCACCGTGGTAGCCAGGATGGTCTCGATATGCTGACCTCATGATCCACCTGCCTCGGCCTCCCAAAGTGCTAGGATTACAGACGTGAGCCACCGCCAGCTAATTTTTTGTATCTTTAGTACAGACAAGGTTTCACCATGTTGGGAGGCTGGTCTTGAACTCCTGACCTTGTGATCCTCCTGCTTTGGCCTCCCAAAGTGCTGGGATTACAGGCATGAGCCACTGTGCCTGGCCAAAAGACTAATTCTTTACATGCCAATATGGACCTGAGAAAACATTTAATCAAGAACTTAAATGTCAGGGTTATTCTTCTCTGATCTTAATGTATTTTGCCCAACGTCTAAGCCACCATGTGCCCAAATCACAACACAACAAAATAACCTTCAAAACAATTTCCTTGGAGTCTTTATTAACTTCATGGACCAAAAATTATACAAGATGTCTTCTCTTCTTTTTAAATAGAAAATGTAACTAAATTCTCAATCTTAAAGCTTTAAGAAATTTAAAAATATACGCCAGCAGCAATGGCTCATGCCTGTAATCCCAAAACTTTGAGAGGCCAAGACAGGCGGATCACCTGAGGTCAGACGTTTGAGTCCAGCCTGATCAACATGTTAAAACCCCATCTCTACTAAAAGTACAAAAATTAGCTAGGAGTGGTGGCAGGCACCTGTAATCCCAGCTACTCGGGGGAGACCGAGGCACGGGAATCACTTGAACAGGGAGGCAGAGGTTGCAATAAGCCAAGTGAGAGTTGGTGTCACTGCACTCCATCCTGGAGATAGAGCAACACTGTCTCCAAAAACAAAAAAAAAAAGTAAGAAATTAAAAATACATATTAAATGACTGCTACACAGCAAAGACAGACAGTCCCTATGTAAATCTGCTTCCCAGTTCAGGGTCTTTGTTTATTAGCTCTCAAGTTTACATATTAAATACACATAAAAAATCTTAAATGTATACTAGAAAAACCTATGCATTTTTCTTCAGCAATCACTTCCTTTGAAATATTACATTTTAGGCCGGTGCAGTGGCTCACACCTGTAATCCCAGCACTTTGGGAGGCAGAGGCAGGTGGTTCACTTGAGGTCAGGAGTTTGAGATCAGCCTGACCAACATGGTGAAAATCCATCTCTATTAAAAATACAAAAATAAGCCGGTGTGGTGGCATATGCTTGTACTTCCAACTACCTGGCAGGCTGAGACATGAGAATCACTTGAAACAGGAGGTGGAGGTTGCAGTGAGCCGAGATCATGACACTGCACTCCAGTCTGGGCAACAAAACAAGACTCTCTCAAAAAAAAAAAAAAAAAAAAAAGGGAAAGAAATATTACATTTTAACCAAAATTTTATCTAAAAGTTTATAAATAAACATGATTATTAGTAAAAGTCATCTGCTAAAATGAAGCCCATTTAACAAGCACTAAGAATTCCATTTACCGTTCATTGACTTTCTCTTCTACTACTCCCTAACCTACTACTTATCAGGAGGAAGACGTTAGAGAAACCAAAATAAATCTGTTAATATAAACCATTTTTAAATGACAAAGTTCTAGCTGAAACATATATACCCATAGAGCATGCTGTATCAAATCAAAAGTACATTAATTAGTAAACATTAGGTTAGTAAACACTTAACCTAACAAAAAATGAGGTACATCAGATACTCTACTGCTAAAGCACACGAGTAGCATACCCCCACCAACTCTTTCCTGTAATCCTAAAATAGTCCACTGTTCTTTCCATTACCCATATGTGCTGGAAAATATCTCTACCTACTCTTTACCAATATGTTTACTTCTATCCAAAAGTTATAAAATATTCATTGGTATGGAAATATGGGTATGAAGTAAAAATGTTATGATTTCGTAAATAAATAATGCTCTTGGTTAGTGGCTTGGTACTATGAAAAGTACACATTTTTTTACAGTTATCTTAAGTAACTTACCTCCACCTATTGCTTTTTTTTTTTGAGACAGAGCCTTGCTCTGTTGCCTAGGCTGAAGTGCAGTGGCGCAATCTCGGCCTCCCATGTCCAAGCGATTCTCCTGCCTCAGTCTCCCAAGTAGTTGGGAATACAGGTATACGTCACCACACCCAGCTAATTTTTGTATTTTTAGTAGAGAAAGGGTTTTGCCATGTTGGCCAGGCTGGTCTTGAACTCCTGACCTCAGGTGATCCACCTGCCTTGGCCTCCCAAAGGATTATAGGCATGAGCCACCACGCCCAGCCCTCTACCTATTTCTGAGAAGAAAAATCGTCTGACTGAAAGAAAAAGATCTGCTGTATACAAGGCTCAAACTCAGAGATGAGCTGTATTACTTTAGAATAACACACTGCTACAGATCAGACTTGCAATATTTTCTTACTATAATGAAAAATTTTGAAGAAAATCAAGACAAAAAATGAGAAATACTATTCCCCTGATCTTTCTAAAATGTCCACGTTTGTATAATATAGACAAAGATAACAAACTTACTGTCGTTCTACTGTGGTAGCATTTTTAAAAACATTATTTTCACAAGGGCAAGCAAAATAGCAATACACATGTACGATATCATATATTTTACTCAATAATCTAATTTACTGCATATTTATATGAAATCACATAAAATTTTCACATCTCTATTTAGTCTAAATTCTTTCTCATTGATTACTATGTTTATTAGTTTATTAGATGAAAGTAAGAGTCAGTAGTATCCCTGAAGAAAGAAAAAACATTACAACTACAGAGCAAACATAAGTCAAGCAAGAAATCTAAAAAGAGAATAACAATACCTTTTGAATAATCTTCCAGCAATAGGTTGAAGTGACCTAATTGGCAAAAGAAGTCAGAGTCCACTTTTCCTTCAGCTTTTAAGATTAAAGATTCGTAGCAGTGAACAGCCTAGAAATAAACATTATAAACATTAAGAAAAAGGCATGTCCTTCCTGGAAGAATACATACAACTGCATGAGATTCTTAAAGAAATCAAAGCAACCATAAATGTATGTCATTTCTTCCACAGGCATAGGATTAAATCCAGTATTTCAGACAGGAAATAACTTCTCTTAATAAGTTACTAATGAAGAAATTAGATCCCAAAGATTCTTGGTGAATTTTGAAGTCTTCATCAGTACACCCATATTAAAAGGAGACGACAGAAGTCAAAAGTAATTATGGGCTGACAGGACAACTGTATCAGTTTCATTAAAAAGGGCTAACTTGAAGATAAATCTTTTGACTCCAGCTGTTTAGAGGATCTAAAGTGACCTTGATGGACAGTGGAAGAAATCACAACATGGAATTCCTTGAATAAAAATTTATTGACTTAAAAAAAAAAAGAATTTACTAATGAAGCCAATAGTCATGATCTAACAATATATCATATGCTCAATAAAATAAACTAGGAGCTCATTAATAACTTTATATAAAAGTTGCACATCTAAATTCTTACTATTGTCCTTATTTATACAACAAAACTACTCTCAAATAAGCACTGGAAGAACATTATTGACTCTAGTAGCCATTAACCACATGAAATTTTTGAACATTTGGAATGTGGAGAGCCCAAATTGAGATGTACTGTGTTTCAAAGATTTCACACAAACTTTGATGGGGGGTAGTTATGGGTTCAGATCAAGTCTTTGAACTTTCAGGAGTTTGTAGGAGGAAAAACTGAATAAAAACGTTACTAAAACATCAAAACAGCGTCCTGGAATTTTGCTGCAAATAGAGTTGTTACTAACCACAGATTTTGAAAAACTTAACTTCTTCTAACCATAGTCTTAATAACATGCAAACAGCTTGTTATTTGCAAAGGAAAAGATGCTCAGTATTTTCAAGAATAAATGAGTTACATGTAATGCAGAACAAAATGAATAAATCTCAAAGTAAGTTGAAGGAAAGGAGCAAGGCTAAAGCGCAGTATATTTTTCACAATCTCACTTACGTAATATTTTAGAAAAGTAAACAATCTTTAGTGTCAGAAAGCAGATCAGTGATTACTTATAATTGCTGTCTCCTCTTTCTGAATTACTAAACCACTGCCTGAGTTTACTTGTACTAAGGCCCCACTGTGCCAGGCCCAATACCAAGTACTTTACATAAATGTTCTTCCTTAACACAAAATGCAGTATCTGGAAAAGAGGACTTCAAGTAATTGCAGCATGAAAAGGATAGTGAATGCGCTCTACAAAAAAGAAGGGGTAATCAAAGCACTTTGGGAGGCCGAAGGCAGGTGCATCCCGAGGTCAAGACATAAGAGACCATCCTGGTCAACATGGTGAAAACTGTCTCTACTAAAAATACAAAAATTAGCTGGGCATGGTGGTGCGCACCTGTAGTCCTAGCTACTGGAGAAGCTGAGGCAGGATAATCACTTGAAGTCGGGAGGTGGAGGCTGCAGTGAGCCAACACTATGCCACTGCACTCTAGCCTGAGCAAAAAAGCAAGACCCCGCCTCAAAAAAAAAAAAAAAAAAAAAAAAGGGAGGATGAAAGGGAATAAAGGCAAAACATAGGAAATTTTATATTTTAACATTGTGCTAATATTCACAACAGCAAAAAGTTTCACAGTTTAGTCCACAAGTACCCTCTTCTCTATGCAAATTTTCTTAAAACACATATCCACATATCTAAAATGTCTAATTCTCCACCAAACAGTACTAGACCTGAAAACAGGTAAGTGTAACCATATTATACTAAGTCAGTTTTTTCAATCAACAAAAACTGACCCCAAATAAACATATATATTGTATTTAGCAGGAACTTCAAAGTAGCTATTACAAATATATTTAAAGAATTAAACAGTGGGCAAATACAGGAGATTGAGGTTGCAGTGAGTTGTGATCATGCCACTGCAATCTACCCTGGGTGACACAGCAAGAGTCGGAAAAAAAAAAAAAAAGAAAAAGAGGGCAAAGGACAAGAACAGATCAGAAGAAGACACATAATAGTCAAAAAGCACATTTAAAAAATGTTCAACATCACTAATCATCAAAGAAATGCAAATCAAAACCACAATGAGATATCATCTTACACTAGACAGAATGTCTATCATTAAAAAGATGAAAAAAAAAAAAGAGATACTGGCAGGGACACAGACAAAATGAATCTTTACACACTTTCATAGAGTATTAGCACACTCTATGAAAAACCATACGGAGATTTCTCAAACTACTAAACACAAAACTACCATTCAATCCAACAATCCCATTACATGGTATATACCCAAAGAATAAGAAATCATTATATCAAAATGATAACTGCAATTGTATGTTTGGTGTAGCTCTCTTTACAATAGCAAAGATAGGAAACTACTCCAATGTCCACCAATGGATGACTGGACAAGGAAAAAGCGACATATATAAAAATAAATACTATTCAGCAATTAAAAGAATGAAAATATGTTTTATGCAACAACAAGATGGAACTGAAGGTGAATATCTTAAGTGAAACAACTCAGAAACTGAAAATCAACACTAAATATTTACTACATCAATATAAATGATCAAATCCAAAAAAAAGAAAACACTTAACAAAAACAGAGCTTCAGAAACCTTTCGAGATCGTGTTGAGCGTTACAATCTTAATATAACTGGAGTCCGAGAGAAAAAATGCGAGAATAAAAGAACTATCATCCAGGCTGACACAGTGGCTCACACCCGTAACCCCAGCACTTTGGGAGGCTGAGGTGGGTGAATCACAAGGTCAGAAGTTCAACACCAGCCCAGCCAAAATGGTGAAACCCTGTCTCAACTAAAAACACAAAAAATTAGCTGGGCATAGTGGTGGGCGCTGCTATCTCAGCTACTTGGGAGGCTGAGTCAAGAGAATCGCTTGAACCTGGGAGGTGGAGATTGCAGTGGGCAGACATTGCGCCACTGCACTCCAACCCAGGCAATAGTGCGAGACTCGTCTCAAGAAAAAACAAACAAATAAACCAAAAAAAAGAACTATCATCAAAAATTCTATATTTCATTATACTATACTTTTATTAAAAAGTAGAATCATATTCCCAGATAAACAAAGGCAAAGAACTAACTGATGATAGACATACCTTACCACAAAGAAGTATTGTTTCACACAGGAAAAAAATTAAAATAGCAGTTAGTAATGTGAATTCCCAAGGCAATAACATGGTTGTGGGATGAGCAAGGAGTGCTGGGCCAACTACTAAGTTTGTACATAAGGAATACACCCCTTGATAACTGCTAATCTGTTTTTGCATCCCTCTGGATTTACAATTTGGGAGAAAGTAAGACCTGCTAGAAAAACAAACTTGGGGGATTTCATTACCACTACACTTACCTTGTAAGAAATGCTAAAGGTAGTCCCACAGGTTAAAGAAAAATGATGTTAACTAGCACACAAAACCATTTGAAAATACAAAATAAAGGTAACATATAGACAAATATAGTAACCCATAATATTGTAATGCAGATGAAAAAATAATGAATAAATCTGGCATCAAATTTTTAAAGCATAAAAAATTCTAAAAAATATGTTAATGGATCCCTGAAGGACAGATATAAAGAGCAGTTTTATATGCAAATGAAATTTAGTTCTAACAACTGACAGAAGATGATTGTTGGCCGGGTGTGGTGGCTCACACCTGTAATCCCAGAGCTTTAGGAGGCCAAGGCAGGCAGATTACCTGAGATCAGGAGTTCCAGACCAGCCTGGCCAACATGGCGAAGCCTGTCTCTACTAAAAACACAAAAATAGCCAGGTGTGGTGGCAGATACGTGAAATCTCAGCTACTCGGGAGGCTGAGGCAGCTTGAACCTGGGAAGAGGTTGCAGTGGGCTGACATAGCACCACTGAACTTCAGCATGGACAACAGAGGGAAATTGCATCTCAAAAGAGAAAAAAAAACCCCAAAAGAACAAAGGTAGTTATAACTTTATGAAGCTTTATGTTACTGCCATGGTAACTACTAAGAAAACATATAGGACATATGTACAAAGTGAAATGAAAAGAGAATTAAAACTTGTCACCACAAAATAATCCAACGAAACACAAAGGCAGGCAGAAAGAGAGGAAAGAGAAATAAAAAGGCCACAACATAGAAAACAAACAACAATGAAAGAAAATGGAACTAGTAAGTCCTTTCTTGTTAATAATTACTTTAAATAGAAACAGATAATGCACCAGTCATAATACATAGAGGAATAACCGGATTTAAAAACAACCATAAATTGTCCAAAAGACACTCATTTTAGACCTAAGGACACACACAGGCTAAAAGTGTAAAAATGGGAAAAGATACTGTATTCTATTCTCTGAAGAGGGCAAGAGTAGCCATCCTGGGACTATAGGTACAGGTCACCATGTCTACCTAATTTCTTAGTTTTTGTAGAGATGGAGTTTTGCCATGTTGCCCAGATTAGTCTTGAACTTCCAGACTCAACTGATCTATCAGCCTCCACCTCCCAAAGGGATGGAATTACAGGCAAGAGTCACATGCTAGGACAAGTAAAGATTACAATAAAATGAGATCAGGGAATAAAAGAACAGGAAAGTAAATTACTTTAAATATCTGCTAAAAGCTAAAGTCTGATTTTAAATCTGAATTCTGAATAAAATTACAAGATGCACTGCTGCGGTATGAATCAAATAATCTCCAAGTAACAACTCTGTCCTATTAAGAAACAGCATGCAAACTTTTATTTTCATAAGTTAACCTTTACTGTGAACTTTCAAAGCCCTTCACACATTTATTCTACACTGATGTTCTGGTGTTAGTCATCCTACCACTTAAAGGACTATTTGTTCAATCTAAACTGAGAGGTCTTACTTCAATATGACCTTCATAAAAGTTTTCCATTCATGGGACTCTCGAATTTGTTTTGCTCTGAGTGGTGGTAGCAATTTACAAGCCAATCATGTGAAGATTCAAAGCAAGTTCCTAAAATATGCCAGTCATTTTATGCCAGTCATTGACTAATTTATAAAATATGTATGTTTAGGTCTTAATCTGTCAAATGAAACAATCTTACATTCTTTAAAATACAAATTAGCTCTCTAGATAGCCATTAAGAAAAAATGGGACCGTTCATCAGCATCACAGTAAGTTGCAATGCAAAAACAACCTTCAAAACTAAAAATTAATCTACGTCAGAACAAATATATCATGCTATGGTTGGAAAGCACTAAAATTTAATTCTGGCTTACAGCATTACGCCTATAAATAAATTTTGCCAACTGAGTCACAGAAATTCATGTCAGGCAAAACAATCTTATTTGGCGTAATAATACCAAATGTTCCCTAGTTAGCTCAATTTGACTCTTTTAAAAGCTAGCTATTTAGTAATAAAAGCAGGCCAGGTGCAGTGACTCACGCCTGTAATCCCAGCACTTTGGGAGGCTGAGGTGGGTGAATCACAAGGTCAGAAGTTCAACACCAGCCCAGCCAAAATGGTGAAACCCTGTCTCAACTAAAAACACAAAAATTAGCTGGGCATAGTGGTGGGCGCTGCTATCTCAGCTACTTGGGAGGCTGAGTCAAGAGAATCGCTTGAACCTGGGAGGTGGAGATTGCAGTGGGCAGACATTGCGCCACTGCACTCCAACCCAGGCAATAGTGCGAGACTCCGTCTCAAGAAAAAAACAAACAAATAAACCAAAAAAAAAGAACTATCATCAAAAATTCTATATTTCATTATACTATACTTTTATTAAAAAGTAGAATCATATTCCCAGATAAACAAAGGCAAAGAACTAACTGATGATAGACATACCTTACCACAAAGAAGTATTGTTTCACACAGGAAAAAAATTAAAATAGCAGTTAGTAATGTGAATTCCCAAGGCAATAACATGGTTGTGGGATGAGCAAGGAGTGCTGGGCCAACTACTAAGTTTGTACATAAGGAATACACCCCTTGATAACTGCTAATCTGTTTTTGCATCCCTCTGGATTTACAATTTGGGAGAAAGTAAGACCTGCTAGAAAAACAAACTTGGGGGATTTCATTACCACTACACTTACCTTGTAAGAAATGCTAAAGGTAGTCCCACAGGTTAAAGAAAAATGATGTTAACTAGCACACAAAACCATTTGAAAATACAAAATAAAGGTAACATATAGACAAATATAGTAACCCATAATATTGTAATGCAGATGAAAAAATAATGAATAAATCTGGCATCAAATTTTTTAAAGCATAAAAAAAATTCTAAAAAAATATGTTAATGGATCCCTGAAGGACAGATATAAAGAGCAGTTTTTATATGCAAATGAAATTTAGTTCTAACAACTGACAGAAGATGATTGTTGGCCGGGTGTGGTGGCTCACACCTGTAATCCCAGAGCTTTAGGAGGCCAAGGCAGGCAGATTACCTGAGATCAGGAGTTCCAGACCAGCCTGGCCAACATGGCGAAAGCCTGTCTCTACTAAAAAACACAAAAATAGCCAGGTGTGGTGGCAGATACGTGAAATCTCAGCTACTCGGGAGGCTGAGGCAGCTTGAACCTGGGAAGCGGAGGTTGCAGTGGGCTGACATAGCACCACTGAACTTCAGCATGGACAACAGAGGGAAATTGCATCTCAAAAAGAGAAAAAAAAAAAAACCCCAAAAGAACAAAGGTAGTTATAACTTTATGAAGCTTTATGTTACTGCCATGGTAACTACTAAGAAAACATATAGGACATATGTACAAAGTGAAATGAAAAGAGAATTAAAACTTGTCACCACAAAATAATCCAACGAAACACAAAGGCAGGCAGAAAGAGAGGAAAAGAGAAATAAAAAGGCCACAACATAGAAAACAAACAACAATGAAAGAAAATGGAACTAGTAAGTCCTTTCTTGTTAATAATTACTTTAAATAGAAACAGATAATGCACCAGTCATAATACATAGAGGGAATAACCGGATTTAAAAACAACCATAAATTGTCCAAAAGACACTCATTTTAGACCTAAGGACACACACAGGCTAAAAGTGTAAAATGGGAAAAGATACTGTATTCTATTCTCTGAAGAGGCAAGAGTAGCCATCCTGGGACTATAGGTACAGGTCACCATGTCTACCTAATTTCTTAGTTTTTGTAGAGATGGAGTTTTGCCATGTTGCCCAGATTAGTCTTGAACTTCCAGACTCAACTGATCTATCAGCCTCCACCTCCCAAAGGGATGGAATTACAGGCAAGAGTCACATGCTAGGACAAGTAAAGATTACAATAAAATGAGATCAGGGAATAAAAGAACAGGAAAGTAAATTACTTTAAATATCTGCTAAAAGCTAAAGTCTGATTTTAAATCTGAATTTGAATAAAATTACAAGATGCACTGCTGCGGTATGAATCAAATAATCTCCAAGTAACAACTCTGTCCTATTAAGAAACAGCATGCAAACTTTTATTTTCATAAGTTAACCTTTACTGTGAACTTTCAAAGCCCTTCACACATTTATTCTACACTGATGTTCTGGTGTTAGTCATCCTACCACTTAAAGGACTATTTGTTCAATCTAAACTGAGAGGTCTTACTTCAATATGACCTTCATAAAAGTTTTCCATTCATGGGACTCGAATTTGTTTTGCTCTGAGTGGTGGTAGCAATTTACAAGCCAATCATGTGAAGATTCAAAGCAAGTTCCTAAAATATGCCAGTCATTTTATGCCAGTCATTGACTAATTTATAAAATATGTATGTTTAGGTCTTAATCTGTCAAATGAAACAATCTTACATTCTTTAAAATACAAATTAGCTCTCTAGATAGCCATTAAGAAAAAATGGGACCGTTCATCAGCATCACAGTAAGTTGCAATGCAAAAACAACCTTCAAAACTAAAAATTAATCTACGTCAGAACAAATATATCATGCTATGGTTGGAAAGCACTAAAATTTAATTCTGGCTTACAGCATTACGCCTATAAATAAATTTTGCCAACTGAGTCACAGAAATTCATGTCAGGCAAAACAATCTTATTTGGCGTAATAATACCAAATGTTCCCTAGTTAGCTCAATTTGACTCTTTTAAAAGCTAGCTATTTAGTAATAAAAGCAGGCCAGGTGCAGTGACTCACGCCTGTAATCCCAGCACTTTGGGAGGCAGAGAAGAGCAGATCGCCTGAGGTCAGGGGTTCCAGACCAGCCTAGCCAACATGATGAAACCCTGTCTCTATTAAAAATACAAAAAATTAGCCAGGTATGGTAGTGGGCACCTGTATTCCCAGCTACTTGGGAGGCTGACACTGGAGAATCGCTTGAACCCATAAGACATAGGTTGCAGTGAGGTGAGACTTCACCGTTCCACTCCAGCCAGGGCAACAAGAGTGAAACTCCATTTCGGGGGAAAAGAAAAGTAAAAGTAAACCAATCCCAGAAAAGTGCCTAGTTTTTCTCATGTAGTTTGGAACTGTGCCTAGATATCAAAATATGTTCTATAATTGCCTCAGATAGGTATGTCTGATGTTGTACCAAAATTTTATATTAGCATTCTTACAAGGCCTACTTAATACTTTGTCCAGTAATATATAAACAGTAACAACCGTAACTGTTTAGAAGACAACTTCCAAACTATAAAATACTTTCACCTCATACCCCAAATTAAAGACTTAATTCTAAATAACAAAATGTGACATTCTTTCTATAGTTGTTTTTAAACTCAAAACACTATTTTTAGAACTGGAAATGAATATATGTTACAAGTTAGCAAGCAAAACACATATAATGCAAGATCTTAAATATCACTATTCAAATATTACAGTGTGAAAAACCACTCAAAGCATTTTAATAGGTGTTTTTCCTGTTAATGTCTCTAGCATTATATTGAAGGCATACTGTAATAGTAACATTCTATTTGACAGAGTGAAACTCTATCATAATACAAACAAAATCATCCTAAAAGACTTTCCAACATGAAATAAAAGTTACTACTGCTAAAATCCGTTTTTCACTTAATTGAACTGTATATTATTTAAATATGTTATTAAGCTTCCACCAAAGAAGTTTTTGCTGAAAAGTATTTACACTAATTCAGATGACAAATTTATAAAAATTCCTAAATTACAGAATTTTAAGGGAATATATTGTTATAACCATCCTAACGGTTTGATATACGGGTTTATGTATAAGGTTAAAAAAAAAAAATCAGAGAAACTAGTCACTGGGATAGGGTATCCTCAATGTCCAGAAAATTTGACACGAAAAAAAAAAAGATATTTATAACAATACTTTAAACCTTTAGAAGCTTGTAAAACAATACTGATATTTGTAAAATCTATAAATAAAACTTTTATAGAAAACATAAATATGAATAAAAACGGAAATAACAGTGATATAGATCATTCTAAGAATTTTTTAAAGAAACAGTGATGAGAGGCAAAGCTCTGTGAGAAAGGGAAAAAAATATTTTATTATACATACTACAGAATAATTTGTCTTGGGGAACAGGTGCTATGGTTTGAATATGTCTCCAGAGTTCATGCGTTGAAAACATAATCCTCAATGCAACGGTGTTGTGAAGTGGGACCTTTAAGATCTGACGACATCATGAGCAGGTTGCTCTCAAAGATGGGTTAATGCCATCATAGTGAGGATAAGTCCATTACAGAATCAAGTTAAGCATCCCTCACCCTCATCCCTTGCACTGTCATACACTTTCTTGCCCTTCCACATTCTCCAAAGAATGATGCAGCACTAAAGCCCTCATGAAACACAGCCCCTTGATCCTAGACTTCCCAGTCGTCAGAATCCTGAGCCAAATGAAGTGAAACTGAGTTAGTGTTTTTTTTATTTCAAAAAAGTCACTGCAGTTTAACATAGGGCATTACTCAGTGTTTTATGAAGCTACAGTTCTCCCCAAACATAATGAAACCACTTTCTCAAATTTAAAATGTTACTGTAATTAAAGTTGGAAAGGATAAACATGTTAAAAAAAATTCCTTAAAATTTAAACCCCATATTACCTATCTGAAAAGTTCATTCCAAACTGAACTTTAAAATTAACCACAACCCACTGAGAATTCATCCAAACTCCAGCATATGAAGATTTAAAGTTCTCAGCCAGTATTTTCCCACATTATCGCAGAAAACATCAAATTACTTTCATTTCATTATAACTATTTTAAACACTAAGGCAGATCAAGAGTCACTGTTGCTTAAATCATATCATTGATACTATAACATGTTTTTCATAAAGCGATTTTCACTTGCATAATCAAAGTTTAACTTATGTTTCATTTATCAGTCAAATGAAGTGGATTTACTAACACATATATACACATTATACACATATATATACTACATTTTAGTTTTGTGGTCATTATTTGTCCCCAAAACAAACATGAAAAAGAGATTACAGGTAAACGAACTTAGTATCTGTACTGAATTAAACTACAAAAGTAAAACGTTTTGGCAAGTAAAATGTTCATCTTGAGAAAAAAATTAGTATCTCCTTCTCAAATGCAGTAACAAACCGAAATTCCTAACTACTGGTTTCAGCATCTAAAAGATGGCGCGATTGTTGTACCGTCTTATTTCAAGGGACCAACTGACAACATACAAATACTTTAACAAGATTTTGGTCAGAGGATAAAAAAAGATACCCAAAGGAATATTCCAGTGCCGTTATGCAACAATTCACATGGGAGTAACCAAACGTGCTGCAATTAATAAGCACATGTAGGTTTAAGAATGTTGCTATCTATGTTGGGGATAACGCAAGAATTCTACTTTTAAATAATCATTATTTTTATTAAGCAACATGAAGCTACACCAGTGCTCTTTAAAGTCTACTCATTGCTAACGTTTCCGGGTTAATACCTCCTCCCTCTCCCCAAGCTTTCCCCCTTATTGCTCCTCCCACTTTTTACCCGCCATCTTGGCTGATACGAGCAGCCATTAACTAAACGACAGTGCCAACTTTTCAGACAAACAACGAATTCTTCGTGCTGTGCGCCTGCCGCCTAAGAAACAAGGCTCTTGAGTGGAAAAAGCACACACATTCATGAAATCACATTTGCAGCATTGTGAATCCTAAAAAAGTAAACAAATCACTGAACTTCAGGCTAAAAATACACGCATCAGTTTATAGGTTAACTACTGCAAACTCTTCAGCGCTGTAACTCACTTGCTACTTACACTTAGGACACCAGGGATATTTTTTAAAAAATGTTTAAAATTAGCAAGAGCCAAATGCCAAAAGGCGAGAGGAAGATGCAGGAAGTTATTAATTTTGAAAACTGTACACATTCACAATTTGTGACGCTGAAATTCAGGAACAAAAGGCCCTAAAGTCACAGGCACGTTTGTGTGGACCCGGTTTAGCCCGGTCCCAAAGCGCTCCGTTTTTCTTCCTCAGGGTAGAAAGGAGGCTAGAGCAAGCGGCGAAGTATTCCAGAGTACCGGGAGTGCAAAGGCAAGCAATACTTTTCCGACCCCTTGGTCATGGAGCAGCGCCAAAGTAATCCTGGCTGGGCGATAAGGGACGCCCGGCCTTAGTAGAGCAAAATGGGGACCAAAGACTGTCCGCGCCGGGTTGCTTTACCTTGCCTAGTAGGGTCTTCATCCTGGCACCATCTTCATGAAGCCTCACGAATCCGAAGAGGCGGCTGTAGAGAGAGAGATACAGAGGTTGTTAGTGGTCTGAGAAAGCCAGTGACCCGTTTCTTCCCGAGTCCGAGAACGACAGCGACAGCTTGGTGAGTGCCAAGCTGAGGATGACTCCGTCACCAACATGGGCAAGCTGTGTCCAGGCCTTCCCGGAGAGTACCTCCAGCCAACCAGGCGGGTGATGGAGGTGCGTACCTGTCCATGCCACCAAGCGCCTCCCTTTCCTCAACTGTCAGGCTAAGGGACTCCTCTTCGCTGCCGCGGCTCGCTTTTCCTGCCGCCATTTTCTTTGCCTCATCACCTAAGGCAACAGCGGCGGCACTGAGCGACACTCCGCAGGAATTCATGGAAATGCAACAAATTTCCAAGTCCACTTCGATACCCAACCTTAATCGAGTAATTGAAAAGACGCCTTCAATGGCTGCTTGAGACTATGACGCCAATTTTGTCGCTTCCTCAGCGGCTGCAAGGAAAAAAACCTAAGGCAAAGCCGAAAGCAGCCGAAGCACGGGCAGCGGAACTCGGCTACCTGGATCACATCTCGGAAACTACAGGGAAGGCAGAAGCTTGCAGTGCTGGAGAGCACAGCAGAATTTCTTAAAATCACAAAGTTTGCCAGCACCAGCACAAAGTTGTAATTGTGTCATGGGCGAACCCCACGCAGCCGCCACGACCTCCCCGCTTCCAACCAGTCAGTTGTAGCCAATCTAGGGGACTCATTCATCTCACGTGATCTTTGTTGACTTACGTCAGGCATGGCTCCACTGTACTCTCTGGCTGCTGGGACTCCGCCCTTCCAGTTCGCCAAGGACCTGGGAACGTGACAGGGGCTGACTCTGATTCTGACCGCTGGTTGGTTGATGGCCATGTCTATCGAGAAAAAGGTAGTCTCTGGGCTGGAGTAACCTGTAGGTTGTGCTAGTTAAATGCATTAGGTTTAGAGAATGGGGTACTCGTGCAGGGTCTTTTTGCAGTTGCGATACACTTGAAGGGGGAAGAGAGCGATGGGAAGGGCGGCGTCTGGCATCTCCGACCGGGCGCAAGTAGGAAAGAGAACACCATGGGCTTTAGGAGACTCCGGAAGGAGGCTCCCACTGTCACAAGCCTTGCGAATGAGAGACCTTGCAGGGCATGGCAGGGAAGCTGCGCAGGCCCTAAACCTTCACCCTCAGACGACTCAAGACTTTTGGCCCCAAGGCCTTGTCACCTCTATAGGCCGGTTCTTTGTCCATTTCCTCTCCACTGACCAACTCTGAAGAGAAAGCGTAATACCTTATTACCTCAGTCGGTAAGCCAGGTTCTAGGGAATCAACGTCGCACCTGTATTTATTAATTCATGATATTATCTAAGCAACAAATGGTGACACCCCACCCCCCAAAAAAGCAGTTACTGCACACATCCAAAATGTTTATTTCTATTGCGATAATTCCGTGAGGTCTCAGTAAGACTAGGAGCTGCTGTGTACAGGAATTAAGAGAACAATAATTAAGACCTTCACATTTTTAAAATGCAGCAACTCATAGAAAAGAAGAAAAAAACCTTTTTTTGACTCTCAATTGTAACTAAAATTAGAAATAATAAGTTAAACAATTTATTTCTGAACCCCAAATATCATAGAGGTCTTAATTTAAAAAGTTTATTTTGCAACACTTACTTCCCCATGATACATTTGCCCAAGGTGGTCGGGGCACAGCTTGCTTTTGTACGTTTTAGGGAGACATCATTGGTTCCGTCAGGTAAGAGTGACAACTCCAAGTGGGGGCTTCCAGGTTACAAGTAGGTAAGAGACAGGTCGGGTGTGATGGCTCACGCCTGTAATCCCAGCACTTTGGGAGGCCAAGGCGGGCTGATGACCTAAGGTCAAGAGTTTCAGACCATCCTGACCAACATGGAAAACCCAGTGTCTAGTAAAAATACAAAATTAACTGGTCGTGGTGGCGCATGCCTGTAATCTCAGCTACTCGGGAGACTGAGGCAGGAGAATCGCTGGAACCCAAGAGGCAGAGATTGGGGTGAGCCGAGATGGCACAATTGCATTCCAGCCTGGGCAACAAGAGCAAAACTCCGTCTCAAAAAAAAAAAAAAAAGTAGATAAGAGACAAAAGATTGCATGCTTTTGAGTCCTCAATCAGCCTTCTACTGAATACAGAATTTAGTCTGGCTAGTGACTCTGTATTTTTACATACATAAATAATAAGGCAGAGAAAGCAATCAGATATTCAGTTGTCTCTTGTGCGCATCAGAAGGATAACTTTGAGTTGTGTCTGTCCTTTGTCCCCAAAGAATTTCCTTGTGGGCACGTTGTGAGAGCGTATGTAGCTTCTTATCTTTGTATCTATCTTATTTAGGAATAAAATGGAGACAAGTTTAGTGACATAGCTCCCCTTGACTTTTCCCTTACTTAGTGATTTTGGGGTCCCAAGATTAATTTTTCTTTCTCATATGATATGGCCTAAGTATATTCTTGAATTGTGTATATTTTTCTATGTAAAGAATATATAAAATGTCTCATATATGTTAAACACCTCTGTCAATTACTGTTTTCAAAAGACAAATTCCATAATATTCCATATAACAAATATTTTACTGCTTATCCGTCCAGTTATTAGGTATTATGAAAATGTTAATCATTAATGGGCATTAGGAGAAATTTTCCTTTATAAGTGAAGAATAATTAAGACCTTCACATTTTAAAATGCAGCAACTCATAGAAAAGAAGAAAAAACCTTTTTGACTCTCAATTGTAACTAAAATTAGAAATAATAAGTTAAACAATTTATTTCTGAACCCCAAATATCATAGAGGTCTTAATTTAAAAGTTTATTTTGCAACACTTACTTCCCCATGATACATTTGCCCAAGGTGGTCGGGCACAGCTTGCTTTTGTACGTTTTAGGGAGACATCATTGGTTCCGTCAGGTAAGAGTGACAACTCCAAGTGGGGGCTTCCAGGTTACAAGTAGGTAAGAGACAGGTCGGGTGTGATGGCTCACGCCTGTAATCCCAGCACTTTGGGAGGCCAAGGCGGGCTGATGACCTAAGGTCAAGGTTTCAGACCATCCTGACCAACATGGAAAACCCAGTGTCTAGTAAAAATACAAAATTAACTGGTCGTGGTGGCGCATGCCTGTAATCTCAGCTACTCGGGAGACTGAGGCAGGAGAATCGCTGGAACCCAAGAGGCAGAGATTGGGGTGAGCCGAGATGGCACAATTGCATTCCAGCCTGGGCAACAAGAGCAAAACTCCGTCTCAAAAAAAAAAAAAAAAAAGTAGATAAGAGACAAAAGATTGCATGCTTTTGAGTCCTCAATCAGCCTTCTACTGAATACAGAATTTAGTCTGGCTAGTGACTCTGTATTTTTACATACATAAATAATAAGGCAGAGAAAGCAATCAGATATTCAGTTGTCTCTTGTGCGCATCAGAAGGATAACTTTGAGTTGTGTCTGTCCTTTGTCCCCAAAGAATTTCCTTGTGGGCACGTTGTGAGGAACGTATGTAGCTTCTTATCTTTGTATCTATCTTATTTAGGAATAAAATGGGAGACAAGTTTAGTGACATAGCTCCCCCCTTGACTTTTCCCTTACTTAGTGATTTTGGGGTCCCAAGATTAATTTTTCTTTCTCATATGATATGGCCTAAGTATATTGCGGAATTGTGTATATTTTTCTATGTAAAGAATATATAAAATGTCTCATATATGTTAAACACCTCTGTCAATTACTGTTTTCAAAAAGACAAATTCCATAATATTCCATATAACAAATATTTTACTGCTTATCCGTCCAGTTATTAGGTATTATGAAAATGTTAATCATTAATGGGCATTAGGAGAAATTTTCCTTTATAAGTGAAGAAATTGTATCTTTTTTTAAGTAATAAATTTGCCTCCTCCAAAAATGGATATTATGTATTTAAACTTTGATATTTAAATGAGAGGACAATATAGAACTTCCTGACAATAAACAATAACACTAGTGAGAGTTTTGGGAATCCCAACTGATTTCGCTCAGTAACACATGTTTTCATTGTTATTTTGAAACTAATTCTGATTCTAAAAGTTAGAGGCTATCATGTTCTCTCCTCATTCCATTTCAGTTGAATCACTACACAGCTGAGAATATTTTCAGTAGCTGCACTATTGAAAATATTATATTAATTGTCATAAGTATATTATTAAGTATATTAATTGTCATAGTGGTGGTCATCGCACCAAAAACTTTTTGATAATATGCATACATTTGCAGAAGCACATTCAAATCATGTGGAATATGGCGTCTTCCAGGAATAAGGCCTAACTGTCTCACTTGAGGCAGGTAATTATTATAAAGTGATAAAGCACATAGAGGTGGGACAGAAATTGCAGTAAAGAAAGAATTTGAATTCTGGCTCTGTACAGGCTGTATCCTTGGAAAAGTTAGCTAGTCTCTAACCCAACATTATATTTCGAACGAAATAACTACCTCCATCCTCATACCTTCATATACAGTTGGCAGATTATAAATCAGACAGGATATAACCTTAAGGCCTTACATTATTTGTAATTTTTTGTATCTTACC
This sequence comes from Erythrocebus patas, assembly GCA_023783455.1. Lineage (NCBI taxonomy): Eukaryota > Metazoa > Chordata > Mammalia > Primates > Cercopithecidae > Erythrocebus > Erythrocebus patas. The sequence goes on from JAKFHT010002002.1 coordinate 619,605, forward strand.
TAGTTTATAAAATGTAACTACAAAATACAGAAAAATGTATATACTGATAAAAGACTTATTATTTGTACCCTTTCTAGTTTATAATTTGTCACATGTATGTGAAATGGGTATAAAGCATCCAGATTTAGGTTATTCCCTCAAGAGACTAATGACTTTATATTATTTTTTCAAAAAAAAAAAATAGTATAACAACACATGGAAGGTAGAGTGGTATAGCAAAAGAAGAAATACGAAAAATAAACATTAAATTTTGGAAAATTAGAGGATATAACTATTTAACCTGATATATGTGAATGCATGTAGCTTATTTTTTAAGTTTATTTATTTATTATACTTTAAGTTCTGGGATATATGCACAGAACGGGCAGGTTTGTTACATAGGTATACATGTGCCATGGTAGTTTGCTGCACCAATCACCCCGTCATCTAGGTTTTAAGCCCCTCATATATTAGGTATTTGTTCTAGTGTTCTCCTTTCCCTTGAGCCCCACCCCTGACAGGCCTGGGTGTGTGATGTTCCCTGTGTCTGTGTGTTCTCACTGTTCAGTTCCCAATTATGAGTAAGAATATGAGGTGTTTGGTTTTCTGTTCCTGTGCTAGTTTGCTGAGAATCATGGCTTCCAGCTTCGTTCATGTCCCTGCAAAGGACCTGAACTCATTCTTTTTTCATGGCTGCATAATATTCCATGGTTATATATGCCAGATTTTCTTTATCCAGTCTATCATTGATGGGCATTTGGATTGGTTCCAAGTCTTTGCTATTATAAATGGGGCTGCAGTACACATACATGTGTATGTGTCTTCATAGTAGAATAATTTATAACCCTTTGGGTATATATCCAGTAATGGGATTGCTGGGTCAGATGGTATTTTTAGTTCTAGATCCCTGAGGAATTGCCACACTGTCTTCCACAATGGTTGAAATAATTTACACTTCCACCAACAGCATAAAAGCGTTCCTGTTTCTCCACGTACTTGCAAGCATCTGTTGTTTCCTGACTTTTTAATGATCACCATTATAACTGGCATGAGATGGCATCTCATTGTGGTTTTGATTTCCATTTCTCTAATGAATGTGAAGTTGAGATTTTTTTCATGTGTTTATTGCCCACATAAATGTCTTATTTTGAGACGTGTCTGTTCATATCCTTCACCCACTTTTTGATGGGGCTGTTTGTTTTTTTCTTATAAATTTGTTGAAGTTCCTCATAGATTCTGGATATTAGCCCTTTGTCAGATGGATAGATTGCAATATTTTTCTCCCATTCTGTAGGTTGCCTGTCCAGTCTGATGATAGTTTCTTTTACAGTACAGAAGCTTTTTAGTTTAATTAGATCCCATTTGTCAATTTTTGTTTTGGTTTCCATATCTTTTGCTGTTTTAGTCATGAATTTTTTGCCCATGCCTATGTCCTGAATGGTATTGCCTAGGTTTTCTTCTAGGGTTTTTATGATTTTTAGGCCTTATGTTTAAGTATTTAATCCATTTTGAGTTATTTTTTGTATAAGGCATAAGGAAGGGGTCCAGCTTCGGTTTTCTGCATATGGCTAGCCAGTTTTCCCAGCACCATTAATAAATAGAAAATCCTTTCCCCGTCGTTTCTTTCTGTCAGGTTTGTCAAAGATCAGATGGTTGTAGATGTGTAGTGTTATTTCTGAGGCCTCTGATCTGTTCCATTGGTCTGTATATCTGTTTTGGTATCAGTACCACGCTGTGTTTGTACTGTAGCCTTGTAGTATAGTTTGAAGTCAGACAGCACGATGCTTCCAGCTTTGTTCTTTTTGCTTAGGATTGTCTTGGGTATGTGGTCTCTTTTTTGGTTCCATATGAAATTTGAAGTAGTTTTTTCTAGTTCTGTGAAGAAAGTCAGTGGTAGCTTCACGGGAATAGCATTGACTCTATAAACTACTTTGAGCATTATGGTTATTTTCATGATACTGGTTCTTTCTACCCATTAGAATGGAATGTTTTCCTATTTGTTTGTGTTCTTTCTTATTTCCTTGAGTAGTGGTTTGTAGTTTTCCTTGAAGAGGCCCTTAATGTCTCTGTAAGTTTGTTGCTAGGTATTTTATTTTCTTTGTAGCAGCTGTGAATGGGAGTTCACACATGATTTGGCTCTGTCTATTATTGGTATACAGGAAGGCTTGTGATTTTTGCACATTGATTTTGTATCCTGATACTTTGCCAAAGTTGCTTATGAGCTTAAGCAGTTTCTGGACTGAGATAATGGAGTTTTTTAAATATACAATTATGTCATCTGCAAACAAAGACAATTTGACCTTCTGTCTTCCTATTTGAATACCCTTTATTTCTTTATCTTGACTGATTTCCCCGGCCAGAACTTCCAATACTATGTTGAATAGGAGTGGTGAAAGAGGGCAATTTGTCTTTGAGGGAATGCTTCCAGCTCTTTCCTATTCAGTATGATATTGGCTCTGGGTTTGTCATAAACAGCTCTTATTATTTTGAAACATATTCCCTCAATATCTAGTTTTTATGAGTGTTTTTAGCATGAAGGAGTGTTGAATTTGATCAAAAGCCTTTTCGGCATCTATTGAGATAATCATGTAGTTTTTCTCATTGTTATTGGTCTATTCAGGGCTTCAACTTCTTCCTGGTTTAGTCTTAGGAGGTTTATTTGTCCAGGATTTTATCCAATTCTTCTAGGTTTTCTAGTTTATTCATGTAGAGGTGTTTATAGTATTCTCTGATGGTAGTTCGTATTTCTGTGGGAACAGTGGTGATATCCCCTTATCCTATTTTATTGTGCCTATATGATTCTTCTCTCTTTTCTTCTTTATTAGTCTATCTAGCAGTCTATCTATTTGGTTAATCTTTTTAACAAAACAGCTCCTGGATTCACTGATTTTTTGAACGGTTTTTTTGTGTCTCTATCTCCTTCAGTTTTGTTCTTATCTATTTCTTATCTTCTCTTTTGAATTTGTTTGCTCTTATTTCTCAAGTTCTTTAAAATGTGATATTAGGGTGTCAATTTTAAATCTTTCCCACTTTCTAATGTGGGCATTTAGTGCTATAAATTTCCCTCTAAACAATGCTTTAGCTGTGTTCCAGAGATTCTGGTATATTGTGTCTTTGTTCTCATTGGTTTTAAAGAACTTACTTATTTCTGCCTTAATTTCATTATTTACCCAGTAGTCGTTCTGGAGAAGGTTGTTCAGTTTCCATGAAATTGTGCAGTTTTGAGTGAGTTTCTTAATCCTGAGTTCTAATTTGATTCACTCTAGTGTGAGATACTGTTATGATTTCAGTTCTTTTGCATTTGCTGAGGAATGTTTTACTTCCAGTTCTGTGGTTGATTCTAGAGTAAGTTTCATGTGATACTGAGGAGAATGAATATTCTGTTAATTTGAGGTTGAGAGTTCTGTAGATGTCTATTAGGTCCACTTGATGCAGAGCTCAGTTCAATTCTTAAATATCCTTGCTAATTTTCTGTCTTATGGATCTGTTTAGTATTGATGGTAGAGTGTTAAATTCTCCCACTACTATTGTATACAAGTCTAAGTCTCTTTGTAGGTCTCTTAAGAACTTATTTATGAATCTGAGTGCTCCTGTATTGGGTGCATATATATTTAGTATAGTTAGTTCTTCTTATTGAACAGATCCCTTTACCACAATGTAATGCTATTCTTTGTCTTTTTTGATCTTTGTTCGTTTAAAATCAGAGACTAGGATTGCAATCTCTGCTTTTTCTTGCTTTCCATTTTCTTGGTAAATTTTCCTTCATCCCTTTATTTTGAGGCTATGAGTGTCTTTGCACATCAGATGGGTCTCCTGAATACAACGCATGGATGGGTCTTGACTCTTTGTCCAATTTGCCAGTCTATGTCTTTTAATTGGGCCATTTAGCCCAATTTACAGTTAAGGTTTTATTGTTATGTATGAATCTGATCCTGTCATTATGATACTAGCTGCTTATTTTGCACACTAGTTGATGCAGTTTCCTCATAGTATCATGGGTCTTTATATTTTGGTGTGTTTTTGCAGTGGCTGTGCCAATTTTTCCTCTCCATATTTAGTGCTACCTTCAGCATCTCTTGCAAGGCAGGCTTCGTGGTGACAAAAATCCACTAGCATTTGCTTGTCTATAAAGGATTTTATTTTCCTGCATTTATGCAGCTTAGTTTGGCTGGATATAAAATTCTGGGTTGAAAATTCCTTTCTTTAAGAATGTTGAATATTGGCTGCACTCTTCTAGCTTGAAGGGTTTCTGCTGAGAGATCTGCTGTTAGCCTAATTGGCTTCCCTTTTTAGGTGACCTGACCTTTGGGTGTAAACAGTGTCAGTACTATCTTTGATTTCCTCTGTTGCTCAGGGTGGAGCTGTTAGTGGAGGCTGTCTTGAAGTTTTGCTGGGAATGAGGATGCCAGAAGGGCCTGTACTTCAGCCCAAGAGTGGCATATCCTGGCAGCAGTGTTAGTGGGCTCAGCTTGTTCAGGTGCTGATAGTGGTAACAGTGGCCAGGTGGGTGGGTGGATTCTAGGCCACTGGGAAGCACATATGGTATTGAGGTGGAAATTAGAGAAATAAAAACCAAAAGAGAAAAACAAGTTCTTGTATTAGGCTGTCTCATTCTAAAAAGCAGTAACAGACACAGCCCAGGCCCAGGCAAGGTCCTGAAAACAGTAAGAAGTCAGGACTCAAAAGGAACGTGCTCTGGAGACTCTCTCAGCACTCCCCAACATAAGGATAAGAGAAACAAAATTCCTCTTTTAGCCCTTTACCCGCTGCCCATAAATATTTTTAAGTTTTGTAAGGTCCTGTTTCTCCTTTGATGCAGCTGCAATATCACAAGTTATGCTAGATATTATGAGACCTGTCGCTATTTGACTGTCTTTATTCTGCTTGTATAAGCTAGCTTATAAAAATGAAGCCCTTTGTTCTGAGCTCAGTTTTTTTGGATGCAAATGCACTGAACCAGAGTACACCTTAATAAAAATCCTCCTGTAACACCCGTTTGGTCCCTCTGGTCCTCTGATTCCTGCAATAGTATGAGCAACGGCAGTAACAGTAGTAGCATAACTCTCTGACTCCCAAATAGTCCATACTTGTGTTGGCAATGGTTGTAACAGGGTGGGTGAGCCTGTCCCCAAGACTGTATATAGCACATACAGGTGGCTACTCACTGTAGTGGTAGTGGCAGGTTGGCTGGGCTTGACCCCCCAGGATCCTGGGAGGAGTGCCCAGAGGCCAGTGGTGGTTGACTGGATTGGGAAGTCCCCAGTACCTGGGACAACATGGTTGCGTATTTGAGGGGCAGAATTGAGGTCAGATGGGCCTGTTCAGGTCCCTCAGTGGTTCATGCAGGTGCTGGGTGTTGTAGGCAGCATCAAGGTTATCCCCAAGTCTTTGGTGGGATGCTCCAGTTACCAGTGGACATGCTGCAGTCCTGCTCCTGGGAAGTGTAGGATTTCTTCCAGTGGCAGCAGCCATATGCTGGCAATTGGAGATTATACACATTGTTTGTGATTTGGCTCCCTCAGTAACATCCACAGTACTGGCAGACTGAGGAGGAGTTTGTCCTCAGGGCACTTGTAAATGTGTGGCAACTTCATTTCATGGGCAGTGGGAGCAGTGGGGCCATTGCTAGTAACTGGGAAGAGCAGAGGGCATGAGTCAGGGGCAAGGTCATTGCCAATGGCTTGTTCCTCAGCTCTGGAGGCAGCAGCCAACTAAGGCTATGTCTGTGGGTGGCAGATGTCCAGGAAGCTCCAGGGATGTGGAGATGCTTGAGCTTTTGGGCCCAGAAGCAGGGTGCAATCTTGCTGTGCTTATGACTCGTGGGTGTGTGGGACCTAGTGTAAGCTCCCTCTCTGAACCAAGGCCATGGTGTGGTCTCCAGAAGCCTGTGTTAGTCTTAAGGCCTGTGGGAACTGATGGCTTCTCCCATAGCTAGAATTGTAGAAGTCTATAGTGAGAATATGGAACACTGGTGGTCTTTAATTTACCCTTTCCCTGAATTGAGGTGCCTCTCCAGAATCCCAGCCAATCCCAGCCAAGCAGGCTGCCTCATTTCCCTCTCCTTCCTTGCTTTGAGTGTTGCCTAACACTTCTGTGTTGAATTTCAGTGTTCTCTCTTAGGTGATCTATTTGAAATGATTATCTACTATTTTGGTTTTTGTCATGGAGGTGGGTAGCAGTTTCCCCTGATCAGCCATTTTAAACCTCCCTCCCCTCTTTCTATTATTTTGAGGCAGAATATTTCTCAAGTTATTTAAGCATTTCTTATTAAAGAAAATGGAAAAATTCTTTTAACACTCTTTGTTAGTGTGGGAAAAAATATAAAGAGCATGAATCAGGGGCCAGGTCACTGCTAATGACTTGTGCTTCAGCCTTGGAATCAGGGCTATGTCTGTGGGTAGTGGATGTCAATGAGGATCCAGGGATGAGGTGATGTTGGGGTTTTTGGTCCCCAGGCAGGGTGCAATCTGGTCAGGGCTGGGCGCTCAACATGGTACCTTGTTATGCCTAAGACTTATGGGCATGTTGGACTCAATGTCTGTAAAAAATACTACAAACATTATTATATATTTCATATGCAGAAAAATCTAAAGGTTAATTTATAATCATTTATTTGAAATTATTTATATTGAAATGTTCTGGTTCAGGTTCAAAATTTTCCATTAGTTCACCAAATGACCCTACGTGGGTCTGTTTGTTCATATGTACACGACCATGATTTTCAAATTTGTTCTCTAACAAGATAATGCTGTTTTAAATTAGTTGTTTTGTGGACTGCTCCCTATGGCCTTTATACAAAACAGATTTGGAACTGCTCTATATTGAACTTCCTTTACACTATACCCTCTCCTCACTTCCAGGATCTCTGAAGTTTGGTGGAGCTCAGAGCACCAAAGAATACTGTTAGCCAATTGTAAGACTTCATTTCTAAGTTTTAATTTCTAAGATTATTGAAGTTTTCCAGAGTCAATAATATCTCTTGGTCTTTTTCAATTGTCTAATTTTTTCTACCATTCATTAGAAAATTTAGGATAGGAAATAGGCTTGAGGACCAATATTAATATTAAAAGAGTATTCTCAATAATTGCCAATCAGGTAAGTTTACTTTGATCCTCTCCTATGGAGAGGTCTGGATCTATATAAGGGAAAGCATTCTGTTATAGAGAGAGAATGTAAATATTTGGACATTTGTTCCCAACTTATATATAAGATAGGAATTGTAAAGTCATCTGATAATAATGCTATTCATGATTTTTTTAAAAAAGGAGAGGCCTTGTTTGGTGCATTTAATTTATAGATTATTGAACTGCCTATTATTGGATATTTACATAGAACAAACAAGCTTTACTATACGTGTAGCAAATAGAGATGGTTACCTCAACTCAGGTTTGTGAATATGATTTTTATATTAATTGGATCACAAGGTAATTGAACAAATTAAAATTGTTCTATGCTCTCAACTTGGCAAAGATATGATTGCAAGATTAAAGATTTTTGAGATAATAATACTAAAGGCTCATGTAAGGAATACTTTTAGTAATCCAGATACATTGGCTTTTTTACTTATTGTTCTGAAGGTGACAATAGCATTAATAGACCACCATGTTGTTCTTAACTCTTTTAAAGCCATGTTAGGAGTAAAACAAATGGCTGGATGCGGTGGCTTATGTCTGTAATCCCTGCACGTTGGGAAGCTGAGGCCAATGGATCACCTAAGGTCAGGAGTTAGAGACCAAGCTGGACAACATGGGGAAACCCTACTAAAATTATAAAAATTAGCCTGACATGGTGGTATGTACCTGTAGTCCCAGTTCCCTGGGAGGCTAAGGCAGGAGAATCACTCAAACGCAGGAGGTGGAGCTTGAAGTGAGACAAGATCATACCATGGTACTCCAGCCTGGTGACAAGAGTAAAACTCCGTCTCAAAAAAAAAAAAAAAAAAAAAAAAAGATTAAAACAAATGAAAAAGAAATAAGAGCTACCTTATAAATATCTGTCAGCCAATTAGCTGGTATTTATTGAGCTTCGTACCAGCCCTGAGATCAATGAAAGAAACCTCTGTTTACAACAACAGTAGCAAGACTAGGTCTCAGTGGCTCATGCCTGTAATCCCAACACATTGTGAGGCTGAAGCAGGAGAATCACTTGAGCCCAGGAGTCGGAGACCAGCCTAAGGAACACAGGGAGACCTCCTTTCTACAAAAAATAAAATTATCCAGGCTTAGTGGTGTGTACTTGCAGTCTCAGTTACCTGGGAGGCTAAGGTAAGAGGACCACTTGAGCAGCGGAGTTTGAGACTGCAGTTAGCCATGATCTCAAAATATAAATAAATAACTTTTTAAATTAAAAAAACAAATAAAAGAGCAGCAACAACTACCACACTACTGTTATTTTTATTATTTGCCTGAAACTGGCTGGAAGGTAGTAAAATGAAAGTTCAGAGCCCTTAAGAGTCATTTTAAACTTTGATTTTTTTGGTGCACCATTCTATGCTCTACATGGTCTTGTCTACGTTTCCAACGTTATGGTTGCTTTTGTTTGTTCTTTAGAGATAGGGTCTTGCTATGTTGCCCAGATTCACATAATCACAGCTAAATGCAGCCTCTACCTTTTGATCTGAAGTGAATCTCCCCATGTCAGCCTCTCAAGTAGCTGGGACTACAGATGTGTGCCACCAAGCTTGGTTAATTTTTTATTTTTTGTAGAGGCAGGGTCTTGCTATGTTGCCTAGGCTGGTTTCAATCTGCTAGGCTCAAGCAATCCCAAGTGATCTGCTTGCCTTGGCCACTGTGCCTGGCCACCTGTTTTTTTTTTAAAAGAGACAATGCCATCACCATTTACTATAGCCTCAACCTCCTGGGCCCAAGGGGTTTTCCTGCCTCAGCCTTCCCACTAGCTGGGACTACAGGTAAGGACTAACATGACTGGCTAATTTTTAAACTATTTATAGAAATAAGATTCCTATACATTGCCCAGACTTATCTTGAACTCCTGGGATCAAGAAATCCTCCCATCTCTGCTTCCTAAAGTGTGGGATTACAGGTGAGTGCCACTATGCCCAGCCCCAATTAGATAATCTTTATGACTCCAGTACATGAGAAGAGCTACTAAAAATTAGGTGTAAAAGTAAACTGTCTTGAAACTATTTTGGGTGCATAAATAATAACATGGATCTATGAGAAAGTCTAGATAAATCATGATTTTGCTAGGTGACCTTTGACCTTTTAAGATTGAGATTTGTATAAAATACAACCTAACATTAAAAATAAGCTATATGGGAGACAACTGGCAAGGTGGCCGAATAGGAACAACTCCTGTCTGCATCTCACAGCAAGAACAATGGAGAAGCAGGTGATTTCTGCATTTCCCACTGAGGTACCCTGTTCATCTCACTGGGACTGATTAGACAGTGGGTGCAACCAATGGAGGGAGAGCACAAGCAGGGTGGGGAGTCACCTGACCCTGGAAGTGCAAGGAGTCAGGGAACTCCCTTCTCTCGACCCCCACGCAATAGCAGTGGAGTCTTCAACACCCCACTGTCAATATTAGACAGATCAATGAGACAGAAAATTAATAAGGATATTCAGGACTTGAACTCAGCTCTGGACCAAGTGGAACCCATAGACATCTACAGAACTCTTCACCCCAAATCAGCATAATATACATTCTTCTCAGCACTACATCATACTTATTCTAAACTTGGTCACATAATTGGAAGTAAAACACTCCTCAGCAAATGCAAAAGAATGGAAATAATAACAAACAGTCTCTCAGACCACACTGCAATCAAATTAGAACTCAGAATTAAGAAACTCACTCAAAACTGCACAATTTCGTGGAAACTGAACAACCTGCTCCTGAATGACTACTGGGTAAATAATGAAATTAAGGCAGAAATAAATAAGTTCTTTAAAACCAATGAGAACAAAGACGCAATGTACCAGAATCTCTGGGACACAGCTAAAGCAATGTTAAGAGACAAATCTGTAGCACTAAATGCCCACAACAGAAAGTGGGAAAGATCTCAAATTGACACCCTAACTAACATCACAATTAAAAGAACTAGAGAAACAAGAGCAAACAAATTCAAAAGCAAGCAAAAGATAAGAAATAACTAAGATCAGAGCAGAAATGAAGGAGATAGAGACACGAAAAACCCTTTAAAAAATCAATGAATCCAGGAGCTGGTTTTTGAAAAGATTAACAAAATAGATAGACTAGCCAGACTAATAAAGAAGAAAAGAGAGAAGAATCAAATAGACACAATAAAAATGATAAAGGGATATCACCACTGATCCACAGAAATACAAACTACCATCAGAGAATACTATAAACACCTCTATGCAAATAAACTAGAAAATCTAGAAGAAATGGATAAATTCCTGGACACATACACCCTCCCAAGACTAAACCAGGAAGAAGTCAAATCCTGAATAGACCAATAACAAGTTCTGAAATTGAGGCAGTAATTAATAGCCTACCAACCAAAAAAGCCCAGGACCAGATGGATTCACAGCCCAATTCTACCACTACTCCAAAGAGGAGCTGGTACCATTCCTTCTGAAACTATTCCAAACAACAGAAAAGAGGACTCCTCCTAACTCATTTTATGAGGCCAGCATCATCCTGATACCAAAACCTGGCAGAGACACACACACAAAAAAGAAAATTTCAGGCCAATATCCCTGATGAACATTGATGTGAAAATCCTCAATAAAATACTGGCAAACCAAATCCAGCAGCACATCAAAAAGCTTATCCACCATGATCAAGTCAGCTTCATCCCTGGGATGCAAGGCTGGTTCAACATATGCAAATCAATAAATGTAATCCATCACATAAACAGAACCAATGACAAAAACCACATGATTATCTCAATAGATGCAGAAAAGGCCTTTGATAAAATTCAACACCCTTCATGCTAAAAACTCTCAATAAACTAGGTATTGATGGAATATCTCAAAATAATAAGAGCTATTTATGACAAACCCACAGCCAATATCATACTGAATGGGCAAAAGCTGGAAGCATTCCCTTTGAAAACCAGCACAAGACAAGGATGCCCTCTCTCACCACTCCTATTCAACATAGTATTGGAAGTTCTGGCCAGGGCAATCAGGCAAGATAAAGAAATAAAGGGTATTCAAATAGGAAGACAGAAGGTCAAATTGTCTCTGTTTGCAGATGACATGATTGTATATTTAGAAAACTCCATTATCTCAGTCCAGAAACTCCTTAAGCTGATAAGCAACTTCAGCTAAGTCCCAGGATACAAAAATCAATGTGCAAAAATCACAAGCATTCCTATACACCAATAATAGGCAAAGAGTCAAAGCATGAGTGAAGTCCCATTCACAATTGCTACAAAGAAAATAAAATACCTAGGAAAATACAACTTACAAGGGATGTGAAGGACCTCTTCAAGGAGAACTACAAACCACTGCTCAAGGAAATAAGAGGACACAAACAAATGGAAAACATTCCATGCTCATGGATAGGAAGAATCAATATCATGAAAATGGCCATACTGCCCAAAGTAATTTATAGATTCAATGCTATCCCCATCAAGCTACCATTGACTTTCTTCACAGAATTAGAAAAACTACTTTAAATTTCATATGGAACCAAAAAGAGCCCATATAGCCAAGACAATCCTAAGCAAAAGAACAAAGCTGGAGGCATCATGCTACCTGACTTCAAACTATACTACAAGGCTACAGTAACCAAAACAGCATGGTACTGGTACCAAAACAGATATATAGACCAATGGAACAGAACAGAGGCCTCAGAAATAACACACACATCTACAACCATCTGATCTTTGACAAACCTGACAAAAACAAGCAATGGGGAAAGAATTTTCTGTTTAATAAATGGTGTTGGGAATACTGGCTAGCCGTATGCAGAAAACTGAAACTAGACCCCTTCTTTACACCTTATATAAAAATTAACTCAAAATGGATTATAGACTTAAATGTAAGACCTAAAAGCATAAAAACCCTAGAAGAAAACCTAGGCAATACCATTCAGGACATAAGCATGGACAGTGACTTCATGACTAAAACACCAAAAGCAATGGCAACAAAAGCCACAATTGACAAATGAGATCTAATTAAGCTAAAGAGCTTCTGCACAGCAAAAGAAACCATCATCAGAGTGAACAGGCAACCTACAGAATGGGAGAAAGTCTTTGCAATCTACCCATCTGACAAAGGGCTAATATCCAGAATCTACAAGGGACTTAAACAAATTTACAAGAAAAAAAACAACCCCATCAAAAAGTGGACAAAGGATAGGAACAGACACTTCTCAAGAGAAGACATTTATGTCACCAAAAAATGTGAAAAAAGTTTATCATCACTGGTCATTAGAGAAATGCAAATCAAAACAAACAGTCTCTCAGACCACAGTGCAATCAAATTAGAACTCAGGATTAAGAAACTCACTCAAAACTGCACAATTTACAGAAACTGAACAACCTGCTCCTGAATGACTACTGGGTAAATAATGAAATTAAGGCAGAAATAAATAAGTTCTTTGAAACCAATGAGAACAAAGACACAATGTACCAGAATCTCTGGGACACAGCTAAAGCAGTGTTTAGAGAAATTTATAGCACTAAATGCCCACAGGAGAAAGTGGGAAAGATCTAAAATTGACACCTAACATCACAATTAAAAGAACTAGAGAAACAAGAGCAAACAAATTCAAAAGCTAGCAGAAGAAATAACTAAGATCAGAGCAGAACTGAAGGAGATAGAGACATGAAAAACTTCAAAAAATCAATGAATCCAGAAGTGGTTTTTGAAAAGATTAACAAAATAGATAGACTAGCCAGACTAATAAAGAAGAAAGAGAGAAGAATCAAATAGACACAATGAAAATGATAAAGGGGATAACACCACTGATCCAACAGAAATGCAGATTACCATCAGAGAATACCATATACACTAGCATAAATGAACAAATCTAGAAGAGTTGGATAAATTCCTGGACAAATAAACCCTCGCAACACTAAACCAGGAGGAAGTCAAATCCCTGAATAGACCAATAACAAGTTCTAAAATTGAGGCTGTAATTAATAGCCTACTAACCAAAAAAAGCACAGGACCAGATGGATTCACAGCCCAATTCTACCACTACTCCAAAGAGGAGTTGGTACCATTCCTTCTGAAATGATTCCAAACAACAAAAACAGAAGGACTTTCTAACTCATTTTATGAGGCAAGCATCATGCTGATACCAAAACCTGACACAGGCACAATAAAGAAAGAAAATTTCAGGTAAATATCCCTGATGAACATTGATGTGAAAATCTTCAATATAATACTGGCAAAACAAATCCAGCAGCACATCAAAAAGCTTATTCACTGCAATCAAGTGGGTTTCATCCCCGGAATGCAAGGCTGGTTCAACATATGCAAATCAGTAAACATAATCCATCACATAAACAGAACCAGTGACAAAAACCACATGATTATTTCAATAGATGCAGCAAAGACCAAAGGCCTTCAATAAAATTCAACACTCCTTCATGCTAAAAACACTCAATAAACTAGATATTGAAGGAACATATCTCAAAATAACAAGAGCTATTTATGACAAACCCACAGCCAATATCATACTGAATGGCCAAAAGCTGGAAGCATTCCCTTTGAAAACGGCACAAGACTGCCCTCTCACCACTCCTATTCAACATAGTATTGGAAGTTCTGGCCAGGAAATCAGGCAAGAGAAAGAAATAAAGGGTATTCAAATAGGAAGACAGAAGGTCAAATTGTCTCTGTTTGCAGATGACATGATTGTATATTTAAAAACTCCATTATCTCAGTCCAGAAACTCCTTAAGCTGATAAGCAACTTCAGCAGGATACAAAATCAATGTGCAAAAATCACAAGCATTCCTATACACCAATAATAGACAAACAGAGCCAAATCATGAGTGAACTCCCATTCACAATTGCTACAAAGAAAATAAAATACCTAGGAATACAACTTACAAGGGACATTGAAGGACCTCTTCAAGGAGAACTACAAACCACTGCTCAAGGAAATAAGAAAGAACACAAACAAATGGAAAACATTCCATGCTCATGGATAGAAAGAACCAGTATCATGAAAATGGCCATACTGCTCAAAGTAGTTTATAGATTCAATGCTATTCCCCATCAAGCTACCATTGACTTTCTTCACAGAATTAGAAAAAACTACTTTAAATTTCATATGGAACCAAAAAGAGCCCACATAGCCAAGACAATCCTAAGCAAAAGAACAAAGCTGGAAGCATCGTGCTGTCTGACTTCAAACTATACTACAAGGCTACAGTAACCAAAACAGCATGGTACTGGTACCAAAACAGATATATAGACCAATGGAACAGAACAGAGGCCTCAGAAATAACACACACATCTACAACCATCTGATCTTTGACAAACCTGACAAAACAAGCAATGGGAAAGGATTCCCTATTTAATAAATGGTGTTGGGAAAACTGGCTAGCCATATGCAGAAAACTGAAACTGGACCCTTCCTTACACCTTATACAAAAATTAACTCAAGATGGATTAAAGACTTAAACATAAGACCTAAAACCATAAAAACCCTAGAAGAAAACCTAGGCAATACCATTCAGGACATAGGCATGGGCAAAGAATTCATGACTAAAACAGCAAAAGATATGGAAACCAAAACAAAAATTGACAAATGGGATCTAATTAAACAAAAGAGCGTCTGCACTGCAAAAGAAAATATCATTAGAGCGAACAGGCAAACTATAGAATGTGGGAAAATTTTTGGAATTTATGCATCTGACTGAAGTCTAAATCCAGAATCTACGAGGAACGTAAAGAAATTTAGAATAGAAAGACCAAACAACCCCATCAAAAAGTGGACAAAGCATCTGAACAGACACTTCTCAAAAGAAGACATTTATGTCACCAAAAAAATGTGAAAAAAGTTTATCATCACTGGTCATTAGAGACATGCAAATCAAAACCACAGTGAAGTACCATCTCACGCCAGTTCAAATGGCTATTGTTAAAAGTCAGGAAATAGGTCAGGTGCGGTGGCTCATGCTTGTAATCCCGGCACTTTGGGAGGATGAGATTGGTGAATCATGAGGTCAAGAGATCCAGACCATCCTGGCCAACATGATGAAACCCCGTCTCTACTAACAATACAAAAATTAGCTCGGTGTGGTGGCACGCGCCTATAGTCCCAGCTGCTCTGGAGGCTGAGGCAGGAGAATCACTTGAACCCAGGAGGTGGAGGTTGCGGTGAGCCATGATTGTGCCATTGCACTCTGGCCTGGCAACAGAGTGAGACTCTGTCTCAAAAAAAAAAAAAAAAAAAAGGAAACAACAGATGCTGGAGAGGATGTGGAGAAATAGGAAAACTTTTACACTGTTGATGGGAGGGTATATTAGTTCAGTCATTGTGGAACACAGTGTGGCAATTCTTCAGGGATCTAGAACTCGAAATACCATGTGACCCAGCAATTCCATTATTGGATGTATACACAAAGGATTATAAATCATTCTACTCTAAAGACACGTATGGTGGCAGTGTTCACAACAACAAAGACTTGGAACCAACCCAAATGCCCATCAATGATAGACTGGATAAAAAAAATATGGCACATATACACCATGGAATACTATGCAGCCATAAAAAAGATGAGTTTATGCCCTTAGCAGGGATGTGGATGAAGCTGGAAACCATCACTCTCAGCAAACTAACACAAGACCGGAAAACCAAACACTGCGTGTTCTCACTCTGAAGTGGGAGTTGAACTATGGGAACACATGGACACAGGGAGGAGAACATCAAACACAGAGCCTGTGAGTGGGTGGGATACAAGGGGAGGGATAGCATTAGGAAAAATACCTAAATGCATGTGCATGCAGGGCTTAAAACCTAGATGACGGATTGATGCAGCAAACCACCATGGTATATGCATACCTATGTAACCAGCCTGCATGTTCTGCACATGTGTCCCAGAACTTAAAGTAGAATAATAATAATAATAATAAATGTTGTACATGTACACCATGGAATACTATGCAGTCATTAAAAAATAATGAGATTTATTTCAGAACAAAGATGCGGCTGGAGGCCACTATTCTCAGCAAACTAATGCAGGGGCAGAAAACCAAATACCGCATGTTGTTTCCCACTTATGAGAAGGATTTAAATGATGAGAACTTATGAACAAAAAAGGGAACAACAGACACTGGGTTCTAATTGAGGGTGGACAGTGGGAGGATGGAAAGGAACAGAAAAGATAACAGCTGGGTACTAGGCTTAATTCGTGCATGATGAAATAATTTGTACAAGAAATCCTTGTGACATGAGTTTACCTATGTAACATTCACTTGTATCCTGGAGCCTAAAATAAAAGTTAAAAAAAAATGAACAAAGTAAATTAAGACATTTTAGTAATGGGATATTTTATATGCAATGCCAAGAAATTAACAGTAAGAACCTGCAAACTCTCCTGGTGATTTTAACTATAAAAACAGTGGAGAACAATTGCTCTATGGCAGTATTTCCCAAACTTGCCCCCAAATAAGAACCATCTGACATGGTTGTTAAATGTATTTATTGAAGGCCTCTTCCTAGATTTAATAAGCCAATTTTCCAGAAAAAGAGCTTAAAAATGTAGATATTTAATAATTAGCCAGATACTTTAAATGAGGAAAGTTTAGGCAATGCTATTAATATTTTCTTCTCACCCTTTCCATGTTAAAAGCAATTAGCTGAAGTATAAACCACTAACAAAAGCATTATTCAGTTAAATTCAGCCAACAATATTTTTAGTGTACACCTTAAACCTTACCCTTGAAAGTCACTTTTAATGTGTGATTCTGAACCTGGAAATCACTGAGAAACTTAAAATAATAAACGTAGAGTAGTTGGTTGCTATACAGATATTATTATTGGGTATTCTTCTCTCAGACTACTTAACTTTCATGTAGTTTTGTAAGAAACACTTTATAAATTTGGGCTGGTTACTGAAGTTTGCGTAAGTTGGCTGGCCTGGTGTCATATCAGATCTAGCTCAGAGGCCTGAGAAGAACTAGCTTTTCTTTATCGTGCCCAAGATAGAGGCATTTTAAGCCTCCCCAAAATCGTTTCTTAATGTATCTCAAGAAGGAAAATGTATTCAAGAAGATTTTAAGTGGATACCTTTGAGTGCAAACCAAAAAGTGGTAATGGAAATTATAATGAACAAGTAAAATTGACTAAAGGATGCATACTCAAATACCTAACCTTTCTCTTTTGGTAAAAAGGAGGGAGGCATAGTGAGTATTAAATTGTTGATTTAGCTTTATTAAATTTCCTGTTTTTAGCACCATAGTCATTTTACGTATCACTGGTCAGAGAAACGGATTAGTAACTTTACTATGAGCCCTTTGAAGGGAGGCATTTTATCCTAGTGTATTGAGTTGTATGTAGTTTTTAAATGTTGAGTATTTAGCATAATTCCTAGAGCATAATAAATGAGCAAAATTATTTTTTGAATTAGATACCAATATTGATTGCTTGCCTGAACCTCATTGGTAAAACATACAATATTAATATGTGTAAAAGAATGTTTAAAAAATAATTTGTGCTCAATTAGGCTCACACTAAAAATAAGCTGTAGTAATAATTTTAAAATTCTGACAAAAAGAAATGATGTTTTCCTCTGAAGTTACAAAAATGAAAGGGTTGAAAAGAGAACCTTTATTTATAGCTTTCTATTATTAATTATTTAATTGTTTTAACTGTGTATGTACTAATTTTATTATAGAAAATAAAAGTTTTAAGGTCAGTTAAAATGAACATGATTAACGTTATTAAAATTATATAATCACACAATCAGAGATTCTGAAGGATCTTTTCCCAACCTCATCTCAGAATATGCCCCAATTTTCCTTCAGTTTTATCTCCTAGTGATAGTTTTAAAATGCCCACAATTTCCATTTTTTTCATTGAGAGGTGAGATGAAAAATTCCTATTTTAAATGTGAATTGACTATATAACTTGCTTTGATCAATGGGAGGTTAGCAAATGTGTGGCAAACCATGGCTTGAGAAATATTTGTGTTCACTTGGTTCACTTGTCACTTGTCTCATTTGTTGCGTAATAAAGGACAGGGGATGCACTTGCTGTCATGTATCAGTCAACCACCAGACATACAAGCCATCTAGTCAGTTACTGTCCATCTAAATTCCAAGTGACTGCAAACAAATGAGCACTTCTAGCTGAGGTCAGCTGAGCTCAGACACAGCTATCAGTAATTATCATAGAATTGTGAACCAAATAATTGTCTTGTATAGTAACTAAGTTTGGAGTGATTTGTTATCTCCAGCTTGTAACTAAAATACTGTTTAGTTGTGGAGCTCTCTACACTAGTCAAAAGGATTCATACAGTTTGTGCAACAGTGTATGTACATATCAATTCTTATTTACATAAATTTTCTACATAAATTATGCCATTCATTATCACATTATAGACAAAATGCTATCTGTCCTTTGAAATTGTCTTTTTCTCCATTCCCAGCTTGTTAACAGTTTCGGGTTTTTTTTCTAACCTTTATTTTCAGTTCAGGGTTACATGTGCAAGTTTGTTATATAGGTAAACTTGTAACAGGGAGGTTTGTTACACAGATAATTTCATTACCGAGGTACTAAGTCTAGTATCCAATAGTTAATCTTTTCTGTTTCTCTCTCTTCTCCCATTCTCCATCCTCAAGTAGGCCCCAGTGTCTGTTGTTTACTTCTTTATAAGTTCTAATCATTTAACTCATCTTTTTAAGTTTTGAGGGAGAACACACCATATTGGATTTTCTGTTCCTGCATCAGTTTGCTAGGAATAACATCCTCCAGCTTTAAGGCATGTTGTTTGCATTTCTTTGCAAAAGACATGATCTCATTCTTTTTATGGCCGCATAGTATTCCATGGTGAACATGTACCATATTTTCTTTATTCAATCTGTCATTGATGGGCATTTAGTTTGATCTCATGTCTTTGTATTGTGAATAGTGCTACAGCGAACATGCGTGTGTCTTTATGATAGAACACTTTATATTGCTTCAGGCATATACTCAGTAATGGAATTCCTGAGTCAAATGGTAGTTCTGTTTTTAGGTTTTTGAGGAATTTCCAGTACCTGAAGGAATCAACATTGAAGTCTGAGACAGCAAAGATGGCCTGCCCCTCCCTCTGGGAGCTCTGTCCCAGGGAGATTTGAAATCTCTGTTGGCTGGAAAATACCAGCAAAAGTGGCTGCAGACCCTATTTGGGAGGTCTCGCCCAGTGAGAGAAATGGGATTGGAGACCTGCTTAAAACAGCAGTGCACTGGCCCTGTTTTTATAGACTATAGCTGTGTTGTGCTGGAGGTTTACTTTGGCCCCACTCACCTTGAATTCTCCAAAGTCTGAAGGCTAGAATGGTTAGGTCACCCAAACTGTAAAGATGGCAGCGCAATTCCCAGGAAGCTGTGTCCCAGGAGGTGTGAAACCTTTCTTGGGGACCAGGTGCAGTGGCTCATGCCTGTAATCCCAGCACTCTAGGAGGCTGAAGCAGTTACATTGCTTGAGATCAGGACTTTGAGACCAGCCTGGGCAACATACCTAACCTTTCTCTTTGGTAAAGGAGGAGGCATAGTGAGTATTAAATTGTTGATTTAGCTTTATTAAATTTCCTGTTTTAGCACCATAGTCATTTTACGTATCACTGGTCAGAGAAACGGATTAGTAACTTTACTATGAGCCCTTTGAAGGAGGCATTTTATCCTAGTGTATTGAGTTGTATGTAGTTTTAAATGTTGAGTATTTAGCATAATTCCTAGAGCATAATAAATGAGCAAAATTATTTTTTGAATTAGATACCAATATTGATTGCTTGCCTGAACCTCATTGGTAAAACATACAATATTAATATGTGTAAAAGAATGTTTAAAAAATAATTTGTGCTCAATTAGGCTCACACTAAAAATAAGCTGTAGTAATAATTTTAAAAATTCTGACAAAAAAGAAATGATGTTTTCCTCTGAAGTTACAAAAATGAAAGGGTTGAAAAGAGAACCTTTATTTATAGCTTTCTATTATTAATTATTTAATTGTTTTAACCGTGTGCATGTACTAATTTTATTATAGAAAAATAAAAGTTTTTAAGGTCAGTTAAAATGAACATGATTAACGTTATTAAAATTATATAATCACACAATCAGAGATTCTGAAGGGATCTTTTCCCAACCTCATCTCAGAATATGCCCCAATTTTCCTTCAGTTTTATCTCCTAGTGATAGTTTTAAAATGCCCACAATTCTCCATTTTTTTTCATTGAGAGGTGAGATGAAAAAAATTCCTATTTTTAAATGTGAATTGACTATATAACTTGCTTTGATCAATGGGAGGTTAGCAAATGTGTGGCAAACCATGGCTTGAGAAATATTTGTGTTCACTTGGTTCACTTGTCACTTGTCTCATTTGTTGCGTAATAAAGGACAGGGGATGCACTTGCTGTCATGTATCAGTCAACCACCAGACATACAAGCCATCTAGTCAGTTACTGTCCATCTAAATTCCAAGTGACTGCAAACAAATGAGCACTTCTAGCTGAGGTCAGCTGAGCTCAGACACAGCTATCAGTAATTATCATAGAATTGTGAACCAAATAATTGTCTTGTATAGTAACTAAGTTTGGAGTGATTTGTTATCTCCAGCTTGTAACTAAAATACTGTTTAGTTGTGGAGCTCTCTACACTAGTCAAAAGGATTCATACAGTTTGTGCAACAGTGTATGTACATATCAATTCTTATTTACATAAATTTTCTACATAAATTATGCCATTCATTATCACATTATAGACAAAATGCTATCTGTCCTTTGAAATTGTCTTTTCTCCATTCCCAGCTTGTTAACAGTTTGGTTTTTCTAACCTTTATTTTCAGTTCAGGGTTACATGTGCAAGTTTGTTATATAGGTAAACTTGTAACAGGGAGGTTTGTTACACAGATAATTTCATTACCGGTACTAAGTCTAGTATCCAATAGTTAATCTTTTCTGTTTCTCTCTCTTCTCCCATTCTCCATCCTCAAGTAGGCCCCAGTGTCTGTTGTTTACTTCTTTATAAGTTCTAATCATTTAACTCATCTTTTAAGTTTTGAGGAGAACACACCATATTGGATTTTCTGTTCCTGCATCAGTTTGCTAGGAATAACATCCTCCAGCTTTAAGGCATGTTGTTTGCATTTCTTTGCAAAAAGACATGATCTCATTCTTTTATGGCCGCATAGTATTCCATGGTGAACATGTACCATATTTTCTTTATTCAATCTGTCATTGATGGGCATTTAGTTTGATCTCATGTCTTTGTATTGTGAATAGTGCTACAGCGAACATGCGTGTGTCTTTATGATAGAACACTTTATATTGCTTCAGGCATATACTCAGTAATGGAATTCCTGAGTCAAATGGTAGTTCTGTTTTTAGGTTTTTGAGGAATTTCCAGTACCTGAAGGAATCAACATTGAAGTCTGAGACAGCAAAGATGGCCTGCCCCTCCCTCTGGGAGCTCTGTCCCAGGGAGATTTGAAATCTCTGTTGGCTGGAAAATACCAGCAAAAGTGGCTGCAGACCCTATTTGGGAGGTCTCGCCCAGTGAGAGAAATGGGATTGGAGACCTGCTTAAAACAGCAGTGCACTGGCCCTGTTTTTATAGACTATAGCTGTGTTGTGCTGGAGGTTTACTTTAGCCCCCACTCACCTTGAATTCTCCAAAGTCTGAAGGCTAGAATGGTTAGGTCACCCAAACTGTAAAGATGGCAGCGCACAATTCCCAGGAAGCTGTGTCCCAGGGAGGTGTGAAACCTTTCTTGGGGACCAGGTGCAGTGGCTCATGCCTGTAATCCCAGCACTCTAGGAGGCTGAAGCAGTTACATTGCTTGAGATCAGGACTTTGAGACCAGCCTGGGCAACAAAATAAGATTCCATCTCTAGAAAAAATACAAAAATTAGCCAGGCATGGGGCATATACCTGTGGTCCCAGCTACTTGGGGAGGCTGAGCGGGAAGGATAGTTTGAGACTGTGAGGTGGAGGGTACAGTGAGCCAAGCTCACATCACTGCGTTCTAGCCTGGGTAGCAGAGCCAGATGCTGTCTCAAAAAAATAAAAAAAAAAAAAAAAGGAAAGAAGGAAAAAACAAAAGAAACCTCTGTGAGCTGCAAAATACCAATGGTGCTGACTAGAGACACCTGCTGGGAGATAAGGAAGGAAAGAAGGAGGGGAGAAAGATACAGCGGGAGGAAGGGAGAGGTTGTGGGAAGGAAAAGAAAGGAAACTTCTGTCAGCTGGAAAATACCAATGACAGTGACTAGAAATGCCCACTGGCAGATTCCGTCTAGGGAAGAAAAATGGGATTCAGGATCCATGTGAATAAGCAGCCTGACGATGTCTCTATAGAGTTGCCAGCCTATACTGGGGAACTATTACTTGCCTCAGACTTATTGGAGCCCTAAGGCAACAGTGACTGAGGCTGTGAATACAGCAAAAATGGTGGCCCATTCCTCCCATGGAGAGCTCTGTATCAGGGAGGTATAATGCTGCTGCCAGTCGTTGGTGGGAATTTTAAGCCAGTGGGTCTTATGCTGTTGAGGTGCCATGGAAGTAGGTCCTGCAGACTTTTGCTGATCAAGCCCTTGGATTCAGCCCCTTTCCTAGGGGTATATATGGACTCTAACTCCTGCTTTGCCACAGTTGCATATGCTTTTCTTGGGAAGTCTACAAAGTCCTGGTATGTAAGGATTTTGTGTCTCTCCATGTGTCTGAGTGGCTGCCCTGCCGAGACTCCACATGGTTCTGTGTGTCTGGCCCTGGTGGAGTGGGTTCATGAGAAGATCTCCTGATCCAACTGTTACGATTCATGGCAGAAGTGTGGGTTCTCATTATTATTCACTTGTCGCTTCACTGGGCATGCGAGGTTTCCCTGGCTCTGTATCATTCCCAGCTGGGGGCCATCATCCTGCCTTGCTTTTTCTCCATTCTCTATAGGCTGAGTTGTTTCCTTATTATTCCCAATGCAAGTACCTGAATGTTTCACTTGAATAGTTTATTCCTCCTTGATAAAAGCTTTTTGTATTAAGAATGTTAGTGGCTAATTTTAATTCCATTAAAATATTTTTTATGGTTGGACACAACAGAAACCAATAAGACTGAAGTACCTTCATGGAAATATTTTATTCATTTCTCTTATCTGATACTATTACTTGAACCCATCTCTACTTTTTTTTTTAATTTATTTATTATTATTAAACTTCAAGTTGTAGGGTACATGTGCACAACGTGCAGGTTTATTACATATGTATACTTGTGCCATGTTGGCATGCTGCACCCATCAACCGTCATTTACATAAGGTATAACTCCCAATGCAATCCCTCCCCCTCCCCTCCCCATGATAGGCCCGGTGTGTGATGTTCCCCTTCCGAGTCAAGTGATCTCATTGTTCAGTTCCACCTATGAGTGAGAACATGCGGTGTTTGGTTTTCTGTTCTTGTGATAGTTTGCTAAGAATGATGGTTTCCAGCTGCATCCATGTCCCTACAAAGGACACAAACTCATCCTTTTTATGGCTGCATAGTATTCCATGGTGTATATGTGCCACATTTTCTTAATCAATCTGTCACTGATGGACATTTGGGTTGATTCAAGTCTTTGCTATTGTGAATAGTGCTGCAATAAACATCGTGTGCATGTGTCTTTATAGCAGCATAATTTATAATCCTTTGGGTATATACCTAGTAATGGGATGGCTGGGTCATATGGTACATCTAGTTCTAGATCCTTGAGGAATCGCCATACTGTTTTCCATAATGGTTGAACTAGTTTACAATCCCACCAACAGTGTAAAAGTGTTCCTATTTCTCCACATCCTCTCCAGCACCTGTTGTTTCCTGACTTTTGAATGATCGCCATTCTAACTGGTGTGAGATGGTATCTCATTGTGGTTTTGATTTGCATTTCTCTGATGGCCAGTGATGATGAGCATTTTTCATGTGTCTGTTGGCTGTATGAATGTCTTCTTTTGAGAAATGTCTGTTCATATCCTTTGCCCACTTTTGATGGGGTTGTTTGTTTTTCTTGTAAATTTGTTTGAGTTCTTTGTAGGTTCTGGATATTAGCCCTTTGTCAGATGAGTAGATTGCAAAAATTTTCTCCCATTCTGTAGGTTGCCTGTTCACTCTGATGGTAGTTTCTTTTGCTGTGCAGAAGCTCTTTAGTTTAATGAGATCCCATTTGTCAATTTTGGCTTTTGCTGCCGTTGCTTTTGGTGTTTTAGACATGAAGTCTTTGCCCATGCCTATGTCCTGAATGGTACTACCTAGGTTTTCCTCTAGGATTTTTATGGTATTAGGTCTAACATTTAAGTCTCTAATCCATCTTGAATTAATTTTCGTATAAGGAGTAAGGAAAGGATCCAGTTTCAGCTTTCTACTTATGGCTAGCCAATTTTCCCAGCACCATTTATTAAATAGGAATCCTTTCCCCATTTCTTGTTTCTCTCAGGTTTGTCAAAGATCAGATGGCTGTAGATGTGTGGTATTATTTCTGAGACTCTGTTCTGTTCATTGGGTCTATATCTCTGTTTTGGTACCAGTACCATGGTGTTTTTGGTTACTGTAGCCTTGTAGTATAGTTTGAAGTCAGGTAGCGTGATGCCTCCAGCTTTGTTCTTTTGACTTAGGATTGTCTTGGAGATGCAGGCTCTTTTTGGTTCTACTTCTTTTACTTTGATTCTTACATAACACTTTTAAATTGCTAATTTAATTTTTAAGTAATTTTTAATTCCA
The DNA here is from genome assembly GCA_023783455.1 of Erythrocebus patas. Classification (NCBI taxonomy): domain Eukaryota; kingdom Metazoa; phylum Chordata; class Mammalia; order Primates; family Cercopithecidae; genus Erythrocebus; species Erythrocebus patas. Next base: position 644,423 of record JAKFHT010002002.1, read on the forward strand.
TAATCACACAGTTGACTTTCTGAAGGTAAACTGTTGTTAAGAACTGAATTGTATCCCAAAGTTTAAATGTTGAAGTCCCAACCCATAACATGACTCTATTTGAAGGCAGAGAGACTTAAGAAGTAATTAGAGTTAAATGAAGTCATAGTTGAGTCCCTACTACAATATAATTGGTATCCTTCAAGAAAAAGAAAGGATAGCAGTTACCTATAGTCAAGAAGTAAAGACCAGGTAAGGGCACAGAAAGATGAATCCATCTGCAGGTCAAGGAGAAAGGCCACAGTAGAAACAGAACCTGCTGGCACCTTGATCTCTAACTTTCATCCTCCAGATTTGTGAGTGGCTTATCTTGTAAGCCACTATGGAATTTTCTTATGACAGCTGTTAAAAACTAATACAACATTATTCCTTATCTGACTTTGAGGATCTTTTTAATAATGCCAATTAGCTGCTGATATAACTTCTTTTGAACTATATATCCAAATCTTTTCTCACATTTAAAGTAAATCTTTTATTGTTTATATTATTTCTTAATATAGTCTAGATACAAGTTCTTGATCAGATACATGATTTTATTATTTATTTATTTATTTTGAGATGGAGTCTCTCTTGCCCAGGCTGGAGTGCAGTGGTGCGATCTCGGTTCACTGCAAGCTCTGCCTCCTGGGTTCACACCATTCTGCTGCCTCAGCCTCCCAAGTAGCTAGGACTACAGGTGCCCACCACCACGCCCAGCTAATTTTGTGTGTGTGTGTGTGTGTGTGTGTGGCTTTTTTAGTAGAGACAGGGTTTCACCATGTTAGCCAGGATGGTCTCCATCTCCTGACCTCATGATCCACCCACCTCAGCCTCCCAAAGTGCTGGTATTACAGACATGAGCCACCATGCCCGGCCATGATTTTTAAATATTTACTCTAAGTCTTGGCTACTGTTTTATTTTCTTAACAGTGGCTTTGAAGGGCAAACATTTTTAATTAAAAAATCTTTAAATTGTTTAATTTTTAAAATTATATAATTTTAATTTTGACAAAGTGTAACATATCAATGTTTTTGGAGTAGAATTTGGGGTCATACCTTAGAACTCTTTAAAATCTTGAAAACTGTTTTCTATGTTTTTGCCTAAAGGTTTTAAGATTTGTGATCCATTTTAAGGGGTGTGTGTGTGTGTTGTGGTGAAGGTCTAGATTTTGCATGTGGATATCCAATTTTCTAAGTAATATTTGTTAAAAAGACAGTCTGTTTACATTGATTTTCTTTGCACCATTTAAAAAAGTGTCCTTAAATGAAACTTATTTCTGAAGTCTCAATTTTATTCTATAGATCTACATATCTATTTATGTTACTTGGGGTTTAATCTAAGAAACAGAAACAGGGAATTTGCTTAGACATTTATGATAGCTGGTTAAACAGTCACTGCAAGTCTTTTCATTGTGAGTCTGATATTTACAGGATGGTGGTCAGAAGAGAAGATAATCAACTACTTGAACTTTGTAACTGTGGTGGATACTCACAGTTATGAATGATAACCCACAAAGGTGAACTTAAACTTGTATCTGTTCCTTTTGTCTCTGATGATATGGGAATGCTGTCAAATGTAGGACCATTTGTTACAGGGCTAATCACACAAACACCTGGCTCAGGAATCAGAGAAAACTGAAGAAAGATACTGGAGGAGCAGGGACCTTTTCAGTGCCAGATGCTGCTTAATGCCAACATTAATCAGCAGATAGCAATAGCGTGTGATCTACAAAATAGTTGATCCCTCTCACATCAGACTTCCAACTCTTAGTGGATTACTCCCTTGTAGTCTATGCTAACTGGAAAAAATACAAGAAAAAACTACTGGGATATGTTGTCAAATGTAGCCAGAGTGACACAGAATAGTCTACCCTATTTGTAAATTGGTATGCATGTAAAAATATCTTTAACTTCTCTCTTTAACTCCAAATAAATAAGGCATTATACCTTTCCTGTTTCCACAAAAGGGTGTATAAGTCCTCTTTGGTATCTATCTTTTCCTTTGATTTGTTTAACTCAACTAAACTAACTTAACAAATAGAGATGTAAAGTTAACTATTACTAGTATGTTATGCAAGATAATAAGGAGAGGAAAGATGCCATGGCAATGTCAGGAAACTACCCTATATGTTATAAGAAGGAGGAACCCTTCTCTACTTTTTTTTTAATTTATTTATTATTATTAAACTTCAAGTTGTAGGGTACATGTGCTGGCGTGCAGGTTTATTACATATGTATACTTGTGCCATGTTGGCATGCTGCACCCATCAACCGTCATTTACATAAGGTATAACTCCCAATGCAATCCCTCCCCCTCCCCCATGATAGGCCCGGTGTGTGATGTTCCCCTTCCGAGTCCAAGTGATCTCATTGTTCAGTTCCACCTGAGTGAGAACATGCGGTGTTTGGTTTTCTGTTCTTGTGATAGTTTGCTAAGAATGATGGTTTCCAGCTGCATCCATGTCCCTAAAGGACACAAACTCATCCTTTTTATGGCTGCATAGTATTCCATGGTGTATATGTGCCACATTTTCTTAATCAATCTGTCACTGATGGACATTTGGGTTGATTCAAGTCTTTGCTATTGTGAATAGTGCTGCAATAAACATCGTGTGCATGTGTCTTTATAGCAGCATAATTTATAATCCTTTGGGTATATACCTAGTAATGGGATGGCTGGGTCATATGGTACATCTAGTTCTAGATCCTTGAGGAATCGCCATACTGTTTTCCATAATGGTTGAACTAGTTTACAATCCCACCAACAGTGTAAAAGTGTTCCTATTTCTCCACATCCTCTCCAGCACCTGTTGTTTCCTGACTTTTGAATGATCGCCATTCTAACTGGTGTGAGATGGTATCTCATTGTGGTTTTGATTTGCATTTCTCTGATGGCCAGTGATGATGAGCATTTTTCATGTGTCTGTTGGCTGTATGAATGTCTTCTTTTGAGAAATGTCTGTTCATATCCTTTGCCCACTTTTGATGGGGTTGTTTGTTTTTCTTGTAAATTTGTTTGAGTTCTTTGTAGGTTCTGGATATTAGCCCTTTGTCAGATGAGTAGATTGCAAAATTTTCTCCCATTCTGTAGGTTGCCTGTTCACTCTGATGGTAGTTTCTTTTGCTGTGCAGAAGCTCTTTAGTTTAATGAGATCCCATTTGTCAATTTTGGCTTTTGCTGCCGTTGCTTTTGGTGTTTTAGACATGAAGTCTTTGCCCATGCCTATGTCCTGAATGGTACTACCTAGGTTTTCCTCTAGGATTTTTATGGTATTAGGTCTAACATTTAAGTCTCTAATCCATCTTGAATTAATTTTCGTATAAGGAGTAAGGAAAGGATCCAGTTTCAGCTTTCTACTTATGGCTAGCCAATTTTCCCAGCACCATTTATTAAATAGGGAATCCTTTCCCCATTTCTTGTTTCTCTCAGGTTTGTCAAAGATCAGATGGCTGTAGATGTGTGGTATTATTTCTGAGGACTCTGTTCTGTTCCATTGGTCTATATCTCTGTTTTGGTACCAGTACCATGGTGTTTTGGTTACTGTAGCCTTGTAGTATAGTTTGAAGTCAGGTAGCGTGATGCCTCCAGCTTTGTTCTTTTGACTTAGGATTGTCTTGGAGATGCAGGCTCTTTTTTGGTTTCTACTTCTTTTACTTTGATTCTTACATAACACTTTTAAATTGCTAATTTAATTTTTAAGTAATTTTTAATTCCATAATCACACAGTTGACTTTCTGAAGGTAAACTGTTGTTAAGAACTGAATTGTATCCCAAAGTTTAAATGTTGAAGTCCCAACCCATAACATGACTCTATTTGAAGGCAGAGAGACTTAAGTAATTAGAGTTAAATGAAGTCATAGTTGAGTCCCTACTACAATATAATTGGTATCCTTCAAGAAAAAAGAAAGGATAGCAGTTACCTATAGTCAAGAAGTAAAGACCAGGTAAGGGCACAGAAGATGAATCCATCTGCAGGTCAAGGAGAAAGGCCACAGTAGAAACAGAACCTGCTGGCACCTTGATCTCTAACTTTCATCCTCCAGATTTGTGAGTGGCTTATCTTGTAAGCCACTATGGAATTTTCTTATGACAGCTGTTAAAAACTAATACAACATTATTCCTTATCTGACTTTGAGGATCTTTTTAATAATGCCAATTAGCTGCTGATATAACTTCTTTTGAACTATATATCCAAATCTTTTCTCACATTTAAAGTAAATCTTTTATTGTTTATATTATTTCTTAATATAGTCTAGATACAAGAGTTCTTGATCAGATACATGATTTTATTATTTATTTATTTATTTTGAGATGGAGTCTCTCTTGCCCAGGCTGGAGTGCAGTGGTGCGATCTCGGTTCACTGCAAGCTCTGCCTCCTGGGTTCACCATTCTGCTGCCTCAGCCTCCCAAGTAGCTAGGACTACAGGTGCCCACCACCACGCCCAGCTAATTTTGTGTGTGTGTGTGTGTGTGTGTGTGGCTTTTTTAGTAGAGACAGGGTTTCACCATGTTAGCCAGGATGGTCTCCATCTCCTGACCTCATGATCCACCCACCTCAGCCTCCCAAAGTGCTGGTATTACAGACATGAGCCACCATGCCCGGCCATGATTTTTAAATATTTACTCTAAGTCTTGGCTACTGTTTTATTTTCTTAACAGTGGCTTTGAAGACAAACATTTTTAATTAAAAATCTTTAAATTGTTTAATTTTAAAATTATATAATTTTAATTTTGACAAAGTGTAACATATCAATGTTTTTTGGAGTAGAATTTGGGGGTCATACCTTAGAACTCTTTAAAATCTTGAAAACTGTTTTCTATGTTTTTGCCTAAAGGTTTTAAAGATTTGTGATCCATTTTAAGGGGTGTGTGTGTGTGTTGTGAAGTGAAGGTCTAGATTTTGCATGTGGATATCCAATTTTCTAAGTAATATTTGTTAAAAAGACAGTCTGTTTACATTGATTTTCTTTGCACCATTTAAAAAAAGTGTCCTTAAATGAAACTTATTTCTGAAGTCTCAATTTTATTCTATAGATCTACATATCTATTTATGTTACTTGGGGTTTAATCTAAGAAACAGAAACAGGGAATTTGCTTAGACATTTATGATAGCTGGTTAAACAGTCACTGCAAGTCTTTTCATTGTGGGAGTCTGATATTTACAGGATGGTGGTCAGAAAGAGAAGATAATCAACTACTTGAACTTTGTAACTGTGAGTGGATACTCACAGTTATGAATTGATAACCCACAAAGGTGAACTTAAACTTGTATCTGTTCCTTTTGTCTCTGATGATATGGGAATGCTGTCAAATGTAGGACCATTTGTTACAGGGCTAATCACACAAACACCTGGCTCAGGAATCAGAGAAAACTGAAGAAAGATACTGGAGGAGCAGGGACCTTTTCAGTGCCAGATGCTGCTTAATGCCAACATTAATCAGCAGATAGCAATAGCGTGTGATCTACAAAATAGTTGATCCCTCTCACATCAGACTTCCAACTCTTAGTGGATTACTCCCTTGTAGTCTATGCTAACTGGAAAAATACAAGAAAAAACTACTGGGATATGTTGTCAAATGTAGCCAGAGTGACACAGAATAGTCTACCCTATTTGTAAATTGGTATGCATGTAAAATATCTTTAACTTCCTCTCTTTAACTCCAAATAAATAAGGCATTATACCTTTTCCTGTTTCCACAAAAGGGTGTATAAGTCCTCTTTGGTATCTATCTTTTCCTTTGATTTGTTTAACTCAACTAAACTAACTTAACAAATAGAGAGATGTAAAGTTAACTATTACTAGTATGTTATGCAAGATAATAAGGAGAGGAAAGATGCCATGGCAATGTCAGGAAACTACCCTATATGTTATAAGAAGGGGAGGAACCCTTCATTCTAGGAATCTCTCTTTTTCTTTTTTTTTTTGAGACAGAGTTTCTCTCTTGTTGCCCAGGCTGGAGTGCAATGGTGCCCGATCTCAGCTCACAGCAACCTCCGCCTCACTGGTTCAAATGATTCTCCTACCTCAGCCTCCTGAGTAGCTGGGATTATAGGCATGTGCCACCACCCTGGCTAATTTTGTATTTTTAGTAGAGACAGGTCTTATTCATGTTGGTCAGGTTGGTCTTGAACTCCCAACCTCAGGTAATCTGTCTGCCTCGGCCTCCCAGAGTGCTGGGATTACAGGTGTAAGCCACTGCGTCTGGCCCAGTTCTAGGAATTACTCACCACTTTTCCAGGAAACTCATGAATAATCCACCTCTTGTTTAGCATATAATCAGGAAATAACTATAAGTATACTAAATCAGGCAGTCCATGCCACTGCTCTGCCTATGGAGTAGCCATTATTTTATTCCCATATTTTCCTAATAGACTTGCTTTCACTTAACTCTGTGCACTTGCCCTGAATTCTTTCTTACATGAGGTTCAAAAACCCTGTATTGGGGTCTAAATAAAGACCACTTTCTGGTAAAAGTTGTAAGGATTGTTGGTTTGCTTTTGGAGTTTTGAGTTTTGTTGGGGTGGGGTATGACGGAATCATGCTGTGTTCCCAAGGCTGACTTTGAACTACTAGACTCAAAGTATCCTCCTAATTCAGCCTTCTGAGTAGCTGGGATTACAGATGTGAGCTACCATCCCTGCTTATTTGTAAGTTTTTATGTTGATCTTCATTAATATTATCCCCAATACAGAAAATTTATAGAGAAGACTGGATAAATTATTATTTACTTTAGAACAAATAACAACTGCATGCTTCTCTGAATAACAATTTGAGTTATATACTCTAATCATTATTTTGGGGTAATTCTATGAGAGTCAGGCATAGATGCCAAGGAAAATGAATCTGGGTGCTTATATTTATATCATTCTCTTCCCTTCCTGAAAGAAGAGTGAAAGAAATTGCTCTTTATATAGAATTCTTACTTCATTTTTAACTTTTTTTGAATGTGGAGAGAGATCTTCACAGGAAATTTAAACTCATTTTGTCAAGCTTTACAATGCAAGTATGTGTCCATGGTTATGGATCTCATCTCTCTTTGGAATGTTACTTAACTTCTGAAGTTAGGTAAATGTTAATATATCTGGAATTATTTTAATTAAAAATCTTCACTTTTACTATTGATTTTTTTCCCAATAAGATTAAGGCTGATATTGCCCCATTTGATAGATAAAGAAGCTGAGACCCCAAAATGGTTAGGTGCCTTACTCAAGGTCTTATACTAATTAGATACCATATGGCCACTTCTTTCTTTGAAAATGGTGTCATTTCCCTTAAAGTCAAACTAGAAGTGCCTAGTTCTGGGAAGAAGTTACTGGGATGATGGCTATTTGTCTAATCTCAGGTTACCCTTAAAAGACCCAAGAAATTGTTCCTACAAATACAACAATTTTCCTCACTCCAGGCATAGTTCAACCTGTGGGTCTTCCTCTGACACTCTTCAAAAACCAGAAATACCAGGAACTGAAGCAGGAATGCATCAAAGACAGATTTTTCTGTAATCCACGATTTCTGTCTTAGAATGATTATTTTCTACAACTGAGTGCTTCCTGGAAAGATGGTGTGGAAATATCCCCAGGTAACTTTCTATTTTACACCTTCTATGTCCTTGACCTCCTTCATCATACCTCTACTTGATCCACTGTTCCACTTACATGGCCTACTGTGTAGATCAATTTAGAAGGTAACTTACTTTCCTTCCTTCCTTCCTTCCTTCCTTCCTTCCTTCCTTCCTTCCTTCCTTCCTTCCTTCCTTCCTTCCTTCCTTCCTTCCTTCCTTCCTTCCTTCTTTCTTTTCTTTCTTTCTTTCTTTCTTTTCTTTTCTTTCCTGGAAACCATCATTATCAGCAAACTATCGCAAGAACAGAAAACCAAACACCACATGTTCTCACTCATAGGTGGGAATTGTACAATGAGATCACTTGGACACAGGAAGGGGAACATCACACACTGGGGCCTGTTGTGGGGCGGGGGAAGGGAGGAGGGATAGCATTAGGAGATATACCTAATGTAAATGATGAGTTAATGGGTGCAGCTCACCAGTTAATGGGTGCAGGTATATCATTTACATTAGGTAAATGATGAGTTACATATGCACATGTATACATGTAAAAAACCTGCACATTGTGCACATGTACCCTAGAACTTAAAGTATAATAAAAAAGAAAAAAAGGAAAAGAAGGACATATATCAAGATGCAGGGCCATTTGAAGTTCCACTGAGGGACAAATGTTGGAAAGCATGCCATGGAGACTCAGATGGTTGCATTTCCAAGTGGGATGTCAGCTGGGCAGAACTGCTCTCAAACCACAGCTAGAAGAAGAAGCTGAAACTGAACTTCAGGTTTAATTAAGAATCTATATGGGACCACTGTTGGCAACCTGACCCAGTGGCATCAGCAGGCAGGATTGCTTCCAGACCACAGCTGAGAGGAGCTGGAGCTTAGAATCAGGGCTCCTTTAGGAACTGCTGCAGGTTGGAGATCAGCAGTCCTGTCCTGGTTTTACAAATATTTATGTCTTCCAGCAGTTACATGAGCCATTGGGATTGCTCCCAGGCTGCATGTGAGAGGGATTAGAGTTGAATTTTGGGGCCCCTTCAGGATGTGCTGAGGGAATGGAGGGTGTCATGTTTGCCCTCGTAGCTCAGACTGGCTATGAGGTTCTAGAAGTTCTTTGCATGGGTATGGTTACTCATAGGATTCAGCAGAGGGACAGAGTCAATCAGTACCCCTTCAGTATTTGCTATGGAGGCCAGCAAGCCCACCCCAGTGGTTAACACAAGTGAGTGTCTCAGCAGTCTCCTGTGCCTTAGCAATAGTTCACTGAGTACTCAGCAAGAAAGCCTGAGCTTAGACAGCATTCCTTCAGGATCTTCGTGGGAGATGGAAGACAGCATATTTGTCCCAGTAGCTCAGATGGATGCATCTCTATCAGTTTTCTGCACATGTGGGATAAATGCTGGAATGCAGTGAGAGGGGCTTGAAATAAGAGAAAACCCTTTCGGGGACTGCTGTGGGATACAGACAAGTAAATCTGTCCTGGTGCCACAGATGGGCAAGCTTTTCTCTTGGTCTTTGTGTGAGCAGTACTAAGCTGGGACCATAGCTGACAGGGGCTGGAGCCAATTTATAGAATAATTTTGGGTCCACTGATGTGGCCAATGTTGGTAGGCAGATGACTCTACTGTAAGTAATCTCTAATGAACCCTTAGACAGATGATTCTGATTATAGGCTCAAGGGCAAATACAGCTCTAGACAATACCCTTGGGAAAATAGGCCATTTTGGGGCTTGAACCCAGAAGTATAATCGACAGGTGCTGAATAACAATCAGCACTCTGAGAACAACTCTCTTGTAACTTTGAGTAAATCCCAAGGCTCACAAAAAAGAGGCTTATCTGTTGGTATGTGCCAAATTCTTGTTGTGGGGGATATAATAGGGTGGCCTTCTATTCTTCTACAATGCTAATGTCCCTCTGTTTCTTTATTTTTAATCTTTGACATTCTCACAGTTGAAAATGACATCACATGGTTGCTCTGATTTATAGTTGATTGATTACTATTGTGGTTAAATTTTTTTTATATATTTACTTACACATCTATAATTTTTTAATTGATTGTTGCAGTGTTTATCCTATTCTTATATTGAATTGATTTGGTTATAACGACACTGAAAAACTCTATATAAAATTGGAAATTATATGAATAATTATTACGGATTGGCTAAATAAATTATGGCAGTTTATAAATCACATTATATTCGCACTAAATGACAGTATAGGTACATAATTTTGGAAGGGAAAATATGTTGATAACAATGTTAATGGTAAGGGAGCAGACAAATTATTCCATGCAAACGGAAACCAAAAGCAAGCAGGAGTAGTTACTGTTGTATCAATGAAACAGACTTTAAGGCAACAGCAGTTTAAAAAATACAAAGAAGGTTATTAGAATAATAAAGAGACTGAATGAACAAAAGATATAGGTATCCTAAATATATGTGTGACAAGCTTCAGAGCTCCCAGATTCATAAAACAATTACTTTTAGACTTAAGAGATAGCAACGCAATAATAGTGGGGAACCTCAACACACCACTAACAGCACTAGACAGATTATCAAGGAAGAAAGACAAAAAGGACACGTATAACATAAACTGAACTCTAGAATAAATGGACCTAAACAGATTTTTACAGAACATTCTAACCTCCAAACCAGGGAATATACATTCTTCTCATCACGATGTGAAACATTTTCTAAGATAGACCATACCATATACCACAAAAAGTCTCAATAAAACTTTAAAATATTGAAACTTTATCATATATAGTCTTAGGCATAACAGAATGACACTAGAAATCAGTTTCAAGAGAAATTTTCAAAACTATGCAAATACATGGAAATTAATCTGCTCCTGAGTATGTTTGGTTAAACAATGAAATCAAGATGGAAATTAATTCTTTTTATTTTTTATTATTTTTATTATACTTTAAGTTCTAGGGTACATGTACACAACATGCAGGTTTGTTACATATGTATGCATGTGCCATGTTGGTGTGCTGCATCCATCAGCTTGTCATTTACATTAGGTATTTCTCTTAATGCTATTGCTCCCCACTCCTCCACCCCACAACAAGCCCTGGTGTGTGATGTTCCCCACCCTGAGTCCAAGTATTCTCATTGTTCAGTTCCCACCTGAGTGAGAACAATGTGGTGTTTGGCTTTCTGTCCTTGCAAGAGTTTGCTCAGAATGATGGTTTCATCTTCATCCTACAAAGGACATGAACTCATCCTTTTATATGACTTCATAGTATTCCATGGTGGATATGTGCCACATTTTCTTAATCTAGTCTATCATTGATGGACATTTGGGTTGGTTCCAAGTCTTTGCTATTGTGAATAGTGCCACAGTAAACATATGTGTGCATGTGTCTTTATAGTAGCATGATTTATAATCCTGCACACTCTTTTGCTATGCAGAAGCTCTTTAGTTTAATTAGATCCCATTTCTCAATTTTGGCTTTTGTTGCCATTGCTTTTGGTGTTTTAGTCATGAAGTCCTTGCCCATGTCTATGTCCTGAATGGTATTGCCTAGGTTTTCTTCTAGGGTTTTTATGGTTTTAGGCCTAACATTTAAGTCTTTAGTCCATCTTGAATTAATTTTTGTATAAGGTGTAAGGAAGGTATACAGTTTCAGCTTTCCACATATAGGTAACCAGTTTTCCCAGAGCCATTTATTAAATAGGGAATCCTTTCCCCATTTCTTGTTTTGTCAGGTTTGTCCAAGATCAGATGGTCGAAGATGTGTGGTGTTATTTCTGAGGCCTCTGTTCTGTTCCATTGGTCTATCTCTGTTTTGGTAGCAGTACCATGCTGTTTTGGTTACTGTAGCCTTGTAGTATAGTTTGAAGTCAGGTAGCATGATGCCTCCAGCTTTGTTCTTTTGGCTTAGGATTGTCTTGGCAATGTGGGCTCTTTTTTGGTTCCATATGAACTTTAAAGTAGTTTTTCCAATTCTGTGAAGAAAGTCATTGGTAGCTTGATGGGGATGGCATTGAATCTATAAATTACCTTGGGCAGTATGGCCATTTTCACGATATTGATTCTTCCTATCCATGAGCATGGAATGTTCTTCCATTTGTTTGTGTCCTCTTTTATTTCGTTGAGCAGTGGTTTGTAGTTCTCCTTGAAGAGGTCCTTCACATCCCTTGTAAGTTGGATTCCTAGGTATTTTATTCTCTTTGAAGCAATTGTGAATGGGAGTTCACTCATGATTTGGCTCTCTGTTTGTCTGTTATTGGTGTATAGGAATGCTTGTGATTTTTGCACATTGATTTTGTATCCTGAGACTTTGCTGAAGTTGCTTATCAGCTTAAGGAGATTTTGGGCTGAGACAATGGGGTTTTCTAAATATACAATCATGTCATCTGCAAACAGGGACAATTTGACTTCCTCTTTTCCTAATTGAATACCCTTTATTTCTTTCTCTTGCCTGATTGCCTGGCCAGAACTTCCAACACTATGTTGAATAGGAGTGGTGAGAGGGCATCCTGTCTTGTGCCAGTTTTCAAAGGAATGCTTCCAGTTTTTGCCCATTCAGTATGATATTGGCTGTGGGTTTGTCATAAATAGCTCTTATTATTTTGAGATACTCCATCAATACCTAGTTTATTGAGAGTTTTAGCATGAAGGGCTGTTGAATTTTGTCAAAGGCCTTTTCTGCATCTATTGAGATAATCATGTGGTTTTTGTCTTTGGTTCTGTTTATATGATGGATTATGTTTATTGATTTGCATATGTTGAACCAGCCTTGCATCCCAGGGATGAAGCCAACTTGATCATGGTGGATAAGCTTTTTGATGTGCTGCTGGATTCAGTTTGCCAGTATTTTATTGAGGATTTTGCATTGATGTTCATCAGGGATATTGGTCTAAAATTCTCTTTTTGTTGTGTCTCTGCCAGGCTTTGGTATCAGGATGATGCTGGCCTCATAAAATGAGTTAGGGAGGATTCCCTCTTTTTCTATTGATTGGAATAGTTTCAGAAGGAATGGTACCAGCTCCTCTTTGTACCTCTGGTAGAATTTGGCTGTGAATCCATCTGGTCCTGGACTTTTTGGTTGGTAGGCTATTAATTATTGCCTCAATTTCAGAGCCTGTTATTGGTCTATTCAGGGATTCAACTTCTTCCTGGTTTAGTCTTGGGAGGGTGTATGTGTCCAGGAATTTATCCATTTCTTCTAGATTTTCTAGTTTATTTGCATAGAGGTGTTTATAGTATTCTCTGATGGTAGTTTGTATTTCTGTGGGATCAGTGGTGATATCCCCTTTATCATTTTTTATTGCATCTATTTGATTCTTCTCTCTTTTCTTCTTTATTAGTCTTGCTAGTGGTCTATCAATTTTGTTGATCTTTTCAAAAACCAGCTCCTGGATTCATTGATTTTTGAAGGGTTTTTGTGTCTCTATCTCCTTCAGTTCTGCTCTGATCTTAGTTATTTCCTTCTGCTAGCTTTTGAATGTGTTTGCTCTTGCTTCTCTAGTTCTTTTAATTGTGATGTTAGGGTGTCAATTTTAGATCTTTCCTGCTTTCTCTTGTGGGCATTTAGTGCTATAAATTTCCCTCTACACACTGCTTTAAATGTGTCCCAGAGATTCTGGTATGTTGTGTCTTTGTTCTCATTGGTTTCAAAGAACATCTTTATTTCTGCCTTCATTTTCATTATGTACCCAGTAGTCATTCAGGAGCAGGTTGTTCAGTTTCCATGTAGTTGTGTGGTTTGAGTGAGTTTCTTAATCCTGAGTTCTAATTTGATTGCACTGTGGTCTGAGAGACAGTTTGTTGATTTCTGTTCTTTTATATTTGCTGAGGAGTGCTTTACTTCTAACTATTTGGTCAATTTTGTAATAAGTGCAATGTGGTACAGAGAAGAATGCATATTCTGTTGATTTTGGGTGGAGAGTTCTGTAGATGTCTCTTAGGTCTGCTTGGTGCAGAGCTGAGTTCAATTCCTGGATATCCTTGTTAACTTTCTGTCTTGTTGATCTGTCTAATATTGACAGTGGGTGTTAATGTCTCCCATTATTATTTTGTGGGAGTCTAAGTCTCTTTGTAGGTCTTTAAGGACTTGCCTTATGAATCTGGGTGCTCCTGTATTGGGTGCATGTATATATTTAGGATAGTTGGCACTTCTTGTTGAATCTGCCCATTTACCATTATGTAATGGCTTTCTTTGTCCCCTTTGATCTTTGTTGGCTTAAAGTATGTTTTTTTCAGAGACTAGGATTGCAACCCCTGCTTCCCCCGCCGCATTTGCTTGGTAGATCTTCCTCCATCCCTTCATTTTGAGCGTATGTGTGTCTCTGCACATTAGATGGGTCCCCTGAATATCGCATACTGATGGGTCTTGACTTTTCATCCAATTTGCCAGGAACGATCACCTAAAATTTGTTTTTAATGAGTGATAACAATGACTCAAGTTATTAAAACCTTCAGGATACAGTAGAAGCAGTGCCAACAGGAAAGTTTTTAGTATTAAATGCTTCCATCAAAAGACAGTGTGCTAAATCATTTTTGTATCACTATAAAGAAATACCTGAGGCTAGGTAATTGATTTTAAAAGAATGTTGGTTGGCTTATGATTTTGCTGTCTGTACAGGAAGCATAGCATCCCATCTTCTCTCAGAATCTGCCCAGGTTCTGGCAAGGAATCAGAGAGCTTTTACTCTGATTTATAGTTGATTGATTACTATTGTGGTTAAATTTTTTATATATTTACTTACACATCTATAATTTTTAATTGATTGTTGCAGTGTTTATCCTATTCTTATATTGAATTGATTTGGTTATAACGACACTGAAAAACTCTATATAAAATTGGAAATTATATGAATAATTATTACGGATTGGCTAAATAAATTATGGCAGTTTATAAATCACATTATATTCGCACTAAATGACAGTATAGGTACATAATTTTGGAAGGGAAAATATGTTGATAACAATGTTAATGGTAAGGGAGCAGACAAATTATTCCATGCAAACGGAAACCAAAAGCAAGCAGGAGTAGTTACTGTTGTATCAATGAAACAGACTTTAAGGCAACAGCAGTTTAAAAAATACAAGAAGGTTATTAGAATAATAAAGAGACTGAATGAACAAAAGATATAGGTATCCTAAATATATGTGACAAGCTTCAGAGCTCCCAGATTCATAAAACAATTACTTTTAGACTTAAGAGATAGCATAATAATAGTGGGGAACCTCAACACACCACTAACAGCACTAGACAGATTATCAAGGAAGAAAGACAAAAGGACACGTATAACATAAACTGAACTCTAGAATAAATGGACCTAAACAGATTTTACAGAACATTCTAACCTCCAAACCAGGGAATATACATTCTTCATCACGATGTGAAACATTTTCTAAGATAGACCATACCATATACCACAAAAGTCTCAATAAAACTTTAAAATATTGAAACTTTATCATATATAGTCTTAGGCATAACAGAATGACACTAGAAATCAGTTTCAAGAGAAATTTTCAAAACTATGCAAATACATGGAAATTAATCTGCTCCTGAGTATGTTTGGTTAAACAATGAAATCAAGATGGAAATTAATTCTTTTTATTTTTTTATTATTTTTTATTATACTTTAAGTTCTAGGGTACATGTACACAACATGCAGGTTTGTTACATATGTATGCATGTGCCATGTTGGTGTGCTGCATCCATCAGCTTGTCATTTACATTAGGTATTTCTCTTAATGCTATTGCTCCCCACTCCTCCCACCCCACAACAAGCCCTGGTGTGTGATGTTCCCCACCCTGAGTCCAAGTATTCTCATTGTTCAGTTCCCACCTGTGAGTGAGAAAATGTGGTGTTTGGCTTTCTGTCCTTGCAAGAGTTTGCTCAGAATGATGGTTTTCATCTTCATCCTACAAAGGACATGAACTCATCCTTTTATATGACTTCATAGTATTCCATGGTGGATATGTGCCACATTTTCTTAATCTAGTCTATCATTGATGGACATTTGGGTTGGTTCCAAGTCTTTGCTATTGTGAATAGTGCCACAGTAAACATATGTGTGCATGTGTCTTTATAGTAGCATGATTTATAATCCTGCACACTCTTTTGCTATGCAGAAGCTCTTTAGTTTAATTAGATCCCATTTCTCAATTTTGGCTTTTGTTGCCACTGCTTTGGTGTTTTAGTCATGAAGTCCTTGCCCATGTCTATGTCCTGAATGGTATTGCCTAGGTTTTCTAGGTTTTTATGGTTTTAGGTCTAACATTTAAGTCTTTAATCCATCTTGAATTAATTTTTGTATAAGGTGTAAGGAAGGATCCAGTTTCAGCTTTCTACATATGGCTAGCCAATTTTCCCAGCACCATTTATTAAATAGGAATCCTTTCCCCATTTCTTGTTTTTGTCAGGTTTGTCAAAGATCAGATGGTTGTAGATGTGTGGTATTATTTCTGAGGGCTCTCTGTTCTGTTCCATTGGTCTATATCTCTGTTTTGGTACCAGTACCATGCTGTTTTGGTTACTGTAGCCTTGTAGTATAGTTTGAAGTCAGGTAGCATGATGCCTCCAGCTTTGTTCTTTTGGCTTAGGATTGTCTTGGCAATGCGGGTCTCTTTTGGTTCCATATGAACTTTAAAGTAGTTTTTCCAATTCTGTGAAGAAAGTCATTGGTAGCTTGATGGGGATGGCATTGAATCTATAAATTACCTTGGGCAGTATGGCCATTTTCACAATATTGATTCTTCCTATCCATGAGCATGGAATGTTCTTCCATTTGTTTGTGTCCTTTTATTTCACTGAGCAGTGGTTTGTAGTTCTCCTTGAAGAGGTCCTTCACATCCCTTGTAAGTTGGATTCCTAGGTATTTTATTCTCTTTGAAGCAATTGTGAATGGGAGTTCATCATGATTTGGCTCTGTTTGTCTGTTACTGGTGTATAGGAATGCTTGTGATTTTTGCACATTGATTTTGTATCCTGAGACTTTGCTGAAGTTGTTTATCAGCTTAAGGAGATTTTGGGCTGAGACAATGGGGTTTTCTAAATATACAATCATGTCATCTGCAAACAGGGACAATTTGACTTCCTCTTTTCCTAATTGAATACCCTTTATTTCTTTCTCCTGCCTGATTGCCCTGGCCAGAACTTCCAACACTATGTTGAATAGGAGTGGTGAGAGAGGGCATCCCTGTCTTGTGCCAGTTTTCAAAGGAATGCTTCCAGTTTTTGCCCATTCAGTATGATATTGGCTGTGGGTTTGTCATAAATAGCTCTTATTATTTTGAGATATGTCCATCAATACCTAATTTATTGAGAGTTTTAGCATGAAGGGCTGTTGAATTTTGTCAAAGGCCTTTTCTGCATCTATTGAGATAATCATGTGGTTTTTGTCTTTGGTTCTGTTTATATGCTGGATTACTTTATTGATTTGCATATGTTGAACCAGCCTTGCATCCCAGGGATGAAGCCCACTTGATCATGGTGGATAAGCTTTTGATGTGCTGCTGGATTCAGTTTGCCAGTATTTTATTGAGGATTTTGCATTGATGTTCATCAGGATATTGGTCTAAAATTCTTTTTTGTTGTGTCTCTGCCAGGCTTTGGTATCAGGATGATGTTGGCCTCATAAAATGAGTTAGGAGGATTCTCTTTTCTATTGATTGGAATAGTTTCAGAAGGAATGGTACCAGCTCCTCCTTGTACCTCTGGTAGAATTCAGCTGTGAATCCATCTGGTCCTGGACTTTTTTGGTTGGTAGGCTATTAATTATTGCCTCAATTTCAGAGCCTGTTATTGGTCTATTCAGGATTCAACTTCTTCCTGGTTTAGTCTTGGGAGAGTGTATGTGTCCAGGAATTTATCCATTTCTTCTAGATTTTCTAGTTTATTTGCATAGAGGTGTTTATAGTATTCTCTGATGGTAGTTTGTATTTCTGTGGGATTCGTGGTGATATCCCTTTATCATTTTTATATGCATCTATTTGATTCTTCTCTCTTTTCTTCTTTATTCATCTTGCTAGTGGTCTATATATTTTGTTGATCATTTCAAAAACCAGCTCCTGGATTCATTGATTTTTGGAAGGGTTTTTTTGTGTCTCTCTCCTTCAGTTCTGCTCTGATCTTTGTTATTTCCTGCCTTCTGCTAGCTTTTGAATGTGTTTGCTCTTGCTTCTCTAGTTCTTTTAATTTTGATGTTAGGGTGTCAATTTTAGATCTTTCCTGCTTTCTCTTGTGGGCATTTAGTGCTATAAATTTCCTCTACACACTGCTTTAAATGTGTCCCAGAGATTCTGGTATGTTGTGTCTTTGTTCTCATTGGTTTCAAAGAACATCTTTATTTCTGCCTTCATTTTGTTATGTACCCAGTAGTCATTCAGGAGCAGGTTGTTCAGTTTCCATGTAGTTGAGTGGTTTTGAGTGAGTTTCTTAATCCTGAGTTCTAATTTGATTGCACTGTGGTCTGAGACACAGTTTGTTATAATTTCTGTTCTTTTACATTTGCTGAGGAGTGCTTTACTTCCAACTATGTGGTCAATTTTGGAATAAGTGATGTGGTGCTGAGAAGAATGTATATTCTGTTGATTTGGGGTGGAGAGTTCTGTAGATGTCTATTAGGTCTGCTTGGTGCAGAGCTGAGTTCAATTCCTGGATATCCTTGTTAACTTTCTGTCTCATTGATCTGTCTAATGTTGACAGTGGGTGTTAAAGTCTCCCATTATTATTGTGTGGGAGTCTAAGTCTCTTTGTAGGTCTCTAAGGACTTGCTTTATGAATCTGGGTGCTCCTGTATTGGGTGCATATATATTTAGGATAGTTAGCTCTTCTTGTTGAATTGATCCCTTTACCATTATGTAATGGCCTTCTTTGTCTCTTTTGATCTTTGTTGGTTTAAAGTCTGTTTTATCAGAGACTAGGATTGCAACCCCTGCTTTTTTGTTTTCCATTTGCTTGGTAGATCTTCCTCCATCCCTTTATTTTGAGCCTATGTGTGTCTCTGCATGTGAGATGGGTCTCCTGAATACAGCACTGATGGGTCTTGACTTTTCATCCAATTTGCCAGGAGCGATCACCTAAAATTTGTTTTAATGAGTGATAACAATGACTCAAGTTATTAAAACCTTCAGGATACAGTAGAAGCAGTGCCAACAGGAAAGTTTTTAGTATTAAATGCTTCCATCAAAAGACAGTGTGCTAAATCATTTTTGTATCACTATAAAGAAATACCTGAGGCTAGGTAATTGATTTTAAAAAGAATGTTAGTTGGCTTATGATTTTGCTGTCTGTACAGGAAGCATAGCATCCCATCTTCTCAGAATCTGCCCAGGTTCTGGCAAGGAATCAGAGAGCTTTTACTCTGATTGGCAGAAACCATTCCTAGGGATCTATCCCGTGATCCAGTATCTCCCACAAGGTCTCATATCCAACACTGTGATTACATTTCAACATGAGATTTGAAGGGGACAAACATCTGAATATCCCAAACATACAGAGACATCACTGAAACTAACACCTAATGAGTACAGCTCAAGGAACTGGAAGAAACAAGAACAAACAACTGGCTAACAGAAAAAAGCAATAAAGGTCAGAGTAGAATTAAGCGAAATTGAAACCAAGAAGACAATACAGAGAATCAGTGAAAGGAAAAAGTTGATTTATTGAAAAGATAAACAAAATTGATGGACCACTAGTTAGAGTAAACAGGAAGAGACAAGATTCAATTAAGCTAAGTCAGATTTGAAAATGGAGTCATTACAACTGATGACACAAACATCATCTGTGACTAATATGAACCTATATGCACACAAACTAGAAAATCTAAAGGAAATGGATAAATTCTGAAAATGTATGATCCTCCAATTTCTTGCCTTCTGCTAGCTTTTGAATGTGTTTGCCCTTCCTTCTCTAGTTCTTTTAATTGTGATGTTAGGGTGTCAATTTTACATCTTTCCTGCTTTGTCTTGTGGGCATTTAGTGCTATAAATTTCCCTCTACATACTGCTTTAAATGTGCCCCAGAGATTCTGGTACATAGTGTCTTGTTCTCATTGGTTTCAAAGAACATCTTTATTTCTGCCTTCATTTTGTTATGTACCCAGTAGTCATTTAGGAGCAGGTTGTTCAGTTTCCGTGTCGTTGAGCGGTTTTGAGTGAGTTTCCTAATCCTGAGTTCTAATTTAATTGCACTGTGGTCTGAGAAACAGTTTGTTATGATTCTGTTCTTTTACATTTGCTGAGGAGTGCTTTTCTTCCAACTATGTGTTCAATTTTGGAACAAGTGAGATGTGGTGCTGAGAAGAATGTATATTCTGTTGATTTGGGATGGAGAGTTCTGTAGATGTCTATTAGGTCTGCTTGGTGCAGAGCTGAGTTCAATTCCTGGATATCCTTGTTAACTTTCTGTCTCATTGATCTGTCTAATGTTGACAGTGGGTGTTAAAGTCTCCCATTATTATTGTGTGGGAGTCTAAGTCTCTTTGTAGGTCTCTAAGGACTTGCTTTATGAATCTGGGTGCTCCTGTATTGGGTGCATATATATTTAGGATAGTTAGCTCTTCTTGTTGAATTGATCCCTTTACCATTATGTAATGGCCTTCTTTGTCTCTTTTGATCTTTGTTGGTTTAAAGTCTGTTTTATCAGAGACTAGGATTGCAACCCCTGCTTTTTTGTTTTCCATTTGCTTGGTAGATCTTCCTCCATCCCTTTATTTTGAGCCTATGTGTGTCTCTGCATGTGAGATGGGTCCCCTGAATATCGCATACTGATGGGTCTTGACTTTTCATCCAATTTGCCAGGAACGATCACCTAAAATTTGTTTTTAATGAGTGATAACAATGACTCAAGTTATTAAAACCTTCAGGATACAGTAGAAGCAGTGCCAACAGGAAAGTTTTTAGTATTAAATGCTTCCATCAAAAAGACAGTGTGCTAAATCATTTTTGTATCACTATAAAGAAATACCTGAGGCTAGGTAATTGATTTTAAAAAGAATGTTAGTTGGCTTATGATTTTGCTGTCTGTACAGGAAGCATAGCATCCCATCTTCTCAGAATCTGCCCAGGTTCTGGCAAGGAATCAGAGAGCTTTTACTCTGATTGGCAGAAACCATTCCTAGGGGATCTATCCCCGTGATCCAGTATCTCCCACAAGGTCTCATATCCAACACTGTGATTACATTTCAACATGAGATTTGAAGGGGACAAACATCTGAATATCCCAAACATACAGAGACATCACAAACTAACACCTAATAGTACAGCTCAAGGAACTGAAGAAACAAGAACAAACAACCTAAAGCTAACAGAAAAAAAGAAACAATAAAGGTCAGAGTAGAATTAAACGAAATTGAAACCAAGAAGACAATACAGAGAATCAGTGAAAGGAAAAGTTGATTTATTGAAAAGATAAACAAAATTGATGGACCACTAGTTAGAGTAAACAGGAAGAGACAAGATTCAATTAAGCTAAGTCAGATTTGAAAATGGAGTCATTACAACTGATGACACAAACATCATCTGTGACTAATATGAACACCTATATGCACACAAACTAGAAAATCTAAAGGAAATGGATAAATTCCTGAAAATGTATGATCCTCCAAGTTTGAATCAAGAACAAATAGAAATTCTAAACAGACTGATAAGTAGTGAGATTGAATGACTAATAAAAAATCTTCAGAAGAAAATAGCTCAAGACAGCATGGGTTTATGGCTAAATTCTATTATACCTTCAAATAATTGCTACTAATTCTAATGAAACTATTCTAAATGATCAAGAATGAGGGAATACTTTTAAACACATCCTGTAAAGCCAATGTCACCCTGATACCAAGGCAAGGAAGGGACAAAACACAAAAATAAAACTCACTGATTAACTTAGATGCAAAAATCCTGTAAAAATTCTAACAAACCAAATCCAACAATACATCACAAACAAAGATCAGGTAGGTTCCATCCTAGGAATACATGGATGGTTCAGTACATACACAAGTCAATAAATGTGATTCATTACACAAACAATTTTTAAAAACCATGCAATTATCTCCATATATGCAGAAAAATCATTCATGACAATCCATCATCCTGTACAATAAAAAATCTCCAACTAGGCATAGAAGAAACATATCTCAAAATAATAAATGCCATATATGACAAACTCATGGCCAACATCATATTTGAATGAAGAAAAGTTGTTCCAGTCCTAAAAACTGGAACAAGACAGGGATGCCCGCTTTTATCATTTCTATTCAGCACAATACTAAAAGACTTGGCCAAAACAATCGGACAAGAGAAAGAGAGAAAGGGCATCCAGATTAGAAAAGAGGAAGTCAATCTGTTGCCAAGTATATTATCTTACACCTCCAAATCCCTAAACACTACTCTAGGACTCCTAGATTTGGTCGATGAATTCAGTAAGGTCCCAGGTTATAGAATCAATGTACATAAATCAGTAGCACTGCTGTACACCAACAACCAACCAAGCCGAGAATCAAATCAGGAACTCAATTTCACTTATAATAGCTACAAAAAATGAAATAAAATGAAATTCCTAGGAAATACTTAAACAAGGAGGTAAAATATCTCTACAAGGCAAACTACAAAGCCCTGGTAAAGGAAATTTTAGAGGACACAGACAAATGGAAAAGTATCCCATGCACTGGATTGAAATGTTCAATATTGTTAAAATGAGCATTCTGTCCAAAGCAATCTGTAGATTAAATGCAATTTATATGAAAATACCAATGCTACTTTTTACAGAATTAGAAAAAAATTCCTAAAGTTAATGTGGAACCAACAAAAAGCCTGAATAGCCCAAGCAATCCTAGGCAAAAAGATCAAATCCAGAGACATCACATTACCCAGTTCCAAGTTATACTGCAAGGCTATCGTAGCCAAAACAGCATGGTACTGGTATGAAAATAGGCATGTAACCCAACGGAAGAGTGGGGAACTCAGATATAAAACAAATACCTACCACCAATGGATCTTGTACAAAACAGACTAAAAACATACACTGGTGGATAGACAATCTATTCAATAAATGGTACTGGGAAAACTGGAGAGCCACATTTGGAGGAATGAAACTAGATCCGTATCTCTCACAATATATAAAAATTAACTCAAGATGGACTAGCCTTTGATATTATTATAAATACCTTTGTTTTGACCCTATCAATATTTATGTATTTACTTATTTAATTTATTTATTTTTGAGATGGAGTCTTGCTCTGTTGCACAAGCTGGAGTGCAGTAGCACTATCACAGCTCACTGCAACCTCCACCTCCCTGGTTCAAGCAATTCTGTCTCAGTCTACCAGGTAGCTGGGACTACAGGTATGTACCACCATGCTCAGCTAATTTCTTTTTTTTTTTTTTTTAAGTAAGTGCAGATGGGGTTTCATTGTGTTAGCCAGGATGGTCTCGATCTCCTGACCTCATGAACCGCCTGCCTTTGCCTTCCAAAGTGAGGAGATTGCAGGCATGAGTCACCACACCAAGCTTCATTTTATTTATTAATAACCATTTAAAGATTTCTATCAACCTTCTGGAGCAAGTCCTTTGATTTTCTTTCACTTTCCAATTTCATTGTTATTGTTATTCATCTTAATGTTTTATTAAGCATCTGTAGGGAACAGGAGGTAGAGCAAATTTAATAAGGCTTCTTAAGTAGTTGTATGATTCGGCAGAAGTAATGTCACATGAGGTGCCCATGTAAAAGGGGCCTCTTAACCCCAGCATTTAGCATGACATAGGTAATAGTTATATTCTGTGGAACCATATTCAACCATCGTAAAGCCATCATATGGCTTGCATGTGAAGCATATTAACTTGCTCATTTGGGTTGCTCCACTTGACATTCTATTAGGGATAATTGGACAGTCCCCTTCTCAGGATCGATGAACCTTACAGTGGCATTTAACCAGTCCAGTAGGCTGGTTGTTCTCTTAGAACTAGACTCCTTTGCATCTGTGTCCCATATACTCATCAGTAATTTGTTAACTGGATTGTGGACATGGATAAAACCAAACAAGCTCTTTCATTCTGTAGCATTTAAAATTAAGGGTACTGTTTTTAAAGTTTTTTAAAAAATCCATTGTAGTAAAGGTTTTTCATAAAGCTGATGATACCAATCTACAAAATGTAACAATTTCTTAAGATTATACTTTCTGATTTTAATGGTAGCTTAGTTTTGTCCTTCCCTCACATTGACTATATTTTTGGTAACTACAGGTTTCAGATGTAATTTTTTTTTTGCCCTGGTTTAATTTTTCTTTCTATGAGTAGCTAAGAATCCACTCAGTATTTCTTTAGTTTCATCTTGGTTATTCTAAATAATAACCAAATAGTCAAATTTTCACTTTTTCCTTATTAGTTTACATTTCCTTATACATTCAGTGCACCAATTCCTTGAGAGTATGAATATGATTCATCTCTTAATTCCACTGGTAAAATTTACCTTTAGTGACTGAAGGCAACCCAGCTGCAGTTGCACACTGTGAGTGATCACAGGGCCACCCAAGAGTCTACGTTTCTAAATTCTCACCCTTTTATTAGGTAGGAGCAATAGTAATTGTGTTTTTTGCCATGACTTTCATATGACAAAAAGCACAATTACTTTTACACCAAGCTAATATTTTTTTCTATATCCATTTGGTTTTATTTGTATACATTTTAAATTTTAGAGTGATGTTTAAGGAGCCTCTAAACAATAAAAATGACATTTGCTTTAGGAAAAAACACTCATATTTTATAACCTTACTAAATACACATCTTGCTGTCCTACTATTCTAATTCTTAGTAACCCAGATTCCCAGTGAAAAACCTATGATTAATTATTTTAAATATAACATGACTTTAAAGATGTAAATTACTAGAGATAATAAAGATAAAATTTACCAACTTAATCTTACCAGAGGTTACCAAAGTCAACTGAACTAAAAGGCATTAATCAAGATAGCTTTTATCCATCTGATAAACAGTAACGTTATTTAAAGCAATTAATTAGAGCTTTTTCTATAATTTGGTAGGGAAATATTCAACATAACATATATAAACATATAGGTAGACATATAGATAGCAAATTCTATAAGATTTTTATTTGCCTATTTTTTAAAATCTTCTTTCTTACTTCAGACTGTTATTGTTATAAAATATTACAAGAGTAAACACAAGATAAAGGAGAAAAGTTACTATCCTAGGCCTTCTCAAATGAGAGAAAAACCTGAAGAAGCAGGGTACAGAAGTCAAACTTCTGAGATATTGATACAGGAGCTAAAAAAAATTATTTAGACAGATCATTAGGGCAACAGAGTCTTCAGCAAGGTTTCCCTTTTAACAAAAATTGACCCCCAAATAATTCCTTTTCTAACAAACAGCATCCTGAAAAGTCAAACTGAAGATGTAGATAAGCAAGCTGGAAGCTTGCACAGATGAATACCTGCAGCTGTGCCAATAGAAAAAGGCTACCTGAGAGCCAGGTATGTTCAACATGGAGACTTCATTGACCCTTTTCTTTGTCACTATGTATACAGTAAAAAAATAGACAACATGGCAGAGAAGTAATCTCCATATTATAAGATTAGGGTTGGACTGGCCAGCTTCCTCATATGTTATGCAAATGGTGAACCTGGTTCGACCAGTCTTTCACACTTTATGTCTGACAACTCCTCAAGGTAATCTATAAAACTCTGTGCAATTTCACCACAGAACTGGAAACCCATTTTCTCTGGGACCTTTCTCTCTGCAGCAGAGAGACCTTTTCTCTTTCTTTCGCCTATTAAACTTCAGCTCTGAACCTCACCCTAATGTGCCCATGTTTTAGTTTTCCATGGCTATGAGACAACAAACCTCAGCTATTACCCAAGATGAATGACACTGCTTCAACATTAATCTGAAAAATTTCATAAAGAAACAGATTATAGAATTAAGAAATTAAAAACGTATTTCCTTGAGAGACCAAATGCCTTTGGCCAGGTACAGTGGCTCAGCCCTGTAATGCTAGCACTTTGGAAGGCCAGGAAGTTGGATTGCCTGAGCTCAGTCAATTGAGACCAGCCAGGACAAGCTGGCCAGTCCAACCCTGTCTCTACCAGCCTGAGAGGGAGAGATTATAGTGAGCCAAGATCACACCAATGCACTCCAGCCTCACCAACAGAGTGAAACTCTGTCCCAGAAAACAAGCAAGTAAGCAGGGAAACAGATGTCAAATATTTTTAATACAATCTTGTTCTAACCAATTATTTTATTTGTATTATGTATTTTTAATATCAATGTCATTTTTAGATTATTACTTTTTATATTTAATTATAGCTAACTTATGTGTCTGTTTTATAAATTTGATTTTTAATAGCATTTTATGATTACACAAACAATTCACAACATGCATGGACTTTTGGGTTTGTCCTGAACATCCCTCTTTAACAACCATTTTATTTTAGTGAAAAAATTTGCCATGCAAGACTATTCCTTCTTATAATTATTTTTCTTTTAACCTATCTTACCAAAAATACCTCCCCATATCTACACCTTTATTTCTATTTTACTTCTTGTTACTTTTACTTCATTTCATACCAAACCTTAGAATTAGACAAAATTATTTACCTTTTAATAAGAACATATTTTTAGAAGTAATGTTTTTCTATAATTTTTAATTGAAAATTACCCAGATATTTAGTTAAATATCTGTGATTTAACATTACTTTGGGTTCTAAATTATGATATTTAGAAGCATTTATTCCATAACATTTACCTAATTATTATATTCTAATAGTTTACTTAGATTATTTATGACAACTATGATAGTCATCATTTAACATTATTTCCCTATCAATCATTTTTATAGCCTGTGAATTTCAGGTCTTTATTTGTAAACATCTGTGTAAAATATATGGCTATTTTTACCAATAACTCAAGATTTAGCTTTTTCCAATAAACTAACAATATTAAATGTTTTATCAAAAATTACATAAGCCATCGGGCCTGGCAGCTAATGCCTGTAATCTAAGAACTATGAGAACAGAGGTTGTAGTGAGCCAAGAATGCACCACAGCATTCCAGTTTGGGCAACAAAGTGAGACTATGGTTCAAAACAAAACAAAGAAAAACAAAAAGAAAAATTACACAAGCAAAGACTGTTCTATTTTGGACTGGGTTTATAGTTTTATAACACTTTGCCAAATTTATATACTGTATAATATTTGACAAGAATAGGTATAAAATAACTCGATTAAAAATGAAAAAAATGCTGACAATTCTTAAGACATTTCTATTATTACTTTACCAGTAATTTTAAAACCAACTATTTATCAAATTTTCTGAAGCCATATGCACTTAGATGTGTTTGGGCTTGTTGTTTACTACATATATAAGTACTCCTTCAATTAAGCAAATTTGTTAACTTGCAGTCACTAAGAACCTAACAGAATACATGTATGTACATGTAAACACACATGAATATCCATAGAAACTCATAGAAAAATCTTACAGCTTTTATTTCAGAACTCTCATCACGAGATGCCACAAACTTATCAGTTACCAAAAAAGTTTAAAACAAATAGTGGGATTTTCCTTTTATCTCAACATTAGTACAAAATCAACAGCAGACTTCAGCAGAGAAAGCAGAGATAGACACAGAACTTAGAACCTTTCTGGTGGCAGGTTGACCTTCAGGCTCTGAATTTTCCTTGATGTAATTTTCCCATCAGTTGAAAATGTGCACAAGAGCAGACCTAATATGTAGGCAGCTGGAGTGCTAGAAACCCTTGAAGGTTCTCCTATTTACATCACCATTTGGAGGCAGAGGTGCCATAAAACCAGCAAGTAAGCAGGAAACAGATGTCAAATATTTTAATACAATCTTGTTCTAACCAATTATTTTATTTGTATTATGTATTTTTAATATCAATGTCATTTTAGATTATTACTTTTTATATTTAATTATAGCTAACTTATGTGTCTGTTTTATAAATTTGATTTTTAATAGCATTTTATGATTACACAAACAATTCACAACATGCATGGACTTTTGGGTTTGTCCTGAACATCCCTCTTTAACAACCATTTTATTTTAGTGAAAAAATTTGCCATACCAAGACTATTCCTTCTTATAATTATTTTTCTTTTAACCTATCTTACCAAAAATACCTCCCCATATCTACACCTTTATTTCTATTTTACTTCTTGTTACTTTACTTCATTTCATACCAAACCTTAGAATTAGACAAAATTATTTACCTTTTAAGAACATATTTTAGAAGTAATGTTTTCTATAATTTTTAATTGAAAATTACCCAGATATTTAGTTAAATATCTGTGATTTAACATTACTTTGGGTTCTAAATTATGATATTTAGAAGACATTTATTCCATAACATTTACCTAATTATTATATTCTAATAGTTTACTTAGATTATTTATGACAACTATGATAGTCATCATTTAACATTATTTCCTATCAATCATTTTTATAGCCTGTGAATTTCAGGTCTTTATTGTAAACATCTGTGTAAAATATATGGCTATTTTACCAATAACTCAAGATTTAGCTTTTCAATAAACTAACAATATTAAATGTTTTATCAAAAATTACATAAGCCATCGGGCCTGGCAGCTAATGCCTGTAATCTAAGAACTATGAGAACAGAGGTTGTAGTGAGCCAAGAATGCACCACAGCATTCCAGTTTGGGCAACAAAGTGAGACTATGGTTCAAAACAAAACAAAGAAAAACAAAAAGAAAAATTACACAAGCAAAGACTGTTCTATTTTGGACTGGGTTTATAGTTTTATAACACTTTGCCAAATTTATATACTGTATAATATTTGACAAGAATAGGTATAAAATAACTCGATTAAAAATGAAAAAAATGCTGACAATTCTTAAGACATTTCTATTATTACTTTACCAGTAATTTTAAAACCAACTATTTATCAGAATTTTCTGAAGCCATATGCACTTAGATGTGTTTGGGCTTGTTGTTTACTACATATATAAGTACTCCTTCAATTAAGCAAATTTGTTAACTTGCAGTCACTAAGAACCTAACAGAATACATGTATGTACATGTAAACACACATGAATATCCATAGAAACTCATAGAAAAATCTTACAGCTTTTATTTCAGAACTCTCATCACGAGATGCCACAAACTTATCAGTTACCAAAAAAAGTTTAAAACAAATAGTGGGATTTTCCTTTTATCTCAACATTAGTACAAAATCAACAGCAGACTTCAGCAGAAGAGAAAGCAGAGAGATAGACACAGAACTTAGAACCTTTCTGGTGGCAGGTTGACCTTCAGGCTCTGAATTTTCCTTGATGTAATTTTCCCATCAGTTGAAAATGTGCACAAGAGCAGACCTAATATGTAGGCAGCTGGAGTGCTAGAAACCCTTGAAGGTTCTCCTATTTACATCACCATTTGGAGGCAGAGGTGCCATAAAACCACAAAGGGTGCCAGAAAGGGAGTCATTCTTCAGGTCTTTTCTCATCCTTAATTGGTTTTCCACTTTTTCTTTTATTATTATTATTATTATATATACTTTAAGTTGCCAGGGTACATGTGCATAATGTGCAGCTTTGTTACATATGTATACTTGTTATGTTGGTGTTGCACCCATCAACTCGTCAGCACCCATCAACTCGTCATTTACATCAAGGTATAACTCCCAATGCAATCCCTCCTCTCCCCTCCCCATGATAGGCCCCGTGTGTGATGTTCTCTTCCAGTCCAAGTGATCTCATTGTTCAGTTCCACCTATGGTGAGAACATGCGGTGTTTGGTTTTCTGTTCTTGTGATAGTTTGCTAAGAATGATGGTTTCCAGCTGCATCCATGTCCTAGGGACACAAACTCATCCTTTTTATGGCTGCATAGTATTCCATGGTGTATATGTGCCACATTTTCTTAATCAATCTGTCACTGATGGACATTTGGGTTGATTCAAGTCTTTGCTATTGTGAATAGTGCTGCAATAAACATCGTGTGCATGTGTCTTTATAGCATGATTTATAATCCTTTGGGTATATACCCAGTAATGGGATGGCTGGGTCATATGGTACATCTAGTTCTAGATCCTTGAGGAATCGCCATACTGTTTTCCATAATGGTTGAACTAGTTTACAATCCACCAACAGTGTAAAAGTGTTCCTATTTCTCCACATCCTCTCAGCACCTGTTGTTTCCTGACTTTTGAATGATCGCCATTCTAACTGGTGTGAGATGGTATCTCATTGTGGTTTTGATTTGCATTTCTCTGATGGCCAGTGATGATGAGCATTTTTCATGTGTCTGTTGGCTGTATGAATGTCTTCTTTTGAGAAATGTCTGTTCATATCCTTTGCCCACTTTTGATGGGGTTGTTTGTTTTCTTGTAAATTTGTTTGAGTTCTTTGTAGGTTCTGGATATTAGCCCTTTGTCAGATGAGTAGATTGCAAAATTTTCTCCCATTCTGTAGGTTGCCTGTTCACTCTGATGGTAGTTTCTTTTGCTGTGCAGAAGCTCTTTAGTTTAATGAGATCCCATTTGTCAATTTTGGCTTTTGCTGCCGTTGCTTTTGGTGTTTTAGACATGAAGTCTTTGCCCATGCCTATGTCCTGAATGGTACTACCTAGGTTTTCCTCTAGGATTTTTATGGTATTAGGTCTAACATTTAAGTCTCTAATCCATCTTGAATTAATTTTCGTATAAGGAGTAAGGAAAGGATCCAGTTTCAGCTTTCTACTTATGGCTAGCCAATTTTCCCAGCACCATTTATTAAATAGGAATCCTTTCCCCATTTCTTGTTTCTCTCAGGTTTGTCAAAGATCAGATGGCTGTAGATGTGTGGTATTATTTCTGAGGACTCTGTTCTGTTCCATTGGTCTATATCTCTGTTTTGGTACCAGTACCATGCTGTTTTGGTTACTGTAGCCTTGTAGTATAGTTTGAAGTCAGGTAGCGTGATGCCTCCAGCTTTGTTCTTTTGACTTAGGATTGTCTTGGAGATCGGGCTCTTTTTGGTTCCATATGAACTTTAAAGCAGTTTTTCCAGTTCTGTGAAGAAACTCATTGGTAGCTTGATGGGGATGGCATTGTTGTAGGGCTTAGTGTGAAGGGTCTAAGTTTGCTGGTTGTGGGTGTGACTCAATAGTGTGTCACGACTGAGTCATTCCCACTTGCTTACATATCTCTGCCTATCTATCAAGAGTTCTAGCACCTCCAAGACAGTCCAAAGCATATAATGATCAGCTCCCTATCTGTGCATCCTGGATGAGACTTTTTAAATTAAGTTGTTGATAGTTCCCTGTAGGGCCATTGCATATCACTGGAGTTCAAACCCACAGACACTCCATCAATACCTTCAGTCACCAAGGGGTGCCTTTCAACGGGGAGAAGCAAATTACCTTGCTCTTCAGAGCTGAGGAAACTCAGTCTCTCATTTATCTATGAAAACAACAGTTCATCTCCTTATCCTAATATGCACACAAAAGTCAAATTGAGTTGAATTTTGGAAGGAAAGGCAATAGAGAAGACTCTTTAGAAGGCACTTCTGAGCTAGAACTGGGATTCTAAACAGTAACTTCCCGAGAGGGGGAAAAAAAAGCGTCGACTACTTTCTGTAAACTCTCCTCAGTCACTCCTAACTTTGTAGCTCTTGTCTGCCATTACACATGCCAAGGTCAAATCCTTCACAGTAAAAGGTAATCTCTTCAACCCGTAAAGTCAAAGAGACCAGGCAATGTAATACAAGAAAGCAGAGATTTAGACTTAAGAAGAATCTCCCCATGACTCTTGAAACTTCACCAACATCACCCCAAAAAAGGGGTAAGGGGAGTATTTGTTCAGAGTTTTTTGAGGGATTTGAGGTGCTAGACGCCTTCTCTAAATTTCTCCTTTCTCTTAGTATCAAAGATGGCAAAAAGGAAAGGAAGGGAGAAATAACGTGAAAGAAAAGTAAAGAAAAAAGCAATTCTTTTGTAAGACAAGAAGCAAACACAGGGTCCAGCCCTGACTTTCAGTTCACGATCACTAGGCCTTGTCATGGCTGCAAACATCCCCCGAGGGGCTTCTCTCCTTGCTACTATTTTCTGGTGATCTCAATTAAAATCATGATGCAGCATATACTTCTCAAAACCTTTCAGTGGATATAGTGGCAGATCATGGTGGACAAGAGACAGGACAGCACTATATTACAGCTCCCTCTCTGTGCATCCTGGATGAGACTTTTTAAATTAAGTTGTTGATAGTTCCTGTAGGGCCATTGCATATCACTGGAGTTCAAACCCACAGACACTCCATCAATACCTTCAGTCACCAAGGGTGCCTTTCAGCAGGGAGAAGCAAATTACCTTGCTCTTCAGAGCTGAAACTCAGTCTCTCATTTATCTATAGAAACAACAGTTCATCTCCTTATCCTAATATGCACACAAAAGTCAAATTGAGTTGAATTTTGGAAGGAAAGGCAATAGAAGACTCTTTAGAAGGCACTTCTGAGCTAGAACTGGGATTCTAAACAGTAACTTCCGAGAGAAAAAAAAGCGTCGACTACTTTCTGTAAACTCTCCTCAGTCACTCCTAACTTTGTAGCTCTTGTCTGCCATTACACATACC
The DNA here is from genome assembly GCA_023783455.1 of Erythrocebus patas. Taxonomy (NCBI): domain Eukaryota; kingdom Metazoa; phylum Chordata; class Mammalia; order Primates; family Cercopithecidae; genus Erythrocebus; species Erythrocebus patas. The sequence goes on from JAKFHT010002002.1 coordinate 676,564, forward strand.
AAGGTCAAATCCTTCACAGTAAAGGTAATCTCTTCAACCCGTAAAGTCAAAGAGACCAGGCAATGTAATACAAGAAAGCAGAGATTTAGACTTAAGAAGAATCTCCCCATGACTCTTGAAACTTCACCAACATCACCCCAAAAAGGGGTAAGGGGAGTATTTGTTCAGAGTTTTTGAGGGATTTGAGGTGCTAGGCGCCTTCTCTAAATTTCTCCTTTCTCTTAGTATCAAAGATGGCAAAAGGAAAGGAAGGAGAAATAACATTGAAAGAAAAGTAAAGAAAAAAGCAATTCTTTTGTAAGACAAGAAGCAAACACAGGGTCCAGCCCTGACTTTCAGTTCCACGATCACTAGGCCTTGTCATGGCTGCAAACATCCCCAGGCTTCTCTCCTTGCTACTATTTTCTGGTGATCTCAATTAAAATCATGATGCAGCATATACTTCTCAAAACCTTTCAGTGGATATAGTGGCAGATCATGGTGGACAAGAGACAGGACAGCACTATATTACAGCTCCCTCTCTGGCAGATAGAGCAGTGTGTGGAGGCTCACGTCATGAATTTTTGCTCTAAAATGACCACAGAAATAATTCAGAAAACCTGGGAGGACCCACAGACCCTCCGAAGGAAGCTGATTTCTCCCATAGGACCTGGGAGACACTGAGAATACTGTGAGTGCCCAAATTGTGGAAGTAAGAAAGTGATATTATCCATCTCTTAACACACATCCCTACTGGAAAAACAAAATCTAGATTATAAGAGACGATTCAGACCTTACCTGGAACTGAGTCAATTTAGAAAGCAAAGCAAAATACAGGGGTAGAGGAAGCAGTGGGAAAAGCCCATGAGTCCCCTAACAAACAATTTCTTCCTAGCATCAATGGAGTCCTTTGAGGGGCTGGCCAGAGCCACTGGGAAAAGGACACAGGGAGAAAAAAATGTGCAGCTGAACTGTGTAACAATTTGAACTAATCCAGAAATCTCATGGTCAGAACTCGGAGGAGGATGTGAATGTTGTGTGCAGACTCCACAGGCAGGGGAAGAAGGAAAGCAATAATTGCTTTCATAGCTGGGAGGTGGGTAGCCTGGAACAAGTTCTCAGCCCCACTTGCCCACTGCCTGGAAACAGTCTTGGTGATATTGGGGGAGGCATAGTGGGAGTGAGAGTGGTTCTTTAGATTGCCTGGGAACTGGTTGAGGCTTGTGACTGCCACTTTTCCCTGACTTTCTTGACAATCTGCATGAAAAAGTAGAGACAGCCATGATCCTTCTAGAAATATAACTCCATTCACCTGGGAATTCACCCCATCACTCACCGCAGCAGCAGCAAGACCCACCCAAGGAGAATCTGAACTCAGACACATCTAGCTCTGCCCTCACCCAGTGGTCCTTGCTTACCCATCCTGTTAACAGAGGACAAACCGCATATACTTTAAATATCTAGAGCCCCAAACACCACCTGTTACTCCCCATACTACCACAGCTGATGCTTTCTGCAAAGGACCCCCTCCAGGCAGGAGGTCAATCAGCACAAAAATAATGTATTAAACTACCAAAGCTAAGAACGATCACAGCTTAAACTACTAAAGCTAAAAACCCTCTAACCCCTGTTACCTTTGCTGAAACAAGTGCTGGTATCCATGACTGAGAGAACCACAGACAATTCACATCCTAGAACTCTGGGTAGACAATGCCTGGTACCAGCGAAGAGCCCAGTAGACTTGCTGGGTGGCTAGGTGTAGAAGAGAGATAACAGTCACTAAACTGAGCTCTCAGGAAGCTACATCCATAAGAAAACGGGGAGAGTAGTACATCAAAGGAACACCCCATGGTGCTGAGGCAAGCTTAGTCAGGGAGAACCTAATCCAATGGCACTAGAGGAATAAAAGACACACACACAGAAATTTAGAGGTGTGGAGTGGGAAATCAGGGGTCTCACAGCCTTCAGAGCTGAGAGCTTTGAACAGAGATTTACCTACAAATTTATTGACAGCAAGCCAGTGATAACCATTGTTTCTATAGATTATAGATTAACTAAAGGTATTTCTTAATGGCAAATAAAGGGATGGGCTGAAGTAAAGGGATGGATCTGGCTAGTTACCTGTAGCAGGAACATGCCCTTAAGGCACAGATCACTCATGCTACTGTTTGTGATTTAAGAATGCTTTTAAGTGGTTTTCCACCCTGGATGGGCCAGGTGTTTCTTGCCCTCATTCCAGAAACCCACAACCTTCCAGGGTGAGGGTCATGGCCATCATGAACATGTCACAGTGCTGCAGATATTTTGTTTATGGCCAGTTTTGGGACCAGTTTATGGCCATATTTGGAGGCCTATTCCCAACATGTCCCCCTTCTTTCATTTGCAAAGCAATAAAAGCAAAGGCAGCTTTGTCACTGTGAATTACTTCTCGCGGGAATCGGGATCCACATCTGCAGAATATTCTAAGACAAACAACACAGATTAAAAGCATAATCATCATTACATCACAGAGCTTCCAAGTGTTTTTATCCATTTTAATGGGTTACTAGCTGCTAATCTCTCTGGAGCTCCTTCAAGCACTCCAGTTCCTGGCATTAAGGTCAGATGTGCCTGGGATGCTTTAAATATTTATTAATATCCAAAGACAAGTTTGTAAAGTGTCCTTCTAGATGCTTTTTTATTGTTTCCCAAATTTTGATCTGACTAAGAGCTATTAATAGTTTCCACAAATCCTTACATTTAGCTCCTACAACGGGCCATATCATTTGAGGTTGAGGTGCCACTATACCACCATGGTTCCAGATAATAGGAACTCTTGCCATACTTCTTCTTATTTCTACCATTTGACCATTTTGTTCAGACCAGCTGAACATAGTGCAGCCATGGCATGCAGACTGAGGGTGCAATTCAAGCTAAACATCCCCTAGGGGACCAATTAATAATGATTCCATAGGAATCGTGTGCAGCACCTCTGCCTGTTCTGCAATGCAATCTTCCTAAACAAGTATTTCATTTTTTCTAACTGGGTCCAATCCTGTTTACAAATAGGTTTTTGAGGGTGGTATGCCTCAATTATAGGAGCAGATTTATTATGGTAAACACTGAGATCAGAAAGCATGCGTAACTGTGTCATACAGTGATTACATCCAGGCATTATTGCCAGCCAAGATTGATAAACATGCCCAATAAGTAAAATTGTTCTCTGTGTCAGCCCTTATTTAAGGAATACTCATGGCAATGGTGATCACTACTATCATAGCTACCATTAACTATTCATTGTGACTGGTTGTCCTGCTTTCCTCAGGTTTTCTTCCACCATTTATGACCAGCTTTCTTTGTCTTTTTTTTTTTTTTTTTTTTTTTTTGAGATGGAATCTCACTTTGTCAACCAGGCTGGAGTTCAGTGACACAATCACAGCTCACTGCAAGCTCTGCCTCCTGGGTTCAAGCGATTCTCCTGCCTCAACCTCCCGAATAGCTGGGACTACAGGTGCCTGCCACCATGCCCGGCTAATTTTTTGTACTTTTAGTAGAGACGGGGTTTCACCATGTTAACTAGGATGGTCTTGATCTCCTGACCTCGTGATCTACCCGCCCTGGTCTCCTAAAGTGCTGGGATCACAGGTATGAGCCACCACACTCAGCCTGTGACAGCTTCTTGATCAATCCCCAGGTGGATGGCTGTGTTCAATGGGTGTCGCTTGTGACATTTGGGGTCCTCTTCAGTGTCCGTCACAACTTGGCTGCAACAGGGTGGTCCTCAGGATCCTCCTGGAATCTCTTCCTCAGCACCTGGCTCATGATAAGTTTTCAGGTGTCTTGATGGTATCCAGTTTGGCTCTTGATGTGGTCCTGGAGAAACACAAGCATAACTTCTACCCCAAGTTATTATTTTACCTATTTCCCAACTTTTAAACTAGTTGTTTTTCTTCTCTGTCTACAAAACCTTTAAATTTCTTTCCCTGAATAGCTATTTCAGAGGTAGGATGTTTATCAGTAATTTGATTCACCCAATAAGCCGCTTTGCCTTGTTTATTTGTGCTTCCAAATCCTCCTGTTTGTTTAATTTCACTTTTCCCCATTCCCACATATGGCACAATCAGGAGCTGTGTTATACGCTCTCCTGGCTCCGCTTTCCAGGGAACAGAAGTAGATATAACAATTTGAATTTCCCCATGGTAATCTGAATCAATGACTCCTGTATGTATTTGTATCCCTTTTAAACTTAAAATAGACCTTCCTAAAAGTAATCCTATCATCCCTGCTGGCAAGAATCCACAGACTCCTGTTGGGACCTTTTGTGGGGGTTCCCCAGAAAGAAGGCTCACAGCTTTTGTGCAGCATAAATCTACTGTGGCACTACCAGCTGTGGCAGGGGACAGACATTGTACAGGGTGAAGGAATGGCCTGAGCTGGAAATGCCCCAGTTTGGAACAAGACTTGGAATGGGCTCCTCATGGCGTTTCCTGAAATTGGGTTCCCATCTTTATCAAACTTAGAGTGACACTGATTAGCCCAATGTTTTCCTTTTTACATTTTGGACATATTTCAGGCTCAGCAGTTTTCTTTTTTCCCCTATCTGGCAGCCTGACTTGCTGATTTCTTCTATTTAAAAAAACATTTTTTTTTGTATGACCGTGCTTCCCACAGTTAAAATAAGCTCCAAGAAATGGAGCATTTCCTTTATCCACTCTCAGTCCTGCCATTGCCTGTGCCAACAAAGTAGCTTTATGCAGATTACCTCCGATACCATCACAGGCCTTGATATAATCAACTAAATGTGCTTTCCCTCTAATAGGTCACAGAGCAGCCTGGGAATCGGGATTAGCATTGTCAAAAGCTAATAACTGCAACACTATATCCTGAGCAGCCAAATCTGCAATCAACTTTTTAAGAGACTCCTGTAACCGAGCTATAAAATCCAGTATGGTTCTTTTTGTCCCTGTTTTATAGCACTAAAGGAAGGGTATTGTTCTCCACATGAAGTGATTTTTTCCCAAGCTCTAATGCACACTCCTCTAAGCTGTTCTATGGCATCATCCTGCATGACCACTTGTGTATCTGATTTAGATACCAACCCCCAAAAGTTGGTCTGCAGTTATATTAATTTGAGGTTAGGCTTGGTCATTGTGAGCAGCTGAATGGAAGCTTCATCTGCCCACCAAGTTTTAAATTGTAAGAACTGAGCAGGAGTTAGACAAGCTCGAGTAAGAGTGTCCCAGTCAGTAGGAATCATCTGACTGGAAACAGCAACATTCTTTAACAGTCCCATTACAAAAGGAGAACCTGGCCCATACTGATTAATAGCTTCTTTAAATTCTTTCAGTAATTTGAAAGGAAAAACACTCAAATGTAGCTGTAATATTTCACTGTTGATCAGGTGTGTGTATCCTAACAGAGAACTGCCAAGCCTCTAAATCACTCTCTCATCTAGCTTGCTGGATTCCTGCCTGAATAGAACTAAGAACAGTTGCTAGAGATGCTGCTGGAACAGTCACAACGGCGACTATTTTTTGCCCAGTGTCTTCTGGAAAAGAAATCTCTGGAGGGTCAGGCCACTATTTTTCTTCAAAATAATAATGAGGGGGTGCAGAAGAGTAGGGATGAACTTCTCCCTCCTTTACCACTTTAGCTTTAGTGGGCAAACAAACCTGCTCTATCACCTCCTGTGTTATTTAATTATACTCTCCTTCCTCCTCCTCCTCAGTATGAAAAGGTTCTAAAGTGGAATAAACCAGAGCCCACACTTGTTCCATTGCTACCCTGATGCTTCTGAGCTCCCCTTCTTACTCATCATTGGGATTGCTTTAAGAGTACTAGGGTGTCCTCCAGCTTAGTTCCATGTTCTCCAACCATCATTCCAGCAACCCTTCAACCTGGATTCAAGCCCCCACGTATGGACGCCACTTGCCAAAACCAGCTCAGTTGAGGAGACCCTAACCCAGTGACACTAGAGGAATAAAATATACACACAGAGAAATATAGAGGTGTGGAGTGAGAAATCAGGGATCTCACAGTCTTCAGAGCTGAGAGCCTTGAACAGAGATTTACCCACAAATTTACTGACAGCAAGCCAGTGATAACTATTGCTTATATAGACTATAGATTAACTAAATGTATTTCTTGTGGGAAATAAAGGGAAGGACTGAAGTAAAGGTATGGGTTTGGCTAGTTATCTGCAGCAGGAGCATGTCCTTAAGGCACAGATCACTCTTGCTATTGTTTGTGGTTTAAGAATGCCTTTAAGTGGTTTTTGGCTCTGGGTGGGCCAGGTGTTCATTGCCCTCATTCTGGTAAACCTACAACCTTCTAGCGTGGGCATCATGGCCATCATGAACATGTCACAGTGCTGCAGAGATTTTGTTTATGACCAGTTTGGGAGCCAGTTTATGGCCATAATTGGGGGCCTAGTCCCAACACCATGGGACAAAAGAATCTGAACAGTTTTGAGACCTATACTCTCTCTGACAGAGCTTATCCAGATAAGAATGAATGAGAAACAAACTCTGCTAATATGACAAAACAAGGTTATCAAGCACCCGCCCCTCCACCCCTGCAAATTACAGTAGCTCACCAGCAATGGATCCAAGCCAAGAATAAATTCCTGATTTACTTTAAAATGAATTCAAGAGGTTAGTTATTAAATTAATCAGGGAGTCACCAGAAGAAAACAAAACCCAATGTAAAGATATAAAAAATATAAGAAGTGAAAGGAGACATATTCAGTGAAATATACAGCATAAGTTAAAAAAAAAACCTCAGGGAACAATGAATAAACTTATAGAAATGTAAAAGGCTCTGGAAAGGCTCAGTAATAGAATCAAACAAGTAGAAGAAACAAATTTAGAGCTTGAAGACAAGGTCTTTGAATTAACCCAATCCAACAAAGACAAAGAAAAAAGAATAAGACAATATGAACAAAGCCTCCAAGAAGTCTGAGATTATGTTGAATGACTAAACTTAAGAATAACTGGCATTCCTGAGGAAGAAATCTGAAAGTTTGGAAGATATATTTGGGGGTATGATTGAAGAAAACTTCCCCAGCCTCACTAGAGACCTAGACATCCAAATACAAGATGAACAAAGAAGACCCAGGAAATTCATCACAATAAGATCATCAGTCATGCACACTGTCACCAGGTTATCTAAAGTTAAGATGAAGGAAATAATCTTAAAGGCTGTGAGATTAAAGCATCAGGTACCATGTAAATGAAAACCTGTCAGATTAACAGCAGATTTCTCAGCAGAAATCCTGTAAGCTACAAGGCATGGGGTCCTATCTTCAGCTTTCTTAAATAAAATAATTAGGAGTCAAGAATTTTGTATCTAGAAAAACTAAACTCCATTATGAAGGAAAGATACAGTGATTTTTCAGATAAACAAATGCTGAGAGAATTCTACTATTGAGAACTGCTAAAGGAGCTCTAAATCTTGTAACAAATCCTGAAAATTCATCAAAACAGGACCTCTTTAAGCATAAATCTCACAGGTCATTAAAAAAAATTTTAAAAAAAGATGTGCAGTGAAAAAAGCACAATTAATGAAATGGTAGTGTTGCAGGAATTAAGGGATAAGAGATATCAATGGGTAAAACAGGATTAAAAAAAGCTAACACCTCTTTCTGTAAACTGGAGGCTTCACTTAGGTGCACTGGCCCAGAGGATTAACATCCAGAGGCTGAGGCTCAAACAAAGACAGGGCTTGACTTTTATACATGCAACTGAAGGGGGTTGTCCAGCTAGTGATGGGAAATTTGCAGGCAGGGTGGGCAAGCAAGCTTACAGAAGCAGAACAAAGGCAGTTTATCAAACAGTGACAGGTGTTGCAACTTAGTCATGTCTTATGACCTTCACCATACTGCACAGGTGAGAAAACAGGAACTTACAAAATCCTTACAATCTTGAGAAGCAATTACAAAAATAGTTATGAGACCAGAACAAAGAATAATGGTATGGGGAGGTAATTTCAAAGAGGGGAAACTGATAAGAAAAACTTGTTTTTGTCATCCCTGCTCCTGAAGCCCATTCCTTCTGGGCCCTGGCTCTGCTGATAGTGCTGCCAGAGTCCTTCTAGAGTCTTGCTTATCACTGGGCCTTAGAGTGAGTCAGCCTAGTACATAATACTTGGTTTTTTTTGTTTTCTTCTTTTTTACATCCCCTGCTTCAGTGTCTCATATTTCAATACTAACAGTAAATGTAAATGGCCTAAATGCTCCAATTTAAAGATACAGAATGGCAGAATGAAAAATAATTCACTAACCAACTATCTGCTGCCCTAAAGAAGCTCACTTAATATATAATGACTCACATAAACTTAAGGTAAATGGGTGGAAAAAGGCATTTTATGCAAATGAGCACCAAAGGTGAGCAGAAGTAGCTAAAGAAGTAGCATTGCCTTTGAAAACTGGCACAAGACAAGGATGCCCTCTCTCACCACTCCTATTCAACATAGTGTTGAAGTTCTGGCTAGGGCAATCAGGCAAGAGAAAGAAATCAAGGGATTCAGTTAGAAAGAAGAAGTCAAATTGTCCCTGTTTGCAGATGACATGATTGTATATTTAGAAAACCCCATTGTCTCAGCCCAAAATCTCCTTAAGCTGATAAGCAACTTCAGCAAAGTCTCAGGATACAAAATTAATGTGCAAAAATCACAAGCATTCTTATACACCAGTAACAGACAAACAGAGAGCCAAATCAGAATGAACTTCCATTCACAATTGCTTCAAAGAGAATAAAATACCTAGGAATCCAACTTACAAGGGATGTAAAGGACCCTTCAAGGAGAACTACAAACCACTGCTCAGTGAAATAAAGAGGACACAAACAAATGGAAGAACATACCATGCTCATGGATAGGAAGAATCAATATCGTGAAAATGGCCATACTGCCCAAGGTAATTTATAGATTCAATGCCATCCCCATCAAGCTACCAATGAGCTTCTTCACAGAATTGGAAAAAACTGCTTTAAAGTTCATATGGAACCAAAAAGAGCCCGCATCTCCAAGACAATCCTAAGTCAAAAGAACAAAGCTGGAGGCATCACGCTACCTGACTTCAAACTATACTACAAGGCTACAGTAACCAAAACAGCATGGTACTGGTACCAAAACAGAGATATAGACCAATGGAACAGAACAGAGTCCTCAGAAATAATACACATCTACAGCCATCTGATCTTTGACAAACCTGAGAGAAACAAGAAATGGGAAAGGATTCCTATTTAATAAATGGTGCTGGGAAAATTGGCTAGCCATAAGTAGAAAGCTGAAACTGGATCCTTTCCTTACTCCTTATACGAAAATTAATTCAAGATGGATTAGAGACTTAAATGTTAGACCTAATACCATAAAAACCCTAGAGAAAACCTAGGTAGTACCATTCAGGACATAGGCATGGGCAAAGACTTCATGTCTAAAACACCAAAAGCAACGGCAACAAAAGCCAAAATTGACAAATGGGATCTCATTAAACTAAAAACTTCTGCACAGCAAAAGAAACTACCATCAGAGTGAACAGGCAACCTACAGAATGGGAGAAAATTTTTGCAATCTACTCATCTGACAAAGGGCTAATATCCAGAACCTACAAAGAACTCAAACAAATTTACAAGAAAAAACAAACAACCCCATCAAAAAGTGGGCAAAGGATATGAACAGACATTTCTCAAAGAAGACATTCATACAGCCAACAGACACATGAAAAAATGCTCATCATCACTGGCCATCAGAGAAATGCAAATCAAAACCACAATGAGATACCATCTCACACCAGTTAGAATGGCGATCATTCAAAAGTCAGGAAACAACAGGTGCTGGAGAGGATGTGGAGAAATAGGAACACTTTTACACTGTTGGTGGGATTGTAAACTAGTTCAACCATTATGGAAAACAGTATGGCGATTCCTCAAGGATCTAGAACTAGATGTACCATATGAGCCATCCCATTACTGGTATATACCCAAAGGATTATAAATTATGCTGCTATAAAGACACATGCACATGTATGTTTATTGCAGCACTATTCTAATAGCAAAGACTTGGAATCAACCCAAATGTCCATCAGTGACAGATTGGATTAAGAAAATGTGGCACATATACACCATGGAATACTATGCAGCCATAAAAAGGATGAGTTTGTGTCCTTTGTAGGGACATGGATGCAGCTGGAAACCATCATTCTTAGCAAACTATCACAAGAACAGAAAACCAAACACGCATGTTCTCACTCATAGGTGGGAACTGAACAATGAGATCACTTGGACTCGGGAAGAGAACATCACACACGGGGCCTATCATGGGGAGGAGGGAGGATTGCATTGGGAGTTATACCTGATGTAAATGATGAGTTGATGGGTGCTGACGAGTTGATGGGTGCAGCACACCAACATGGCACAAGTATACATATGTAACAAACCTGCACGTTATGCTCATGTACCCTATAACTTAAAGTATAATAATAAAAAAAAGAAAGAGAGAAAAATAATTCATTAACCAACTATCTGCTGCCCTAAAGAGGTTTACTTAATATATAATGACTCACATAAACTTAAGGTAAATCGGTGGAAAAAGGCATTTTATGCAAATGGACACCAAAGGTGAGCAGAAGTAGCTATTCTTAGACAAAAAACAAAACAAAACAAAAAAAAACTTTAAAGCAACAGCAATATAAAAAGACAAAGAGGGACATTACAAATAATATAATCTTTGTCCAAAAGGAAAATATCACAATCCTGAACATATATGCACCTAACACTGCAGCTTGTAAATTTATAAAGCAATTCCTAATAGACCTAAAAAAAGAGATAGACAGCAACACAATAATAGTGGGGGACTTCAACACACCACTGACAGCACTAGCCAGGTCATCAAGAGAGAAAGTTAACAAAGATAATGGATTTACACTATTCTCTGAAACAAATGGACTTAAAAGATATATACAGAACATTTCATTCAATAACTGCAGACTATACATTCTATTCAGCATTGCTTGGAACATCCTCCAAAATAGACCATATGATAGGCCACAAAATGAGTCTCAATAAATTTAAGAAAGGTAAAATTATATCAAGCACATTCTCAGAGCACAGTGGAATAGAACTGGAAATCTACTCCAGAAGGATCAAGATAGAAACTAAAAAAATTTTTGAACTGAATGACATATTGACACAGTCTATCAAAACCTCTAGAATACAGTACAGGTGGTGCTAAGAAAAAATTCACAAGCCTAAATGTCTACATGAAAATATTTAAGGTCAAACCTCAAGGAACTAGAGAAACAAAAACCAAACCCAAACCCAGCAGAAGAAAGGAAATAACGAAGATCAGAGCAGAACTAAATGAAATTGAAACAAATGAACAAACAAACGTAAGATAAAACAAAAAGCTGTTTCTTTGATAGACCATTAGCAAGATTAACAAAAATAGAAGAATAAAGGATATCTAAATAAGCTCAACAAGAATTGATACAGGAGATATTACAACTGACACCACAGAAATACAAAGGATTATTGAAGGCTACTGTGAACACCTTTATGCACGTAAACTAAAAAACCTAGAAGAGACGGATAAATTCCTAAAAAGATACAACCCATCTAGCTTAAATCAGGAAGAATTTGATACCTAAACAGATGAATGACAAACAATGAGATTTAAATGGTAATTTAAAGATTACCAAAATGAAAAATCCCAGAACCAGTCGCAATCACGGCAGAATGCTACCACACATTCAAAGAATAATTGGTACCAATATTATTGACACTGTTCCACAAGATAAAGATAAAACCCTACCTAAATCACTCTATGAATCCAGTATTACCAGAATACCATAAAGGACACAACCATAAAAAAAACTAATATCATTAATGAACAAATATCCATAATGAATGTAGGGATAAAGAAGACCAATATCCCTTATGAACACAGATAATCAAGTGGGTTTCATACCAGTGATGCAGAGATGGTTTAATGTATGCAAGTCAAAAAATGTAATACAACACATAAGCAGAATTCAGCATCCCTTTATGCTTATAACCCTCAGCAAAATCTCCATACAAAGGACACACCTCAATGTAATAAGAGCCATCTATGATAAACTCACAGACAACGTAATACTGAATGGGGAAAAGTAAAAAGCATTCCCTCTGAGAACTTGCATGAGACGAGGATGTCCACTGTCACCACTCCTCTTCAACGCAGTATTGGAAGTTCTTGCCAGGGCAATCAGACAAGAGAAAAAATAAAGGGCATGTAAATTGGAGACAGGAAGTGAAACTGTCACTGTTTGCTGATGATGTGGTTGTTTACCTAGAACACCCCAAAGACTCCTCCAGAAAGTTTCTAGAACTGATAAAAGAATTCAGCAAAATTTCTGGATACAAAACTAATGTACAAAACCCACCAGGTCTTCTATGTACCAACAGGAACCAAAATGAGAATCAAGTCAATAACTCAACCCCTTTTATAATAGCTACAAAAATAAAATACTTCAGAATATACCTAACCAAGGAGGTAAAAGACCTCTACAAGGAAATCTACAAAGCACTGCTGAAAAAGATTATAAACACAAATAAATGGAAATACATCCCATGCTTATGGATGGGTAGAACCAATACTGTGAAAATAATTATACTGCCTAAAGAAATCTACAAATTCAACGCAATTCCCGTCAAAATACCATAATCATTCTTCACAGAATTAGAAAATAATTCTAAAATTCATATGGAATCAAAAAAAAAAAAAAAAAAAAGCTCATATATCCAAAGCAAGCCTAAAGAAAATAACAAATCTGAAGGCATCATATTACCTAATTTCAAACTATACCATAAGGCCATAGTCACCAGAACAGCAAGGTAGGGATATAAAAATAGGCATATAAACCAATGGAACAAAATAGAGAACCCAGAAATAAACCCAAATACTTACAGCCAACTGATCTTCACAAAGCAAGCAAAAACATTGAAGTGCAGAAAGGACACCCTCTTAAACAAATGATGCTGGGATAATTGGCTAGCCACATGTAGCAGAATAAAACTGGATCCTCATCTCTTTATACAAAAGTCAACTCAAGATGGATTAGGGACCTAAATCTAATACCTGAAACTATAAAAAATCTAAGCAATAACATTGTAAAAGCTATTCTAGACATAGGCTTTAGCAAGTATTTCATAACGAAAACCCCACAAGCAAATGCAATTAAAAAAAAAATAGCTGAGACTTAGTTAAACTAAAGAAGTTTCATACAATAAAAGGAACAGTCAGCAGAGCACACAGACAACTGTGTGGGAGAAACAAGACACCAGAGTGGGAGAAAATCTTCACAATCTATACATCTGACAAAGAACTAATATCCAGTATCTACCATGAACTCAAACAAATTAGTAAGAAAACAAACAAACAATCCCAAAACAAACAAAACAAACAAACCCACCAAAAAGTGGGTTCAGGACACAAATAGACAGTTCTCAAAAGAAAATATACAAATGGTCAATAACTATATAAAAATGCTCAACATCACTAATATTCAGGGAAATACAAATCAAAATCACAACATGATACCACCGAACTCCTGAAAGAAAGGCCATAATAAAACAATAAAAAGAAACAGTTGATCTTTGCATGAATGCAGTGAATAGGGAACACTTCTATACTGCTGGTGAAAATGTAAAGTAGCACAACCAGTATGAAAAACAGTGTGGATATTCCTTAAAGAAGTAAAAGTAGAACCGCCATTTGATCCAGCTATCCCACTAGTGGGTATCTACCCAGAGGAAAAGAAGTGATTATACAAAAAAGATACTTGGGCATGCATGTTTGTAGCAGTGCAATTGACAATTGCCAAAACGTGGAACAAAACCAAATGCACATCAATCAATGAGTGGATAAAGACGCTGTGTTCTTTCTATCTATCTATCTATCTATCTATCTATCTATCTATCTATCTATCTATCTATCTATCTATATACTACTTATCCATAAAAAAGAATAAATAAATGTATTATTCTAAATGGAAAACCAAACATCATGTGTTCCCATTCATAAGTGGGAGCTAAGCTATGAGGACACAAAGGCATAAGAATGACACGGCGGACTTTCGGGACTCTGGGGAAAACAATAGGAAGCAGATAAGGGATAAAGGACTAAACATAGGGGTAGTGTATACTCCTCAGGTGATGGGTGCATCAAAATCTCACAAATCACAACTAAATAACTAACTTATGTAACGAAACACCACCTGTTCCCCAATAACCTATGGAAATAAAAAAATGTTTTAAGAAGCAAACAGAAAACAAACAATTTTGTTTTGTCTTGTTCTGTTTTTCTGCTGTAAGGAATATTAGCCACTTAAGAAGTCTTGTTCCTTGTAATTTGGAATTCTTATTCAAATTTGACCAAGTTAGGTACAATTGGTCAAATCCAATAATAAAAAGATGACTACAACAATAAAAACCCAGAAATGTGATTTCTGAGCACTCTAATGGTGACGAGAAATTAAGACAAGCTGGTTCTCAATTTTAAGTTTTAATCCTGAAGGAGAATTTCCAAGATACACACCCCATTTGTGTTACTTACCTAGTAATCAAGACTCAAGGCTCCTCTTTACATTCTTAAAAGTAGTATAAAATGCTCACACTTGGAAGGTTTGTGGCAAGATGTTGAATGGGAACAACTCCAGTCTGCAGCTCCCAGCAAAACCAGTGCAGATGGAAGGAGATCTGTGCATTTCCAACTAAGGAAATGTTGATGCTGATGAACAAAGAAATACCCTGTTCATCTTACTAGGATTGGTTAGGCTGTGGGTGCAACACATGGAGGGTGAGAAGAAGCAGAGTGGGGCATTGCCTCACCTGCAAAGTGCAAGGAGCCAGGGACCTCCCTCCCCTAGCCAAGGGAAGTCATGAATGACCCTGCTATCTGGCCCAGATACTATTTTCCCATGGTCTGCAACCACAGACAGGAGATTCCTGGTGCCTACACCACCAGGGCCCTGGGTTTCAGGCACAAAACTGGGCAGCCATTGGGGCAGACACTAATTTAGCTGCAGGCTTTTTCTTTTTTTTCATACCCCACTGGCGCCTGGAACCCCAGTGAGACAGAGCCATTCACTCCGCTGGAAAGGAGGCTGAAGCCAGGGAGCCAAGTAGTCATGCTCAGGGGCCACACTCCCATGGACACCAGCAAGTTAAGAAGCACTGTCTGGAAATTCTTACTGCCAGTAGAGCAATCTGAAGTCGACTCGGGATGCTCAAGCTTGGTGTGGGGAGAGGCATCTGCCATTACCAAGGCTAAAGTAGGCCACAGTGATTAACAGCCATGTCATACAGGAGAGCTACAGCTGGCATCTGGCATGGGCCTTCTTCAGGGACGAAGCTTCTAGAGGAAGGAGAAGGCAGGAATCTTTGCTGTTCTGTAGCCTCCACTGGTGATACCCAGGCAAATAGGGTCTGGAGTGGAGTTCCAGCCAATTACAGCAGACCTGCAGAAGAGGGGCTTGACTGCTAGAAGAAAAACTAACAAATAGAAAGTGACAATATTAACATCAACAAAAAGGACCCCACTACACATACAGAAACCCCATCCAAAGATCATCAGCCTCAAAGATCAAAGGTAGATAAATACACAGAGATGAGGAAAAACCCGTAAAAAAATGATGAAATTTCCAAAAATTAGAATGCCTTTTCTCCTCCAAATGTTTGCAACTCCTCTCCAGCAAAGGAACAAAACTAAAAAGAGAAAGAGTTTGATGATTTGACAGAAGTAGACTTCAGAGAATGGGTAATAACAAACTCCTCTGAGGTAAAGAAGCATGTTCTAAACCAATGCAAAGAAGTAAGAACCTTGACGAAAGGTTACAGGAACTGCTAACTACAATAACCAGTTTAGAGAAAAACATAAATGACTTAAGAGAGCTGAAAAACACAGCATGAGGACATGGTGAAGCAAATAAAAGTATGAATAACGGAATCCATCAAGTGGAAAAAAGCATATCAGAGATTGAAGATCAATTCAGTGAAAGAAAGCATGAAGACAAGATTAGATAAAATGAATTAAAAGAAACAAACAAACAGAAGAAATATGAGGCTATGTGAAAAGACCAAACATACAATTGATTGGGGTCCCTGAAAGTGACAGGGAGAATGGAACCAGGTTAAAAAAACACTTTTCAGGATATTATCCAGGAGAACTTCCCCAACCCAGCAAGACAGGTCAACATTAACATTCAGGAAATACAGAGAATACCACTAAGATACCTCTCAAGAACACCAACCTCAAGACACATAATCACAGATTCTCCAAGGTTGAAATGAAGGAAAAATGTTAAGGGCAGCCAGAGAGAAAGGTCAGGTTACCACAAAGGAAGCCCATCAGACTAACAGATCTCTCTGCAGAAACCCTACAAAGCCAGAAGAGAGAGTGGGGCCAATATTCAACATTCTTAAAGAAAAGAATTTTAAACCCAGAATTTTATATCCAGTCAAACTAAGCTTTCATAAGTGAAAGAGAAATAAAATCCTTTCCAGACAAGCAAATGCTGAGGGATTTTGTCACCACTAGGCCTGCCTTACAAGAGCTCCTGAAGGAAGCACTAAATATGGAAAGGAAAAACCAGTACCAGCCACTGCAAAACATACCAAATTGTAAAGACCATGACACTATGAAGAAACTGCATCAACTAATGTGCAAAAATAACCAGCTAGCATCATAATGACAGGATCAAATTCACACATAACAATATTGACCTACAAAGAGACTTAGACTCCCACACAATAATAGTGGGAGACTTTAACACCCACTGTCAATATTAGACAGATCAAAGACAGAAAATTAACAAGGATATTCAGGACTTGAACTCAGCTCTGGACCAAGCAGACCTAATAGACATCTACAGAACTCTCCACCCCAAATCAACAGAATATACATTCTTCTCAGCACCACACTTATTCTAAAATTGACCACATAATTGGAAGTAAAACACTCCTCAGCAAATGCAAAAGAACTGAAATCATAACAAACAGTCTCTCAGACCACAGTGCAATCAAATTAGAACTCAGGATTAAGAAACTCACTCAAAACCACAACTACATGGAAACTGAACAACCTGCTCCTGAATGACTACTGGGTAAATAATGAAATTAAGGCAGAAATAAAAGTTCTTTGAAACCAATGAGAACAAAGACACAATGTACCAGAATCTCTGGGACACAGCTAAAGCAGTGTTAGAGGAAATTTATAGCACTAAATGCCCACAGAGAAAGCAGAAAGATCTAAAATTGACACTAACATCACAATTAAAAGAACTAGAGAAACAAGAGCAAACAAATTCAAAAGCTAGCAGAAGACAAAAAATAACTAAGATCAGAGCAGAACTGAAGGAGATAGAGACATGAAAAACCCTTCAAAAATCAATGAATCCAGGAGCTGGTTTTGAAAAGATTAACAAAATAGATAGACCACTAGCCAGACTAATAAAGAAGAAAAGAAGAATCAAATAGACACAATAAAAAATGATAAAGGGATATCACCACTGATCCCACAGAAATACAAACTACCATCAGAGAATACTATAAACACCTCTATGCAAATAAACTAGAAAATCTAGAAGAAATGGATAAATTCCTGGACACATACACCCTCCCAAGACTAAACCAGGAAGAAGAATCCCTGAATAGACCAATAACAAGTTCTGAAATTGAGGCAGTAATTAATAGCCTACCAACCAAAAAAAAGCCCAGGACCAGATGGATTCACAGCTGAATTCTACCAGAGGTACAAGAGGAGCTGGTACCATTCCTTCTGAAACTATTCCAAACAATAGAAAAAGAGGACTCCTCCTAACTCATTTTATGAGGCCAGCATCATCCTGATACCAAAACCTGGCAGAGACACAACAAAAAAGAAAATTTCAGGCCAATATCCCTGATGAACATTGATGAAAATCCTCAATAAAATACTGGCAAACCAAATCCAGCAGCACATCAAAAAGCTTATCCACCACGATCAAGTCAGCTTCATCCCTGGGATGCAAGGCTGGTTCAACATACAAATCAATAAATGTAATCCATCACATAAACAGAACCAATGACAAAACCACATGATTATCTCAATAGATGCAGAAAAGGCCTTTGATAAAATTCAACATCCCTTCATGCTAAAAAACTCTCAATAAACTAGGTATTGATGGAACATATCTCAAAATAATAAGAGCTATTTATGACAAACCCATAGCCAATATCATACTGAATGGGCAAAAGCTGGAAGCATTCCTTTGAAAACTGGCACAAGACAAGGATGCCCTCTCACCACTCCTATTCAACATAGTATTGGAAGTTCTGGCCAGGGCAATCAGGCAAGAGAAAGAAATAAAGTATTCAAATAGGAAGAGGAAGTCAAATTGTCTCTGTTTGCAGATGACATGAAATAACTAAGATCAGAGCAGAACTGAAGGAGATAGAGACACAAAAACCCTTCAAAAAATCAATGAATCCAGGAGCTGGTTTTTGAAAGATTAACAAAATAGATAGACTAGCCAGACTAATAAAGAAGAAAAGAGAAGAATCAAATAGACACAATAAAAATGATAAAGGGATATCACCACTGATCCCACAGAAATACAAACTACCATCAGAGAATACTATAAACACCTCTAGGCAAATAAACTAGAAAATCTAGAAGAAATGGATAAATTCCTGGACACATACACCCTCCCAAGACTAAACCAGGAAGAAGTTGAATCCCTGAATAGACCAATAACAAGTTCTGAAATTGAGGCAGTAATTAATAGCCTACCAACCAAAAAGCCCAGGACCAGATGGATTCACAGCCAAATTCTACCAGAGGTACAAAGAGGAAGCTGGTACCATTCCTTCTGAAACTATTCCAAACAATAGAAAGAGGGACTCCTCCTAACTCATTTATGAGGCCAGCATCATCCTGATACCAAAACCTGGCAGAGACACAACAAAAAGAAAATTTCAGGCCAATATCCTGATGAACATCGATGCAAAATCCTCAATAAAATACTGGCAAACTGAATCCAGCAGCACATCAAAAAGCTTATCCACCACGATCAAGTCAGCTTCATCCCTGGGATGCAAGGCTGGTTCAACATATGCAAATCAATAAACGTAATCCATCACATAAACAGAACCAATGACAAAACCACATGATTATCTCAATAGATGCAGAAAAGGCCTTTGATAAAATTCAACACCCTTCATGCTAAAACTCTCAATAAACTAGGTATTGATGGACATATCTCAAAATAATAAGAGCTATTTATGACAAACCCACAGCCAATATCATACTGAATGGGCAAAAACTGGAAGCATTCCTTTGAAAACAGCACAAGACAAGGATGCCCTCTCTCACCACTCCTATTCAACATAGTATTGGAAGTTCTGGCCAGGGCAATCAGGCAAGAGAAAGAAATAAAGGGTATTCAAATAGGAAAAGAGGAAGTCAAATTGTCTCTGTTTGCAGATGACATGATTGTATATTTAGAAAACCCCATCATCTCAGTGCCAAAACTCCTTAAGCTGATAAGCAACATCAGCAAAGTCTCAGGATACAAAATCAATGTGCAAAAATCACAATCATTCCTATACACCAATAATAGACGAACACCAAGAGAGCCAAGTCATGAGTGAACTCCCATTCACAATTGCTACAAAGAGAATAAAATACCTAGGAATACAACTTACAAGGGATGTGAAGGACCTCTTCAAGGAGAACTACAAACCACTGCTCAAGGAAATAAAGAGGACACAAACAAATGGAAAAACATTCCATGCTCATGGATAGGAAGAATCAATATCATGAAAATGGCCATACTGCCCAAAGTAATTTATAGATTCAATGCTATCCCATCAAGCTACCATTGACTTTCTTCACAGAATTAGAAAAACTACTTTAAATTTCATATGGAACCAAAAAGAGCCATAGCCAAGACAATCCTAAGCAGAAAGAACAAAGCTGGAGGCATTATGTTACGTGACATCAAGCTATATTACAAGTCTACAGCAACCAAAACATCATGTTACTTGTACCATAACAGATATACAGACCAATGGAACAGAACAGAGGCCTCAGAAATAACACCACACGTCTACAACCAAGTGATCTTCAACAAACCTGAGAAAAATAAGCAAAGGGGAAAGAATTTCCTGTTTAATAAATGGTGCTGGAAAAACTGGCTAGCTGTGTGCAGAAAACAGAAACTGGGCCGTTTTCTAACACTTTGTACAGACATTAACTCAAGATTAATTAAAGACTTAAATGTAAACCTAAAGCCATAAAATCTCTAGAAGAAAACCTAGGCAATACCATTCAGGACATAGGCATGGGCAAAGATTTCATGACTGAAACACCAAAAGCAATTGCAACAAAAGCCAAAATCAATTGATGGGATCTATTTAAGCTGAAGAGCTTCTTGTTAACAAAAGAAACTATTGTCAGAGTGAACAGGCAACCTACAGAATGGGAGAAAATTTTTGCAATCTATTCATCTGACAAAGGTCTAATATCTAGAATCTACAAGGAACTTAAACAAATTTACAAAAAAAAACAACCCATCAAAAAGTGGGCAAAGGATATGAACAGACACTTCTCAAAGAAGACATTTATGTGGCCAACAAACATATGAAAAAAGCTCATCATCACTGGTCATTAGAGAAATGCAAATCAAAACCATAATGAGATACCATCTTGCACCAGTTAGAATGGTGATCATTAAAAAGTGTGGAAACAACAGCTGCTGGAGAGGATGTGCAGAAATACAAATGCTTTTACACCGTTGGTGGGAGCGTAAATTAGTTCAACCATTGTAAAAGACAGTGTGGCGATTCCTCAAGGATCTAGAACCAGAAATACCATTTGACCAAGCATTCCTATTACAGGGTATATACCCAAAGAATTATAAATAATTCATCTATAAGGAAACATGCTCACGTATGTTTATTGAAACATTATTTACAGTAGAATAGACTTGGAACCAACCCAAATGCCCATCAGTGATAGACTGTATAAAGAAAATGTGGCATATACACAACCATAGAATACTATGCAGCCATAAAAAAAGAATGAGTTCATGTCCATTTCAGGGACATGGATGATGCTGGAAACTATCATCCTCAGCAAACTTCCACTGGAACAGAAAACCAAACACTGCATGCTATTACCTGTAAGTGGGAGTTGAACAATGAGAATGCATGAACACAGCGAGAGGAACATCACACACTGGGGCCTGTTGGGGGGTGGAGGGAAAGAGGAGGGAGAGCATTATGACAAATACCTAATGCATATTCAGCTTAAAACCTAGATGACAGGTTGATAGGTGCAGCAAACCACCATGGCACCTGTATACCTATGTAACAAACTGGCACGTTAAGCACATGTATCCCAGAACTTAAAGTGAAATAAAATAAAACAAAACTCACACTTGTCTTCCTTGTTAAAAGTTATCTAAAATTCCAGATAGTGGGTTCCCACTCTCTAGAGTGGTGGAAGCAGGAAAACTTGCCTTCCTTTTTGGAAATAAGTAAAACTCCAGAAAAGGAGTTGTACAGCAAAATGATCTTGACCAAATTTTGTGAGATCAGAGATTCTCCAGAGGTGAAGTGTTTTCAGGCCTCAGAAAATTGTCCTATTCATTTGAGTCATAAGGATAGCTCAAGCTGGTACCAAACAGCCATAGAACGTTTGTCAAATATCAGGGAGCCTCCAATCAAACAAAATCCCTTTGTGATTACCAATTGTGAAACCAAAGATTTATCTGAGACAGATCTCTATCAGTTTAGAAAGTTTACTTTGCCCAAGTTGATGACACACTTGTGACATGGCCTTACAAGATCCAGATGATATGTGCCCAAGGTGGTTGGGGTAAAGCATGCTTTTTTATGTTTTAGGGAGATATGAGATATCAATCAATATGTATAAGATATACAGTAGTTTGATCTTGAAAGGTGGGCCAACTTGAAGCAGGGTCTTCCAGTTCCTAGGTAGATTTTAAAATTTTTCTCTCTTTCGTCTTTCTCTCTCCTTCCTTCCTTCCTCTCTTCCTTGCTTTCTCTCTTTTCTTTCTTCCTCTCTTCCTTGCTTTCTCTCTATTCTTTCTTTCTCTCTTTCTTTCTTTCTCTCTTTCTCTCTTTCTTTCTCTCTTTCTCCTTTCTTCTTTCTTTCTCTCTTTCTTTTTCCTTCCTTCCTTCCTTCCTTCATTCCTTCCTTCCTTCCCTCCCTTCCTCCCTTTCTCCTTTCCCCTCCCACCCTTTCTCCCTTCCTCCCTTCCCTTCCCTCCTTCCCTGTCTCTGTCTCTCTTCTCTCTCCTCTCTTTTCTCTCCTCTCTCTCTCTCTCTCTCTCTACCCCCTAGCAATAGGGACTTGCCTGTTGTCCATGCTGGTCTCAAGCAGTTCATCTGCCTCACACTCTCAAAGTGCTGAGATTATAGACATGAGCCACTGTACCCAGCTGTTTTCAACATATTCTGATTGGCAATTAACTGAGAGAGTTATTATTTAAAAACATTGAATCAATAGAAAGAAAATACTTGCATTACAATAAAGGACTGTGGAGACCAAAATTTTTTAATTTGGTTGAGTCCCTGGATAGCAGGCTTCAGAGCAAATAGATTGTAAATTTTTCTTATCAGACTTAAGGTCCATGTTGATGATAAATGCTAGTCACCTTTTCCTGAGTTTCAAAAGGAAAGACTGTATAATGAGGCATGTTTGGCCCTTCCTTCTCATCATGGCCTGAATTAGTTTTCAGGTTAGTTTCGGAATGCCCTTGGCTGAGAGGAAGAGTCCGTTCAGATGGTTGGGGGCTTGGAATTTTGGTTTACACAGTTTTAGTAAAAGAGAGTACTTTTTCCCACATTTTCATTCTGTAATCTACCCAGAGTTAAGCTAAACTTTATAATTTAAGGCCAGTCCTCCAGAAGACTGTGATCACTTCAGACACCAGTCCTTCGTTAAAGCATCCCAAGGGTTGTCTCTGTCTTCTAATCTTCTAACCAACTGGCTAAAAATTGGAATGTTCCCATAACTACACTGGAGTTCATCAGTTCGCTAAAATGACATAGAAACTCAAGACAGTGCAATGCTTACATTTACAATTTAATTGTAGTAAAAGGACATAGAGCAGAATCAGCCCAAAGAAGTAATTCACAAGGTGAAGTCTGATAGAGTTCGAGGTGCAACACTTCTGTCATCTTTAGAGATGTGCTATCCTGCCAACATGAAAGTGTGACAATACTCAAGGAGTAATGTCAACCAAGGAGGCTCACCTGAGCTTTGGAGTACCAAGATTTTATTGAGGACTGACACAGCTATGATTGATGAAATCATTGGCCATATGTTTAAATCTCCAGCTCCCCTTGTCCCTTCCAGAGGTTGGGTTTGTATCTTACAGCTCAAAGCCCTAACCCTCTAATCAGCCAGTCCCTATCCTGAATCATCTAATTAGCATAAACTGTCCAGTGTAAGCCATCTCAGTATTATAAACAATCAGGCCTGGTCCAGGGGGCCCACTATGAATAACAAAGACACTCCAATCACTTATGAAATTACAAGTGTTTAGAAACTACTTCCCAGGAGCTAGAGACAAAAGTCAGCCAAATATTTCATTACACAAAACCAAACATTTCATTACACAAAACCAAACACAGTGTTCTAGCTACAAAAGTAAGGCATTCATGCAAACATAATCACAGATGGCAAAATATAAAATTCAGACACTAAAATGTTTCATCCTGACTTAAACTAACATTGTGTCCGTGTCTAGATTAAAAAATAGAAAGCTTAATTTCCAACCGTATGTCTAGGCTTTGTAACAAGTAATGTAAGTAGTAAAAAATATATACATACACATGCTGGAGAAGCCACTTTCATAAATGAGTAAATTTAGGCGTTTTAAAGTCAAGCAAATCTGAGAAATCAATTCTTGGACGACAAAAACTAACAAAATACACCACCCACCACCATCACCATCACTGCAACTACTACAACAAAACCAGGTGTGTTATTGTTTGCTTAGCATTAAGAACAATTCCAGTATCACTATGTCATCTTCTATGGTAAAAGGGCCATGACACAAAAAGAGTTAAGATCACCTGAATCTCACTGCATCCCTGCCCTCCTCCTGTCTCCCCATAATCAGTCTGGGTAATGAGGAAATTTTTTTTTTTAAATTTTCATTTTCATTCCATTGTTCTTTGAAAAGAAATTCATGTAAAATAAAGTTCCACCATTTCAAAATGAACAATTTAATGTCATTTAGTACATTCACAGTATTGTGTAGCTACCATTTCTATCTAGTTCCATTTTTATCACCAAAAGGAACTCCAACCCATCAAGCAATCACTCTCCATTCCTCCTTCCTCCAACCCTCTGATAACCACTAATCTAATTTCTGTCTCTCTAGATTTAATTATTATTGTAGTTTTATGAAAACTGAGTCACACAATATGTGATCTTTTGTGTCTGCCTACTTTCACTAGTATAACATATGTGAGAGTCATATTTGTTGTAGGATGTGTTAGAAATTCTTTTTTTGAGACGGAGTCTTGCTGTCACCCAGCTGGAGTGCAGTGGTGCAATATCTTGGCTCATGGCAACCTCCACCTCTCAGGTTCCAATTCTCCACCTCAGCCTCCCTAGTAGTTTTCACATCGGATTACAGGCACCCACCACAATGCCCAGCTAATTTTTGTAATTTTATTAGAGACAGGGTTTCACCATGTTGGCCAGGCTCGTCTTGAACTCCTGAGTGACCTCAGGTAATCCACCCACATCAAGCCTCCCAAAGTCCTGGGATTATAGGCATGAGCCACCACACCCAGCCAGAACTTCACTCCTTTTTGTGACTGAATAATATTCCATAATATAGATATATTAATCCTATTTATCCGTTCATACATTGATGGACATTTGGGTTATTTCCAGTTTTTGGCTGTCATCAATAATGCTGCTATGATGAAGTATAGAAGTATATCTGAATATTTGCTTTCAGTTATTTTGCGTATGTACTTAAGGGTGAAATCGCTGGCATTATCCTTATTGCTTTGGTAGAAATTGTGCCTATTTTTTTTCTATCTTAGGTGTAAAGTGAATACAAGGATGAAGTACTATGGCATGACCTTCTTCCCCTGGGAAGCATTCTGCAAGTGCCAGCATCAGAGAGAACTAAAAAAGCCATTGGAGATACTGATACAGGCTTGCTCTGTCAGTGGCCTTCGTACATATCAGTAAATTCTGATGAGCTAGTAAGCTAAACTGTAGACATGCCTCAGATAGGAAAAAATAACCTAGAAGGAAGGAAAAGAAGAGAACTGGTATATGCTCCTCTCACAGTCCCTAGAAAAATTTAGTGACTGCTCCAGGATACCAGCTCTGGGGACAACTAGACTCAGACACAAGTTTTGTAGAAGGTGAATGGTCTGGATCATCCTATGCATACACTCAGACTGATCCACTAGCACTAGGAAGGGGTTAATGTCAAAGAGCTTTGAAAAATTGCAGGAAAGCTGGCCAATTTAACTGCAAAATTAGGACAAGACAGTATAAGAACTCCAACAAGGAACCACTGGAGGTGGTGCTCAAAAGTTCCTCTCTCGGAGGTCAAAGACTTCCTGGGGTTGTTTGCTATGTATGAGTGTGGTCCAGCACCAGGTCAAAAAGATTAGCCCTCAACTAGAGAGAAAATCAAAGGAGGAATGAAGAATTCCCCTAATGCAAGCATTGATGCCACTGCCTTTACTGGGAAAGCTTGATGTGAGAACTTTGGTCCAGTATCCATACCTCCTGCAAAGTAGGCTGGAGTTGGGTAAGAGAACCAAGACTCTGTAGCCTCTTCGTTGTGCCAGTCAAGTGAAGTTGTGTTTAGGCTCTAGCATGACTAAGAAGCCCACTGTTTTGTGCTTTAAAATTTGGTTTCCTCTAGTTTCTTAATGAAATTTTTTTTTCTACATTGCCCTCACATTCTCAAGTGAACCAAGAGTAACAGGAAATTCCCTCATTTGGAAAGTATTGGTGGACATGACCTAAGAGGTCATTCATTATAGGCAAAGGAGGGGACATGTGAGTGAGTATGGGCCCATTTTTGGTTCCAGGAAAAAACAGTGGTACTGGAGGTGCTAAGAGAATGAGAATCTAAAAGGGGGAGGGCTGGCTTCAGAACTTGGGAAACACAGTGCAAAATGGGGCCCATTGTTCAAAATTTATTAAGAATTTCAAAATGGTGGCAGCAGAATATTAAGGCAAGTACTGGGTCCTTCTAAGCTTGTGACCCAGTGCTGCTGCTTGGCTGTGCACCTGTGAAGCCAGTCCAGAATAGGCCAAATCATGAGGGTCAGCCAAGGAGGTTGATCTTGGCCTATCTGGGTTTTCCCCTCAGATGTGACCCAGTGGTCCATTACCTACACTTTGTTTTCCTTACCGTAGAGCCATTAACCACTTCCTGCTGATGATCTGAATACTATATTTTATATAAAAGCTTTGACACTGACAGAAGAGGCACATTAAAATATAAAAACACTTGTTACTTGCTAATGATAATTCTGCTTGACAACAGAGTAAAAGGTTTGTCATTGGGAGTACATAATGGCTCCCCTTTCAATATGATATTGAACCTAGAAATATTTTTAACCACCGTAATATGGATAATTTCTTTTAAAAATTGAAGCAGTGAAAAGCTTAGGAAAATTACCAATGTTCCAGATACACAATTTCTGTTATTTCTTGTGCATTGGCCATGTAGGAAGATGAGCAGAGTGAATTTCTGCAGTGAAAGAGTTTGAAAATTGGGATAGGCAAATTTTTAATGCAGATGATATATGATTACAATATCTATATTTAAATGTTTTCCTGAGGAAATAGCCAGCTTATTGAGACAGAATATAACTTTACCCTTATTTGGTCTACGGATCAAAGTTTTCCAAAACATTAGGATTCTAGAGAAGTTTAGTGTTTAAATGAGGCAACTTCTGAGCCACCCAGTCTGAATCCAAATGCTGTTTTTGGTTTTTGTGTGATGTGTTCCTGGGAAATTTCTGTAATCACTCTAGGATTCCCTCATCTCCAAAATGAAGAAACTAATGGTGCCACTGTCATAAGATTGCGTGAGGATTTGGGAAATACTACACAGAAAGCTCCCCAGTGTATGGAAAACACTCAGGAAGTGCTTGCTGTTATTACTTCTGTGGTTACGGACATGGTTTTTATTATTATTCTACAACTTGGCCCCTGACAGTTTCCCAGCGTCATATCTTGTCACTCTCTCTCACGTCAGGTAAATGCCTGACAAGCTAAGCTATTCATTGCTCCCTGCATAACTCAAAGATTCTCTGCTCCCATATTGTTCCCTAACTATGTGGAGGCTGAGTAACTACTTAGAGGGGATGTTGTAGAGGAAAATTCAAGGCACAGAAGGGAAACTGGGTTGAATGAGATCCCCTTCCACATTTCTTTAGGCTCTAAAATTTCCATTGGATCAATAAAGCAAACAGGACAATTAGCAGCAGGGCAATCTGCACTTAGCACTGAGCACTCTAGAAGGTATTCTTTCACTCCTCTTTGTTGTTATCCTCTGCTCACTTTTCTCACATTTGCAGGGGTTGCCTTCTGTACCATCACATTTTCTAAAATTTGGGTCCACTAAAAGAATCCTGGAGAAAGATGTATTTCAGCTAAAGGTAAGGCAGATTATGGGCCTCAATGAAAGTGCTTGGCAGATAGATCTGAGAGTTTGGTTTCTAGCAAATTGTTTAAAATTTTCCCAGCCTCAGTTTCTTTTAGCAGTAAAAATGAGGATATTGCATCCACTACTATAAATATTAATTTCAATATAAGCACTAATATAGGTGAGTTCTAACAGAGTGAGAATTGAATAAGATATTATACAAAAGGGCTTAACAGAGAGTACAAGATATAGCTAATCCACTAAATATCATTTCTCTTCTTTCTTCTTTCCCTTCTCTATCATTAATAGGGGAAACTGGGCTGTGTCGTGTGTGTGTGTGTGTGTGTGTGTGTGTGTGTGTGTGTGTGTGTGTCTTTTCCTTGAGATAGGTTCTTGCTCTGTAGCCCAGGCTGGAGTGCAGCAGCCTGACCACAGCTCACTGTAGCCTCCACCCCTTAAGCTCAAGTGATCAGTTCCCCTCAGCTACCTGAGTGAATGGGACTACAGGTCAATACATCGAGTTCCTGAACTCAAGGAATCTTCCCTCCTCAACCTCTCAAAGTGCTGGGATTACAGGAGTGAGCCAGTACACTCAGCCTTGGGCTGCGTCTTTTGTTTTGTTTTTTGGGACAGACACCCACTCTGTTACCCAGACTGGTGTACAGTGGCATGATCTTGGCTCACTGCAACCTCTGCCTCCCAGGTTCAAGCCAATTCTCCTACCTCAGCTTCCTGAGTAGCTGGGATTATAGGCACATGTCACCATGCCTGACTGATTTTTGTATTTTTAGTAGAGATGGGGTTTCACCATGTTGGCCAGGCTGGTCTTGAACTTCTGACCTCAGGTGATCCATCCACCTTGGCCTCCCAAAATGCTGAGATTACAGGCATAAGCCACTGTGTGCCTGTCCTTGGTCTTTGCCTTTAAGGGAATTTAGATTCCCATCAGTGGAAGTAGGATTCCACTGTAAGGGAGAACAGGATGAGCAGATGGGTACTGCAGGAGCCACAGGGGAGTCTGGGGTGTAGGCAGGTGGGGTAGATGGTAGGAACCTTTAAAATCCAATGAAATCCAGATGAAGAACTCTGGGCTTAACCAAGCAAGGGTTGCAAGCTTTGCTTTGTTGCTGTTCTTCTGTTCCTCTTCCTCTTTCTTCTTATGTTCTTCTGGTAAGTTATCTGCAAAAAATTAAATAGGTTAAAAATAACATTTTATTTTCATGAACTTAGATTTCAGTAGCCATTGTGGCCAATGAGATGAGGAAGGATGTCAGGGCAAAGTGTTTTTTATTCACTTTACATTGGAGAGCCCTCAGTCTGGAGTGCACTATGCAACCTAGAGTTACTAAGGGACTTTTGCAGTATCTATGCCTGTCTTCCAAATTGGGATTGAGAATTCCTCTCTTAATGGTGGTTATGCCCAGCATATTCTAACTGACTTATAAATGTTATTTTCCTTGGGGCAAGAATTTTCTCTAAAATCTAGAATAGTAATACTAAATGGATTTAATTATCTGCAGAAGAAAATAAGCTGATTAGAGTCCAAAGTAGCCCCCTCACTTAAGTCAATTTAATGAAGTGTGAGAACTGTTTATTGAGCAACTGCTATCCCCCAGACATTGTGGAAAGCAAAACAGCCTCCTCTTCTTACAGTATTCCTGGTAATTCTTAGGCACAGAATAGGGAAATAAAGCTGGTAACCGTTATGTGCCCTTTGGTATACATAACAGGGTTATCTCAGTAGTTTGTTATGGAAAGCCATAACTCATAACTCTGTTACCTGAATAATGGTTCTTTAGGCCTCAGTTTAGTCATCTATAAGCCTCTCCTTACAGAGAGGCAGTAGAAATGAAATGAAAAAGAAAAAATGTAAAACTCTCAATGCCTGACTTTTAGAAGGCATCAACCAATAGGAACTCTTATATTTTATTCACTGTAAAACTAACAAAAGACCTGATTTTTATTGGTACTTTATAAGACAAATCATAATATCAAGACATCTAAAATTTTAATTTATTCTAAACAGTAAACAGTTATTTTATCATTTTGTCCCCAACCTTCCATCCTAATGCTAGGATGCAATGAGTTTACTAATTGTCATACACTCCAAAGCATTTAATCCTCCCAATCTGTGAGGCAGGTACTGCAATGAACCCGTTTTACAGATGACAAAACTCTAGTACCAAAGGATTCATTCACGTGGCCAGTCATGCAACTTTTAAAAATACTCCTTTGGTTTGCATTTCCTTGTATCTGAACCACCCTTCTGTTTCCATTCTCTGTAGGTTTCCTGAACAATTGGCAGGTCAAGTCCAATCATGGGAACTTTTTTCCTTTAAGTAGGTCACCTCTCTTTCTCTTCCTCTCTGTTCCCACCTGCCTATCAGGTCTCCATGCAGTGGAAGGCTGCTTGCTACTGCATTGGAAAACTTCTCCAGACATTTCCAAGTTTGCATTCATCCGTCTCCTTTAGGGAATTGTTTCAGTGAGGCCTGTTTCTGAGGAAAGCCCTTGGGAGAAAAGGCCACAAGAAGGTAGTGGCACTCCTTTATCATCAGGAGACATCGGGAGAAAAGAAATGATTTTCTACAGCACCTGGGTGAGGGAAAATGGAATTGCAGAATCTGCGGAAACGGTATAGCTACAAGGGCAGCTGCAAGCTGAATGGGCGAAAAGCCACCCTGCAAGATCTTTTCTGTTTCAGTGATGAAGTAGACTCCCAACATGGAACAGGGAACGGGGACTGTTACTAGACAGATAACATTCGGGGCATGCACGAACAGGTCCAGTCCCCCATTCTGGGGGGCAGGAAGGCATCCAACCAGAAGAGCGTTACCTAGGGAACCAGATGGCACCTGCTCCTGCTTACCCCTACCTGCTTCCTCCCCAGGAAAAAGGAAGTCAAGTAAATGAAGAAACAGGGAAGTCTGTGATTGAAATCCCCAGCGACACAAAAACCTGTGCCATGAAAATAATTAGCAACGGATTTCTAAAAAACATTTGCTGAGGTTACAGCAAAAGAAGAAGAAATATTTTACACACTACCTTGTCTCAGAAATAATCACAATTAGGCCTCTTTATAACCGGCAGGTCTTCTTCCTTTCACATGCCATTTGCAGGTGCAGGACATGGTATTTGTAATAATTTTCATTAGCAAGTGGGTCACTGGAATTCACACAGTCAGGTGTCATTTTGAAAAGCTTTTCCCTCTACCCAAATCTTTTATATTTCCAGATGCAGTTGCACTTTGGAGATGTCCTAGTGCTGGAAGCACTCCCTTGAAAAATATAGTTTGATTTTTGAATTTTATCTTGTGATGTTAGAGATAATAGGACTATAGTCTTTGGAATTCAACACAGGCCTCCTTAGCAATCACTTTGATAATCTATTAAAATAAAAAAGAAGGTGAAGAATTTCCTCATTGTCAGGCAGTAAGTCAATGGCAGAGCTTGAACTTGACTTATTTTGCTAAGAGGGAGCTATAAACTCCAGACACATTACATCCAGCAAATATTACTGTTGAGTCGAGTGCCCACAAAGATTATGCTGATGAAACAATATGTATGTTACAGTGCTGGAAGTTTCTCTTTTAAAATCACTGAGGGTTGCTTTACGTTCTGCCAAAGCGAAGAGGAATGCTAGCAAGGGAGACAAAGAGGTCCCGAATGGGGCGTATAGGCCTCCACTGGTCTGAAAGCTGAGTCAGAGGAATAACATCCCTGCAGCGGGCCAGGCCCTCCAGGGAGGGACACCGCGACTTTGCGTGCGTAAGTCTGCACTAGATAAAGCCAATTTCTCAGCAAAACAATGCCTGTTACCCTAGGTATCACCTCGACCTTTAATTAATATACACCAGTACGCAAGACCAATTTTTGCGCTCCTCTTGTAAAAGGGGAAAATGCGTTTTGAAGGCAGTGTTGGAAGGTGTTTTGCTCATTTTATCTTTCGTCATTGTTGTGGTTAGGGGGCAATGGTGGACTTGGGATGGCTCCCCAAACGCCCGGAAGCCTTCAGAGGCCCTCCCAAGACGTGGAGCCAAAGAGTTAAGCGGGCCTGTGGGTGACATCACTTCATTTACGTAGGAGGGCTCATAAAGCATCGCTCACCCACCTCGTCCTGGCAACTCGGCGGTGGACACTGCGCTGACTAGATTTGGGTCCCTCACGCTCCTGGCTCCGGTGAGTCCCAGGGCGCCTGCCTCGTTACTCCTACTGCGGTCCGTTTCCTGCCGCGCTGGCCCCTTCATTATCCGCGTCCCTGTAAAGCCATCCCCTAAAGCCGAGCCCAGTGGTTCTCCCCGGGAAGGCTGCCGGGATGCGAAACATCCTAGATGCTGGGTAATGCGGTGGGGAAATCGGTAATTTAAGAACGAAATAAAAAAACTGGCATTTTGCCGTGCCGCTCGGAGGGATAGTGTTAAAATGTCTTAGTGTTGACCCGTAAAGCCCTTGTAGTTTTGGAGGGTGAGACACGGGCGAACAGA
Organism: Erythrocebus patas; assembly: GCA_023783455.1. Classification (NCBI taxonomy): domain Eukaryota; kingdom Metazoa; phylum Chordata; class Mammalia; order Primates; family Cercopithecidae; genus Erythrocebus; species Erythrocebus patas. The sequence goes on from JAKFHT010002002.1 coordinate 708,693, forward strand.
CAGATCCTTAGTTCTGAGGCTCATCTCCCGAGCCCGAGGCCTCTCACAGCCTCAGAGGGCTGTGCGGACTGCATCTGTGCAGCCTGGAGGCGGCGGGGCTGTGCTGTGACATTTTCACAGCCCTTCTTGCAGACACACGTGTGCCAGGGATGCCGAATTGACCAGAGCGCAGGCGGGACTGGCTTCCGGGCGGCGCTTTGTGTGCTGTGCTGCAATGTGGCGCCGGCTAGGAACCGGATAGAACGGTTGTCTAAGCTCCAGCTGCAGCCTCCGCCTGTGTGAGAGGACTAGAAAGCCGGCGCAGGACCTGGCTTTCCTTCTTTGCAGAAAGACCGCCGCTAGAAAATGGAAACGGTTTTGCGAGGTGGGCTCCATTTTAGGAATTCTTGCCCGATTTTTTCCCACTGGAACGCGGAAGTGGCTTTCCCATTCTCTCCTCGACCAAGCAGCTTTTAATTTTAAACACTGTAATTAACAATTCGCAGTGGTCAATTTCCTTTATTCCAGAACATTCCACTTCGAGAGGGACCGCCCTCTTTGGTCCCCCCGTTTTGAAATATTGGAGGAAAGCTGTCGCCTATTTTTCTATAGAAAGGGGAAGCTACTGAGCTCGGAAGGGCAGCGGAAGGAAGGTGAGGAGAGCTTTCAGGCTGAGGGTCGGAGGGCAGAGGTACAGTTTCCAGTCCAGAGACCTGAACAGGCGGCTCTTACTCACGCTGTATTTGGATTGCGCCTTACCACTTCCTCCTTAGCCACGTCTGACAAACCTGATGTGGCTGTGATCGAGAAATTCGATAAGTGGAAACTAAAGAAGACAAAAACGCATGAGAAAAATCCACTACCTTCCAAAGAAAGTAAGCCCTCTCCTTCCCCCATCTTTACAAAGGCTGGAATGGGAGCGGCCGGTGGGAGGGAGACTGGGAGCTGCAGCGGGAAAATTTCGGGAGCCGGGGGAGTGCGCGCAGGGGGCCTATAGTTGAATGTGGCTTGCAAAACGTAATTAAAAATCAGATCGCTCTTAGTGCAGTAACCCTAACACCTCCGAAGACCGAGGCGGGGGATCACCTTAGGTCAGGAGTTGGAAACCCGTCTGTTCAAAAAATACAAAATTGACTGGGCTTCCTGGAGGCCACCTGTAATCTCAGCTACTTGGGAGGCTGAGGCAGAAGCATTGCTTGAACCTGGGACGGAAGGCTGCAGTGAGCCCAGATTCTGTCACTGCACTGTAGTCTGCGTGACAGAGCTAGACTCCATCTCAACCAAACAAAAACAAACAAAATAATAGGGCGAACCTTAAGGGGGAAGATTTCATGAACACAGGGGTCATTAATTTAGTAATGCAATATTTAATACGCTATAATATACAAACACATTTATCACTGAAAATGTACCGTTATTTAAAATACTCAGTAAACATTTTTTATTTGATTATGACGTGCCTACCTAGGTATACTTGCAGAACGTTTAGGATATGAAAAGATGTTGCAAATGAAAGCCCTTTAATTCCATATTAGGCTGTACTGAAACCCCTTAATCATCCCACTCCATCTTTTTCCTTTTCTTTTTTTTCTGGTCGCAGCGATCGAACAGGAGAAGCAAGCAGGCGAGTCTTAAACAGGCATATGCCGCCAGTATTCACTGTACATTCTACAAGCATTGCTTTCTTATTTTACTTCTTTTAGTTGTTTAACTTGGTTAGATGCAAACACGTTGGATGAGTTTGAAAGGACTGTGCTACCCTTTTGATATCGAAGACCTGCTGACAATGAAGGCCACCTGCTTCTCCCGTCCCCTGTCTGGCTGGCAGGGAAGGAAAATAGCTTGGATGTTGGTGCAAGACTTAGCGGACTGGGATGGCAGTGAAATCTAGAGTAAAACCAAGTTGGGCCAAAGTGTCCTACAGGATCTAAAATGAAGTTTAATCAGAGTGCCATTTTTGTTGTTGTTTGAAAGATTTTAATTTTTGGAATGCACAGTTTTTATTTAAAAAAAACAAAGTTTTAAACTATTGCTGATGAGGTTGCTTGTTGATTGGAAAGGGTGTTTTATTCACCATTTAAACCTTTGCAAAGTGGCCTGCCCCTTGGCCTCACAGGCAAACAATAACGGACTAGCATCTGGTGATTTGAATAAATTGTGTTACAGTATGAAATATGTTTTACCTAGCTATGTAAAATAACTTCTTTATTCTGGCAAATTGAGATACGATTTTTTTTGGTTGGTTGAGATTACCTTTAGATTATGTTTTCAAAATTAGCTTGTACTGTAATCTAAAAACAAATAAGCACTAATTTGGAGTTCAGCTCCATTTTTGCATGTAATGAGAAGGGACTTAATTATAAACCTAAGATATAAATGTGCAATAAAGTAAGCTAAGAAGAAATATGCTTCTACGACCTCTATTTACTTGGTTTATATTTTCCTTAGATTCTTACATAACATTTTATCTGTAGTCACATTGTCATGCTTGGGCTATCCCTATTCCTGGCTTCTGAGACTTCAGTGGGCAGGGTTCATGCATGCAACATTCATTGTGTGCATGCACTGTGTATACTCTTCCATTTCTCAAAGTGCCTCCCATAGTAATGGACATACATGAGGGTTTAATATACACTTTGCCCCCGTAGTTGATGGAGAGTTATTAAATATGCTTCTTTAGAGGTCCCTTTGAACACATGCATATCATATGAAATAGTACAATATTAAATATATTTTTAAAATGTATTTACACAGTAATTTGCCACTGTTTTTGATTGTGCTGATTTGAATCAACACGTATAGTCAATTATGTATTATTATATATTTTTAATCCAGAGCATTAGATCATTAGTTCATTCATTCGGCCAGTATTTATTGAGTGCCTCCAACATGACAGATGTTTTTGTTTTTGTTTTTGTTTTTTTGAGACAGAGTTTTGCTTTGTCGCTTGGGCTAGAGTATAGTGGTGCGATCTCGGCTCACTGGAACCTCTGCCTCCCAGTTCAAGCGATTCGCCTGCCTCAGCCTCCTGAGTCACTGGGATTACAGGCTGCACCACCATGCTGGGCTAATTTTTGTATTTTTAGTAGAGAGAGGGTTTCACTACCTTAGCTAGACTGGTCTTGAATGCCTGACCTCAGGTGATCTGCCTGCCATGGCCTCCCAAAGTGTGGGATTACAGGCATGAGCCACTGTGCCTAGCCCATGCCAGATATTTTTATATGCCACAAGAAATACAGCCTTAACTTAAAAGATAGTATCGGCCCTTGTGTGTCCTTCATCAGCTAGAAGATGTCTTTTTCCTCTAAATCTGATTATGAACGTTTTTATATTTCTTTTATTTGTTTATTTTTGTGAGATGGAGTCTCTGTCACCCAGGCTGGAGTGCAGTGGCATGATCTTGGCTCATTGCAAACTCTGTCTCCCTGTTCAAGCTATTCTCTTGCTTCAACCTCCTGCGTAGCTGGAACTACAAGTGCTCGCCACTATGCACAACTAATTTTTGTAGTCTTAGTAGAGATGGGATTTCGCTGTGTTGGCCAGGCTGGTCTTGAACAATCCTGATTTCAGGTGATCCACCCGCCTTGGCCTCCCAAAGTGCTGGGATTACAGGTTCAAGTCATGGCACCCAGTTGAATGTTTTTATAAAGGTAACTAAAATTATTATGCCTGGATTCCTCCAAACCTCAATGGTCAGTGAATTCTGGTGGAAACCAACTGATGACTTGCACTGCAGTAAAATATTTTATGAGCATACACAAATTGGGCATAACTATTGTCTGATATCTTCCAAGAACTTCTTCTAAGGAATGCTCCTGATCTAGAAGTGAGCGGAATGGATGGATGCCATTTTAAAATCTCTTACTAAGACTTTGTTATATAGATGTTGTATTTTTTTTTAAGAACACTTTCCTTGTAAATTCTTACCATTCTTGTGTTAGTCTTGTAGAATTGTTTTGGGCAAAAACAGTAACTCACATGTTAAAGTCCCCTGTAGAACTTAGAAAATTAATGAACCCACGTGGATAATTTGGTCACTTTTTGTAGGATTTTACAATTGTGAACCTTGGCTAGAGGAACAAGTTAGGTTTGTGATCCACCGAAGGCATTTAGAGCTATTCCTGTCACATTATTATCAAACAGGAAATTATGTCTTCCTTCATTACCATATTGAGTTTTTAAGTTGCTGATATCCCTTAGCTACATGAACACCTCATGATAATGTCCCAATTTAGAAATGAAAATATTTCATGAAAATATAATATTTATAATGGTTAATAGTAATATATTACACAGTATATAATATGTAATAGTTCTTATAACATTGTTTACATATGTATTAACAAGATATCACTATATCATGTAATTCATTATTAATATTGTAATTAATTATTCCAATATACAATGCATATAGTGCTATCTGGTGATTTTAACCTAAAATAATGACTTGGTTAGAGGATGGAAAAAGTCACTATTTACTCAAGAAACATTAAGCACGTACTGTGTGCCTTGCTTTTTTCCAGTTGCCAGGAATAGAAAGATGAACAAGACTTGAGCCTAGTCTTGGTCAAACAGGAAAGACAGACCTGTGTATATGAATAACTAACTATACACAGCATGAGTCGTGTAGCTGCCCATTACCCAACGACTGCACATTGAGATTCTGTTTTATAAGACATTGGGCAGGGAGATAAATGAGAACTATGCTGTGAAGGTTATGTCCCTGCCCTGGCTAAGAAATTTGAAAGTTATTCTTAGGAAATTGGAAGATAACAAAAGTAAAATCCTTTCATCCACATGAGGTAGCTGGTATACTCTTTCTGTTTAAAAATGAGGTTAAAAGAAAGGAGGGCAAAGAAGAAACTATTCATACTTGTCATTAAACAAGCAGATTAGTACCGTCTTATAATAACAATATAAAGTGGTAATACATTCTTTATTAGTATTTCTTAGTTCACATTTCAATAAGACAGGCTGTAACACATACACAGTATACTTTTCATGGCCACTGCTAACAATTTTAATAGAGATGTGGAAATAACACCGATAAACACCTCAGAAATAACATCAATGGTTTGAAATCAGTTGTATGTTTGCTATCATTATGGAGATAAATAACATGGAAGAGTAAATAAATTCCAAATTATTAAACTATATATATATGTATAGGCAGAATCATTGAGGTATACAGTTTCCTAGACTATATCTGTACATTAAATGCCTATCATCAACTGTATTGTCAATTTGAAATCAATATATCTTCTAGATGAAGCACAGTTTTCTGGTGATTGAAATGGTAAATTGGTGGGAACATTTTACTAAAAATGTAGATTTGTAAAAGGAAGGAAAAATTAAAGTTTTGCATATTAATCAGAAAGTTGCTCCATATAAGAGGTGATATGGAAAAACTTAATAGGATCCCTAAGTGAGTACACACAAAAGATCAGACATTGGAGATAACATCGAAGGTTTGGAGTCAGTTGTATGTTTGCTGTGATTATGGAGGTAAATAAAATGGGTAAACATAGAATAAAACACTTGAAATGTCCTTAAGAAAAGTGCAAAAGACCTTCTGGTAAAATAAATGTATACTTTAATAAAAGGAAGATATACTGTGACGGCAAGTCCAAAAAGTTAGAAAAAAAATTAATGGGTTAAAGAAGAATATAAACTGGATTATTTGAAGAAAGGGTTGTAATGCAACCCTGAATTCATCATTTTAAGGATTATTGATCATTTGAACAAGGAATCCAAACTCTTCTATGCAAACATCAATTCTTAAAGCACCAAGTAAGCCTAAGGTAATTCTCTAAAGTTCCATTAAGGTTCCTTTTTAGAAGCTCAGTGTTACAAAAAGAGATGCATGAATACATTCATGCATTAATAACGAACGTATTTTCTGGGCATGGTGGCCCAGGCCTATAATCCCAGCACTTTGGGAGGCTGAGGTGGACAGATCACGAGATTGAGCCCATCCTGACCAATATAGTGAAACCTCGTTTCTACTGAAAATACAAAAACTAGCTGGTTGTGGTGGAACATGCCTGTAGTCCCAGCTACTCAGGAGGCTGAGGCAGGAGACTTACTTGAACTCGGGAGGTGGAGGTTGCAGTGAGCCAAGATTGCACCATTGCATACTCCAGCCTGGTGATGGAGTGAGACTCTGTCTCAAAAAAAAAAAAAAAAAAAATGAAAACCAGAAAAATCATATTGGCATGTAGTGTATGGGCCTTGATCCTATTAGGACTTTTTTTCTGGTCATGACCAGAAAAATTTTTTATAAAAAAAATTTTTTTTTTTATAGGTCATGAAGTTTCCCAACACCAGAGTGAATTCATTTAAGTCTTCAACCAGGTTTCAAAGAATTAATTCTTCAAATGAAAGAAAGAGGTAAATCCAGTTTAATCTAACTCACACATTTATAACCATCTCCAAAAAAAGTAACTCCACACTTTTGGCCATATTTCTTTGAAATAACTGTTGTTTATTTTGGCCCTGTTTCTCTCCTAGATACTGATATCTAGTAATGAGCAGAATCTAAGCATTTAGCTTTACCAATTTTGGTTCATTATCATCTTTGCAGGCTAAGTATATCCAGTGAAGTTTGATTAGGGTTTGAGGGTGATTTTGGGTTTTGTATCATAGAACCAGGTGAATGATAACTATGGAGGCCTGCACTTACCTAAGGAAAGAAGGATGAGGTAGACAAGGCAAAGTGTTGGCTGAATTAGACAATTATAAAACTTACTGCCCCATCCCATTGTTATGACAGTTTCAGCCATATCCAAAGCATAGTTTTCAAACAACAGGTCATGCTTCCTTACAGTGTCAGGAAATCAACAAAAATATAATTAGTGCAATGATAAATAAAATAGAGAGTAAAAAATCCACAGAGAAAATAAATGAAATATTTCTTCAAAAAGTTTTTAAAAGTTGAAAAATCATTATCTAGATTGTCTAAGAAAAAAGAAGAGAAAACTCAAATGAAAACAGGACATTACTACCAATTTTATAGAAAGAAAAGATTATAAAACAATGCTATACACAATTATATCCACACAAATTGGGTAACCCAGAAGAAATGGACAAATTCCTAGAAACATACATGTTACCAAGAATAATTCCTAAAGAAATAGAAACTCTGAATATACCTATAATTAGTAAGGAGATTGAGTCAATAAACAAAAGCACATGCATATCTGCATACATGGACACAAGTTTGGGAACAAAGGGCTTCACTGACAAATTCTACCAAATATTTAAAATAATATTAACATCAATCCTTTTGAAATGCTTCCAAAAATTAAAAAAGGAACACTTTCAAATTCACATTATGAGGTAATGTTACCCTTATACTAAGTCCAGACCAAGATACTATGAGAAAACTACAAGCCAATATTTGTGGTAAGGATTGTTGCAGAAACCCTCAAGAAAATATTGGCAAATCAAATTTGCTATCACATTAAATCCCAGCACAAGCAACTAGGTTTTATTCTTGGAACAGAAGGATGGTTCAATATATCAAAAATTAGTAGAGTGAAAAGAAAAAATTATTCTTTTGTGATTGTTTCAGTTGATGCAGAAAAATGATTTTAGAGAATTCAGCACCCTTTCGGGACTAAAACATACTATAAATTTGGAACAAAAGAGAACTGCCTCAACATAATGAAGGTCATATACACAAATCCTATAGCTAACATTATTCTCAATAATGAAAGACTGAAACTTTTTCTTCTAGGATAAACAATGAGACAAGGAATTCTGCTTTTGCTACTTCTATTCAACATAATATGAGTACTGGAATTTCTAGCTAGAGCAATTAGTCAAGAAAAGGAAATTGTCATTCAAGTAAGAAATGAAGAAGTAAGTAAAACTCTTTTTTCATAAACAACATAATCTTAAGGTAGAAATCCCTGTATAAAGATTCCACTCCCTAAAATGTCAGAACTAAACAATTTATCAAATTTACAGAATACAGAGTTAGTACACACAATTAGTTTCTTTTGGGTGTGGTGGCTCATGCCTGTAATCTCAGCACTTTGGGAGGCAGAGGTGGGTGGATGGCTTGAGTTCAGCAATTCAAGACCATCCTAAGTGATATGGCTTGGCTTTGTGTCTCCCCCCCAAATTTCATCTCAATTTGTAATCCTCACATATCAAGAGAGGGAGGTGATTGGATCGTTGGGGTGGTTTCTCCCATGCTGCTTTTGTGATAGTGAGTTCTCAAAAGATCTGATGCTTTTTATAAGTATCTGACATTTCCTGTTTGCATATATCTCTTCTGCCACCATATGAAAAAGGTCCTTGCTTCCCCTTTGCCTTCTGCCATGATTCTAAGTTTACTGAGGCCTCCCCAGCCCTGTGAAACTGAGTCAATTAAACCTTTTTGCTTAATAAATTACCCTATCTATCTCGGATGTTCTTTATAGCAATATGAAAATGGACTAAATTTTCATACTGGGCCAAATGACAAAATACCATCTCTACAAACAACACAAAAAATTAGTTGGATGTGGTGATATGTGCCTGTGGTCCCAACTACCTGGAAGTCTGAGCTAAGAAGATCATTTGAGCCCAGGAGGCAGAGGCTGCAATGAGCCAAGATAGAGCCACTGCACTCCAGCCTCGGTGACACAGCAAGACTCTGTCTCCAAAAAATAAATAAATAAAAGATGTATAAATAATGTTTTTGTATACTAACAATGAACAGTCTGAGTAAGAAAATTTTAAAAACCAGTGCCAATTTAGCCAACAGGTAAATGAGAACTTGCTAAACATCACTAATCATCAGAGAAATACAAATGAAAACCACAATGATATATTAACTCATACCTGTTAGAATGCCTATCATTAAAAAGAAAAATTGATAATGCTAACTAGAATGTGAAGAAAAGACAACCCTTGCACACTGTTGGTGTGAATGTAAGTTAGTAGAGCCATTATGGAAGACAGCATGGGGGTTCCTCAAAAACCTAAAATTGAACTACTGTGTAGTCCAACAGTCCCACTACTAGATATACACCAAAAAGAAACAAATCCAGTACATCACAGAGGTATCTTCACTCTTAATATTCATTGCAGCATTATTCTTAATAACCAAGATTTAGAAACGTAAGTATCAGTAGATAAATATATAAAGAAAATGTGATTTATGAATACAATGGAATACAGTATAACAGTTTCTCAGAATGGTAAACATTAAGTTATGATATGATCCAAGAATTTTGTTTATAAGCATACACACAAAACCATTGAAATCAGGGGTTTAAACAGATATTTGTGCATGTATGTTCATAGCACAATTAACAACAGCCAAAAGATGGAAACCTAAATGCCCATCAATAGATGAGTCAAAGAAATACAGTCTATCCATACAAGGGAATATTGTTAGCCTTTAAAAAACTTCCGAAACATGCTGCAACATGGACAAACCTTCAGATATTATGCTCTGTAAAATAGGCCAGCATGCAAAGAAACATATTATGTGATTCCATTTATATGGTGTTCCTAGAGTAGTCAAATACATAGAAGCATGTTGTTATCAAAGGTTAGGATGGGTAAGAAGTAATGGGGAGTTACTATAAACATGAGTAGTTTTATATGGAAACATAAAACATTCTGGAGATGGATTAGTGAAGGCTGTACAATAGTTTGAAGTTAAGCCACTGAATGATACATTATAAAATGGTTTACAATAACAAATTTTATATGTATTTTACCGCAATGAAAATTACACAAGATGATATGAGAAAGTACAATAAGAGAGTCTTATTGAGATGGGAAGTAGGTTAGAAATGGCTTTTCTAGGGACGTGGAACGTTAGTTAAAAAAGGTTTTTGAAATAGTGAAACAGGAAAGGCTCCCATTTCCCCACTGCAGGGCATGTGCTGGGGGTGTGGCTCACTTCTTCAGTACCCACTCTTCTGCTCAAACTGCCAGGGGAGCATACAGACAGGCAGGCTGTGGGTCTCTGACCCGCTGGCAGTGTTTGGGGGTGAATGTTTACAGCTCCTGAAGTCCCAGTGGGTGTGTGTTATAGGATGCTCTTTTAGTTTACCTTCTACAGGTGGCGTGTAATCAGCTCAATTAGACCCTGTACCTTGTTGCAATGACAGAGGGCTTTCTGTATCCCGGAGTTTCTTGCCTTAGTGTATTGGAAGAATTGGATCACATGGGGGCTTGGAGAATGAGTGCAAGGTTTTATTGCATGGAGGTAGCTCTCAGCAGATAGGGGAGCCAGAAAGGAAATGGTTTTCTCCTGTCAGGCAGGTAGGAGTCCTGGGATCTTCTCCCACTGACCCAGCCAAATTGTGCATTGTTCTGCTTGTCCATGGCTGCCAGCCTGCCAGTACCTGTTGGCGTGCTCTTCTGCCAGTGTGCTCTGGGCAAGAGCCACTGGTGTCTGTTTCTGCTGATGTGTTTCTCATGATGTCCAGCTCCTTCTGCCTCCATATTGCTACTGTGTACGGTATTTATAGGCCCAGGATGGGGGCATGACAGGCCAGGGTGGTCCTGGAAAATGCAATATTTAGGCGGAAAGGCAGAAGTGCCTATCCTCACCTCGTTCTGTGAGGGTGGAGCCTTATCCAGGCCCATACCCTCCTCTATCCAGCAGTTCCCTTCCCCTCTTCTGCATCATTTAAAGGAACCATGTTCTTATCAATCAATTCGGTTGATAAACTAATATTGAACAAGGCGTTCATGCAGACAACATGGTCACAACTGAGGACACAAAAAGCTTGTTTCTCAGTAACTGAAAGAACATTGCTCTTGAGGGCTACAATGAAGATAAGTGAGCACAAAATGAGGCTTGGCAGGTCAGTTAGGATAAATAACATAATTTTTAGTTTACTATTTTTAATGGGAAGATATGAAGCAATTGCAAGGGCTTGTTAAGAAAAAAGTTTGATGGAATTTGTGTGTTTTGGCAGGACTCTGTGGTCAGCTGGGAGGATCAGAGATGAAAGCTAAAGGGATCAGTTTGGTGGGGGGATAATGAAATAGGTCTTAAATTGATGGTGGTGGTGGAGGCACAACTCTGAAAATGCTTAGAACCATTGAATTGTGCACTTGAATGGTCAAATTATATAGTATGTAACTTATATCTTGCTAACTGCTTTTTTAAAATTAAAAAAAATCCCAAACAAAATAAATCACTGAAAGGAAATATAATATGAATTATTAGATTTTTCTTTGTGGTACATATTAGTTAATCACACTTGTGTTCAGTTCTGTATGTGTGTGTGTTCGTGTCAGAGAGAGAGATACATGGAGGAGAAGGAAAGGAAAGAGAGAGAAAGAGAAACTGTCTGTGATGTAAAATGTCTCTTTGACTGTGAGTCGGAGTCATGCTTGTCAAAACTTCATTCCCCAACTTCTTTCTTATTACATTTTCTGTACTGCTCTCATTACATTTTCTTTTCCTGCCCAGCTTTAACTTCTAATCAATTGCTTAAGTTTATTTTTAAATTCTCCCCTTCTTGTTACGTGAAGACGTCATCCTTCACACACAATCCTGAATCTGCTCTAAGAGCCTGTTTTTAATGTTTTCATTTGGCTTCCAAGTGACAACAAATAAATGATATACTTTCTACCACTCAACTTATCAATTGTTTTTCATGAGCCCCTAATAGTTGCACAATATAATCTTCATAACATTTATGGGCTACACTTTTGTCACTTGCACAGTGGGAGAATTGATGGCCCTAACATAGGGGTTTTCTGTAACAGTTAAAACAAATATGTACAACCTGTAAATTAAAAATTTTCCACTTATCATAGCTTTTATTTGAGCAACAACATCTTGTTTCTCCTCATCATAATTTCTTCCTTTACTTGACCTCTTTGTAGCTTTTGACAACACAAACCTTCTAAATTCTTCTCTCCCATCACATTTTTGGCTTTTCTCTGATTTCTCTGATTATTATTATTCTGTTGAATTCTCTGAGTGGATTTTCTCCTGGTTCACCTAATTCATTAATTCTCTCCATATCTTCAACCACCACCTCAACTTGCTGATTCTTCAGCCACTATCTGCAGCCCAGACATCTTGATGAATCTGAACTTCTATATTCTGTAACACATCGGATATTTCTCCTTGGCCTTCCATGGGAACTTTGAAAATAGCATCCTGCCATGAATGTTTTCCTTCTCTCTTGCTTCATTTCCAATCTTAATTAAGACACCACAGCTCAGAGGGTTACCCAAAGATAAAAAATTTATCATTGATTCTTCTCTTTCACTGGTCATATTCAATTGGTTAGCCACTCTGTTTTTCTGTACCACTACTTGGTGCACATTCTTTCTTACTTTCTCTGGACTTTAGCCATCACACTTAGCTCCCTGACTTCAGTCTCTGCCTTCTCCAACCCATCCTCTAATTTAGAAAATGTTTGTAAAACAGATCTCATTATTTTGTAGCCCAGATTGAAATTCCTTTTTTTTTTTTTTAGCTGTCAGAATGATTTTATTGAAATTTTTTAGTACAATGTTAGAGGATCTTAAAATCTTATATTTTAAACCAATACAAGCACTGCAAATGATATATTCCTGAATCTAGTTGATGTAGTATCTAAAAAGAAAAGTGATCATATGAATATCTATAAGTTGACTAACGTAATTTAAGTTGGAGGCTAAACAACTTTGGTATATTCATATTTCTCTGGCTCCTGTTTTTGGCCAGGTAAGTGCCAAGTCCACCCCCAATTCAGTAGAATTGGACAGGACCAATGTATTTGGTGGTCTCACTTAAGTTTCCACGCCAGGAGCAGCAAGAAATGTACAACTTCTGGGATTAAGTTGCTCCCAAGACAGTCTTCATCACCTTTGTGAACTGGAAAAACCAAATAGTCAAGGTCTGAATTTCCATTGTGTGTGGCTAAGTCCAGTCTCATTGGTTCATAAAAGTATTCTGAAGGACATTAAAATACAAAGGTGGGGCTAAATAATGATAGAAACCATCAGTTCTGAATTCAGAGAATGACAATGCAGGTTCCTATATCCTTTTTAAAAATCTGAGATCATTATTTTAAAACTAGCTCTATACATTCTTAGGCTTTAAATTTAATGTTAGCTGAAATGATTACCTTTAAAGGTCAATTGGCTTTAGGCCTTGGCGATTGCTCAATATAATTTTGGAATTTTAGGATGCAGCATTTCAGGTAAGTGACAGTTATGTTTTAGAAGAGGTAATTTAAAAAATGATCCAGAACTACACTGCTCTGATATGTCTGATGTATACCCCCCAAAATGTGTCAGTGTCCATATTAAGCTAAATAAAATTTGGTCCAAATTAAGCACAATAACCAAGATGGTTTATATGAAACTGAGTTATAAAAAAAAAATTCAAAATCCATGGTATGATAATTATAAATTTTCCAAGGTTCACTCCAAAGTAAAAGGCTAATTAATTCTATACAGGGTTTTACCCAAATGTCCATAGGCATTATCATATATATTTACACAGAAGGTTTTAATCTGAAGTCACCTTTGGCAACCTCGAAATATATAAACTATGACTTCCACAATGAAATTATATACTTGAAAGTTGTCGCCTCAAAGTATTGAAAGAACAAAGGAAGAGATCACCTGTACCCGTTAAAAGTCAAAATGACAAAAACGTTTCTCATTTAAGACAGTTCACTTAAAGACCAAATAACCACCATCATTTCCCCAAAAACTGGAAAGAAATGATCTTGAGCTTTAGAAGGGGAAACAATAAATCTTAGCATATACAAAGATCGGATGCTTTTGCCAGTGATTAACCTATCATTGCTGAGTACCTACAGCTAAACATCCAGAAAACAAAAACAAGTCAGAAGTCAGAGTAGGCTTGCTGGACACTTCCCATTCTGGATTTATAGTGGGGCATGGATGAACAGGTAGGACACGGATTCCCCACTGTGTGCCCTTCGGATTGCTTCGGCCAAGATCATGGAAATGTCAATGACCTGAATCTTGGTGCAGTGTTTCATTTTGTCCTCTTGCGGAATTGCGTTTGTGAGGACAACAGCCTCAAAGGCAGCATTATTCATTCTGGAAATAGCTGGTCCAGAGAAGATCCCACGAGTAACGACAGCATACACTTTGGTGGCTCCAGCTGACAGCAGCTTGTCCGCGGCATGGCAGACGGTGCCACATGTGTCAGCCATGTCATCCACGAGGATGGCCACGCGGTCCTTTACGTCACCCACCAGGACCATCCGGTCCACTTCATTCGCCTTCTTCCTCTGTTTGCGGATCAAAACGAATTCCACATTCAACCTGTCTGCGATTGACGTGACCCTTTTGGCTCCCCCTGCTTCAGGTGAAACAATGATACAGTTCTTCCACTCGGCAATGTTTTCCCGAATCCACTGCAGGACTGCGGGCTCCGCATACAAATTATCCACAGGAATATCAAAGAACCCCTGTATCTGAGAGGCATGCAGGTCCATGGTGACGATGTGATCCGCCCCAGCCACCGACAGCATATTGGCCACAAGTTTTGCAGAAATTGGGGCACGAGTCTTGTCCTTTTAATCTTGTCGGGCATATGGGAAACACGGGATCACAGCAGTCACCCTGGATGATGACGTGATCTTGCAGGCATTGATCATGATAAGGAGCTCCATCTGGTTGTCGTTAATTTCCCCGCAGCCACTCTGGATGATGTAGACATCTTCCCCTCTGACACTTTCACCAATCTCCACGCTGGTCTCCTGCTTGCTGAACTTCTTGGTGACCACCTTGCCCAGCTCCAGGCCCAGACGATCGGCCACGCGCTGGGACAGGTCCTGATGCGAGCTGCAGTTGAACAGCGCGATGTTGGGCATGGTGGGGCGCAGGACTCTGAGGGGCGCGCCGCGGCGGAGAAGGTGGCGGAGGCGACAGCGACAGCAAGGCGGGGGGCTGCTGCTGCTCCAGATTGAAATTCTTGACTGTCTCTTCATCTTCTGTAAAATTATCTCTAAACATATTGTGGCTTAAACTCTAGTAGTTTCCTATACCCCCTCCCACTATTTATACAGTGAGAATGTATTCTGGGTATGTGACCATAAAGTGAGTTGTAGCATGCAACGAGCAGAAGGAATATAGGCACCAAGACAACTGCTGTTTCCAGGAATACTTCCTAACGTCAAGCCCCATTAGGAAGATTGAACAAATTGTAGAGAACCTAAAACATCCCTGTAAGTATAGAGAAAATATATTAAGCAATTAACCAGATTATTTAACATGCCATTAGTTACATTACTTTCTTCCTTTCTTGTTTAATGGTACGAAAGACTAGGTAGGTGTGTACTGCTACACACCTACATCTTCTTCCTGCTGCTCAAGTTTGCATTTCATGTAAATTCCCTGTGAATAAATATTTTACTACCTACCCACTATAGTTCTCTGCCTCCTTCTTTGATCTGAGCTTGCACTCTATTAATGGCAGCTGAAGGAGTTACCCAAACTAGACATCAGAAATTTATCACTGATTCTTCTGTTTCACTGGTCATGTTCAGTGTTCAGCTAAGTGAAATATTTATGGAGGGCAATTCTTGGTTCTAGCACAGAGTTTTGTTGGGAAAACTGGTGATCCAATCAGTAGTCAATTTATGAAATGGGCTTGGGGAATGAAGGATCCCTAGGGAAAATCTTGGGTTAGCTGACCTACTCAATACAGTGACCAATGAGTCCTATGTTTGAGGCACATGGGCATCTACATGACTGCAGGATATTCTAAAAATGCCCCGTGATTCATAACTCTGTTGGAGGAACTAAAAATGGGTCATGACTGTAAGGAAGAGATAAAAATGACGCATATGTCTAGGAGGCCTCTGTCGTGAGAAGTGCCACAGGAAACAGATACATAGTTAGCTGCAGAGGCAAAAGTAAGAAAACTGGTGTAGGAATTGAAATCAGAAAAGAATATGTAAATGTCCACTATTCTGCTGGCCACCAAGCTAGCCAATAAGTTTTCAGATCAGGATAAGAAGTCAGAAATTTTCGGCCTGACATGGTGGCTCGCGCCTGTAATCCCAGCTCTTTGGGAGGTCAAGGCAGGTGGATTGCGAAGTCAGGAGTTTGAGACCAGCCTGACCAACATGTTGAAATCCCGTCTCTACTAAAAATAGAAAAATTAGCCAGGTGTTGTGGTGCATGCCTATAGTCTTGGCTATTTGGGAGGCTGAGGCTATTCGCTTGAACCCAGGACAAGGTGGAGGCTGCAGTGAGCTGAGATGGCACCACTGCACTCCAGCCTGGACAACAGAGCAAGGCTCCATCTCAAACAAACACACACACAAACAAAAAAGAAATCAGGAACGCTGGTATGTATATACATTAAGACACAGGACAGAAAGCTCCCCAAGGTGAAAGTGTGTGCCATTGTGTCACATACAGATTGGGATGGAAAGACCTAGAACTCATTGGAAATTGAGGATGATAATGAGACTGATGTGACACTGGAAGATGAGAAGGAGAAAGATAGAATGGAGGAGGCCCAATGCGTATTCAGCATAAGCTGAATATTGAGTAGGGACACGCTAGAGGCCAGTTGCCTATGCTGGAGCATATGCCATCTGAACTGGTGGAGATTACTGCTGAGTTTCAGCAGGAAACTGGGGAGACCATTTCTTCATGGCTGCTGAAGTTATGGGATATGGGTGTACATGGTATGTAACTTTCTGGATAAGAAGCAGAAAAGGTAATAAAACTACCCATATTGTCTATGACAACACTTGGGACAGAGTAAGAAGCATCTTGGGTGCCCATGTCAGTGGATTAGGTTATTAGCTCCTGTTGGAAAGTATAACCCAAATAGAAATAGGGCTCATTCATATATATATTCAGGAGTCTCTGACCCTTCATGTATATGATCTATTTCTAAATCTTTTGTTAATGAATTGAGCATGCTATAATTAGTACCATATTTAATGATGTTAAATTAAAAAATTATAATCTTCACAGAAAAGTACAATTTTACAAATATTGTCATAGACATCATCATTATCAACAAAGATAACAGGTCTTTACTCTCAAAATATCCTCTTGTTTTGTAATTCCTCCTTCCTAGACCTTCCCGTCTCCTACAATATTCACAGTGAGCTACTGATTTATTTATGCAACTTTAAATTAGTTTATATTCTATAGAATTTATAAAAGTTGTATCTTATGTATGTACTTTTATTTGTTGTACAGGAACAGCTATTACTTCGTATTCAGAGTGAGGACAATCTATCCTTTACCTGTAGGAGGTGAGGCTTAGTGTGTGGGAAAAACAGAATTTTCCTGCTCAAGATCTCTGTGCCTGGACAGAAACCAAAGAATATGAGAAACAAGTCGCTTCAGCCTAGGTAGAATAATTCCTCATAGGAAAGGCAATACTGTGCCCAGATCCTACACAGAATTAAGAAGCAATAAACTTTGGGTAAACTGGAAAACTACAATTGCTTGCAGGCTGCATTCTTGCTTTTCCATGTTATGTAAGAGAATCAAGTAAAATCATTGTTTCTATATAAAAATTCATAAACAGTGTGTTGGCACAGAGAATGCACCACCCTTCTCTTCAACATCAAGTTGTCCCATGGACCAGGCAGGCACCCAGCTGCTGCTCTGTGACATTCATCACCTGGTTTGTACCAAAGACATCCATTCTCGAGTCTCCTTCCAGATAATGACTGTGCACAGTGAAGATACTAAGGTGTGGCTGGTTCTGGGCAGATGGAGGATTCCTGGTGGGCAACTGTGCTCAGGGAGGAACCAATGGCCCTGATGGACTTAGCTTGGAACACTGGGCAGTTAGGAAGCCCCATCAGCTTCCCAGGCTTCTCCATCACTAGTTGTAAGATTGGCACTGCAGGCTGACAGTGTCTACAGCCTCACCCGGCCTCCTGTGCATTTTTCTGCCTCCATTAGTTAAAACTGCCTTTGCTACATGTGAGAATATTTATTTCTATAATACCAAAGTTTTCTAACCCAGAAACTTCAATGGTAGGAGCAGAACCACAAATAAAGAGAGGATCCCGGGATAACTGTTAGATTCAGAGAAATCACAGACCTCCCAAAAAAGCAGTTCATCTTCACCTGAGCCTGGAACTGTCCCTATCTTATTTGGGTGCTGAGTTTCCCCTGCAGCCTCCTTCTTTCTCCCTGCAGGAAAGTTGTGTCTGGGCTCACACTGATGTCCCTTCCCTTGGTACCTTTCACACAATAATACAGGGCCAAGTACTTGGCTCTCAGACTGTTCATTTGCGGATACGGTGAGTTCTTGGCATTGTTTCTGGAGATAGTGAATCTGCCCTTCCCAGAGTCTACTTAGTATGTTTTCCTTCCTTTGTACTTTACATCTATTACTCACTGAAGCCCCTTCCCTGGAGCCTGGCCGATTCAGCTGATCCAGTAACTACTGAAGGTGGATCCAGAGGCTGCACAGGAGAGTCTCAGGGACCTCACGGGCTGTACCAAGTTTCCCCAGACTCCAACAGCAGCAACTCATACTGCACACCTGCAATCAAAGAGACACTGTGATCAGAAGCTGCCATACATATCCACTCTTTCTGTCCTTCAGGTCCACTCATACTCAATATCACTCTAATTGTCCATGTATCTACCACCTTTAAAAATAGTGACAAGGAAAACCCAGCTTAGCCCAAACCCCATTGTGTTCACTCTTGATCACCAAGTGGAAGCACCTGGGAATCGGGCTGGGGCTCTTCTTTCCAAGCTACAGAAAATGAGCTGGGCTCGTTTTCATCAGGAGAGGGAAGGCCCTCTTTGCTGGTCTCCTCCTCTATAGCAAGATCTGGGGATGGACGCCTGAGGGGAGAGCAGGGCCCAGAGCAGATGTGAGACTCCTGGAGGAGTTTAGAGGCAATGGCAGCATTTGGGACAATATAATTTCTTATTATATGACAGCACCATTAAAATTACTAAGCAATTATTATTATTTTTACATATCTGTATTATACAAATAGAAATATAACTGCATTAAGCAAACTTTAAGAGTTATAAAGAGATAAATAGGAAGCAATAAGAAAATAAGAGCCTTCAACACCTTACTTTCAATAATGTATAGAACATCCAAGAAGCCAGTGCACTTGAACAATGCCATTCATCAAAGTAACCTAATAGAAATTTACAGATAATTTCAACCAACAGCAGCATAATATGCATGCTTCCCAAGCACAGATTAAATATTCTCCATGATAGGTTATATGTTAGATAAAAAAATACATCACAATATGTAAAAATGTAACAGCCGTTCTCTTTCTCAAAATCCGTGTGCCACCAACCTTTCAAATGCTTTTGTAAGGCTACGATTATCATATTACCAGTAACCGACAAGGGCAGAAGCAGAAAAATAAACTACAGACCAATATTCCTAATATAAATAAATAAACCACCTGCACAATAATGGTCAACTAAATTCCACAAGACTTTAAAAGTATCATACACCAATACCTACTCAAATTTACTTTTGAAGTGTACCGCTAATTCAATGTCGGCAAATCGATAAATTTGACATGCCAAATTAAGAGAATAAAAGAAAAAATCCTATCAACTTCTCAACAGACACAGAAAATTCCATTTTAAAATGCAAAGCTCCATCATAAAAATACTCTAAACAAACTAGTAATACTGGAAAATAACTTGTAAATAATAAAAGTCATTATAAAAATCCATAGCTATCATCCTACTTAATGGTAAAACATTAAAATACTTTGTCCCAATATCTGCATCAAGGCAATAATAAATGTGGAGTCATCCTAGTTCTAAGTTTCAAAATTAATTACAAAAATTGAGTATGAACAACAGATGGTATTGACATAAATGCATATAAAGAGCTCAGAAATAAACTGGTATCTTGATGGCAAACTAATTTCAACATGAAAACCAACAATATACAATGGCTAAATCATAGACCCTCCCAAAGAGGGTATTAGAAAAACTGGATGTACACATGCAAATAATTAATAATTTTAGGTTAGAATTAATACAAAAAGCAATTCTAAATTACAGTGTTAAATGAATGACCTGCAATTGTAAAATTTTCTCTCCCGCAAAAAACTTCAGAATGATTTTCTAGATTTTACATTAAAAGCACAGACAACAAAAGCAGAATTGAATAAGTGGGACAGCATCAAAACAGAAAGATCCTGCAAAGCAAGGAAAAATTCCTACAGAACAACCTACAGAATGGGAGAATATAGTTACGAGTCACGAGTCATGCGTCTGAAAAATTGTGAATATCCAAAATATAGATGTGAATTTTAAAACTCATTAGCAAAATTATAATAGCCTAATTATAAACTGTTCTGTTTTACACCTTAAAAATTTTTTAAGAATGTAGATCTCATGTTAAAGTTCATTCTCCATGGGTAATTCTATGTTTTATGGTACAACGGGCTAGGCTGTACCTTACAGTTATTCAATCCAACAGGAACCTAGGGGTGTTGTAAATATCCTTTACAAATATTATTAAAAGTGTCATCAGTTGCCTCTGGGTTAGGTAAATTGTCATTGATAACCCCGGGTGGGCTTGATTCCATCAGAGCAGAACTGGAGTAGGTGAAATTCCATGGTGATTCACACTTCAGCTCTCTCAGACTTCCAGCCTGCACTTTCTCATGACTTATCTTAGGGACATTGTAAATCCCTAGACATCCCCCTAAACTGTCAACCTCTACATCTCAGAAAAGTGGTATGTCCATCTGTAGCTTGTTAAACCTAAAAAACAGATATAAAGAGACTCTAAAATAAAATAATGATTATTTGAGGATGGCCATCACAATGGGAATATGCAAGGTTGCATTCAGGTAGGTAAAGGAAGACAAGGATTTTGAAAGAAAAATGAGGAGGGTTGGATGAGTAGTTCTGAGACAATTATTCCAGGCTAGAAGGATAAACAACAAGGGTGACATCAGTGTAAGGTTGGATAGGCAGTTGCTGGGCAGATGTACTTGGAGAAGTAATTATTTTGTGGTTACGGTGGCCTTTGTGCAAGGTTGTGGTTTTGCAGTCTATTTACCATAGATGTTGTTATCAGGGATGAGTGTGAGAATCCTCCCTCATGGCCTTCTCCAGCTTCATTCATCAGGGTTTTAATACTAGTGGCTCCATTTTGATTCTGACAACTTTGACACCCATTTTGTAACACTACTTCTGAAGAAGGTGACTCAATGACAGTTTGCAGAGCACAGGATCAATTCCACATCCACGTCTCATGTTGACCAAGCAGGCTTATCCCCTGCAGTTCCCATTGGTCATTTGCATTCCCAGATGCGTCTAAACACAACAAAGTGTAGGGTCCTGAGCAATGGGAGTGAAGATAGTCTCATCAGTCTCCCCAATGTGGCTGCAGGAGCCACAGCTTGAGACCCATCTGAGCTCCAGGAAAAGAGCTTGAGCCCTGGAATTTAGACCACAGAAACCACATTTTATTTTTCAGGGAACAGGAAAAGCCAATGAAAAGGCAAGAACAACAACTAAAAAGAAATAAAACAAAACAAAACATGGATTGCAGGCAAAAAGATCACCAGATTAGTGCTGGTTCTGATTTGCATACTTTAGTGCCAGCAGGAGAAGGATCAGACAGGAAACCTGTGAGGTTCTACATGACACTGACACTAGCCCAGCCCCCCTCATTGTTGTAATCAGAATCCCTAAAGACTGTTCTAGTCAGGGAATCTTTCCGAAGTTCCTGTCCTGAGTCTGATTGGAGAAGACTCACCAAGCACCCCTGAGTGTCCTCAGGACTCTGATCCTGGTGATCATGGTTGAGGACTTTTCATCTCTGTAAGCATCCATCTGCATTTTGTGCATATGATAATAGATTATCATATTAAAATAATCATTTTAAAAATATGTAGAGATGACATTATTAGGCACAAAATTCCAAACTTAGAGAGGTTCACTAGAGAAGCTGAAGAAGAAGATGAAGTCCCACATCCTGACAGGAAATCAGCCTCCGTGTGCACCTGCCTCTGGGGTTGACTCTGATCAATGGGTCCTGAGCACCCCTGCAGCTGATTTCCCCAGCAATGTTCCTGCAGGGAGGTTTCTGTATGGGCTCACACTGGCTTCCCCTCACTGTGTGCCTTTCGCACGGTAATAGAAAGCCGTATCTTCAGCTCTCAGACTGTTCATTTGAAGATACAGTGTGTTCTTGGCATTCTCTCTGGAGATGGTGAATCTGCCCTTCATGGAGTTTGCATAGTGTGTGCTACTCCCACCATCACTAATAGCTGAGACCCACTCCAGCTCCTTCCCCAGAGTCTGGCTCACCCAGCTCAAGTAGTAGTTACTGAAGGTGAATCCTCCAGAGGCTGCACAGGAGAGTCTCAGGGACCCTCCAGGCTGTACCAAGCCTCCCCCAGACTCCACCAGCTGCACCTCACACTGGACACCTGCAAACACAGAGACACAAAGATCAGAAACTGCCACACATATCCACTGTTTCTCTTACTTATGTCCCCTCACACCCAATATCTCTAGTTCTCCATAAATCACCTTTTAATATAATAACAAGAAAAACCAATCTCAGCCCAAACTCCACGGTGGGTCCTCTGTGTTCAGTGCTGATCACCGAATGAAAACACCAGCGAATCCCAAGGCTGGGGCTCCTCTCCCAGGGCAGCAGGGTTAGTGCTGGACTGATTTTCATCAGAAGAGGGAGGCACCTATTTGCATGTCTCCTACTAGATAGCAAGATCTGGGTTGGGACGTCTGCGGCAAGGGCAGGGCCCAGAGCAGATGTGAGTGTCCTCAGGGATTTTAATGACAGTGATTGTATTTGGGGAAAATGTGCTGCAGGGAGGTTTCTGTATGGGCTCACACTGGCTTCCCCTCACTGTGTGCCTTTCGCACGGTAACAGAAAGCCGTGTCCTCAGCTCTCAGACTGTTCATTTGAAGATACAGTGTGTTCTTGGCATTCTCTCTGGAGATGGTGAATCTGCCTTTCACGGAGTCTGCATAGTATGTGCTACTCCCACCATCATAATAGCTGTCAAATTGTTCTGTGATAAACATTGAACAACTATCACATTTTTAGTTATGTTTAACTATGTGTATAAATTATGTTATTTAGGAGTCAGTGGTTTCTTCATTCACAGATATAAAAGTGAACCAACACGTGGAGGGGCTCTGTATGTGTCTAAGGGCTTTTAACTGGCATGAGTGAGTCCTAGTATCTGGGCCTATGCGCCTCACAGCTGGCCTTATTGCTCTCTTATCCAGCTCTAGAACAGAGCTAAATGTGCCTAGTGTGTTTTGCACAATCTGCTTTCTGTCATGAGAACCTATGTGATTTTGCTGCATTTACCTAAAAATACAGAGAAAAGGTTCAGACAGATAAATGTTTAAGTATACCTGACATTTAACATATTTATTTGTTCCTGCCTGTCATTCCTTTTTTGTCTAAACTTTCAGTTGTTTACTTGAAATAAATTTTATGTTTTAATTGACAGATAATAAAAATTCACATATTTAACCTGTAAAATAGTAAAAGTTGAAAAAAAATCTCTGTTTTCAAGAAGGTGACAAGTCAGCTCCCCTCAGCATTCCTCTTGCTTTTTTTATTTGTTTGTTTTTTGAGAGGGAGTCTCGCTCTGTGGGCCACGCTGGAATGCAGTGGTGCCATCTCAGCTCACTGCAAGGTCCGCCTCCTGGGTTCCTGCCATTCTCCTGCCTCAGCTTCCATAGTAGCTGGGACTACAGGCGCCCGTCACCACACGGGGCTAATTTTTTTTTTTTTTGCATTTTATTTGTAGAGACGGGGGGTTCACTGTGTTACCCAAGATGGTCTTGATCTCCTGACCTCATGATCCACCTGCCTCAGCCTTCCAAAGTGCTGGGATTACAGGCATGAGCTTCTGCACCTGGCCTCCTCTTGCTCTTTTATATATTTTTTGTTTTTTCTCCTTCCCTTCTTCTACTATTTCTTTATAAAACTACTGATGTTTTCATATTTCTTTAGATTAGTTTTTATTTTCTAGAATTTATAAGAATACAGTAATCTATTTGGCTTATTTTTCTCAATAGAAATACTGAGAATTAAACCTTTTTGTTGTGTGTGTTTATTTCTTATAAACAATGGGTAGCATTTCAGCAAACAAATTTAGCATAAAAGTGCAGTATTCTTTATGTGTGTCAAATGCTGTAGTTAAACAAACAAAAAAATACCACAAAAAAGTTATGTATTTAAATCTTTAAGGTTCTGCTTTCATGTTGACTGTACTATCATGTACATGCTATAAAAAATAGTTGAGGAAAGACATATTAGAAGAACTACCAGCATCCTGTCCCCACAAAAATACAACTAGAAACAATTCAAATCGAAGAAAATTATCTTGCTTTTATCAAAATTTTGGAAAGAAGCAAAGATAATTCCTAGGCTTACAAAATTGGAAGAAGCTGTGACTGGTAACAGAAAGAGTTATTTCATACTGCATCACCCCTACCCAAGGCCATAATACCAAGCACAGAGAATTTCCCTTGACCCACAATTGCCAACGTTGGGGGAAGGAAGTAGAGGTGAAAATTCAGTCTCTTCACTGATCTGGGAATCTTCATAAAAAGGCCACTTTGAGTTCATTCCAGGGGAACCACTTAGAATGCAAGGGGGCTCAACTGCCTGGGATAAACTGAGGACAAAGAGTAGGACACTAATCATAGTAACTGGCAAGTAAATCTTAGTGGCTTCTCTCTTCTCAGAGCAGAAATGACACATATTAAAGAGGCAGCTTGCAGATAGGGTCCATGGAGAGCTGCGTGGTCAAAAGTGCATGGCTGATGCTTAAAACCATCTAAGGCCTATGGACTCACGTTGGCTGCTTTTGTTGTATGCTTTTCTCTTCTATGCTGCAAGGTATAGTTTCATCTCACTGGATTCAAAGGCATGGATCCACGGCATGCAAAAAGACCTCAGTATTAATGTTTTACTGGTTAAACTCAGTCATATGGTACTGGGGAGGAAGACAGCCTTATAGTCTGCCATGGGATGGTAGCTCATGAGTTAATTCTGTTTTCTTTTTAACCTGGCATTGTGTGGTCACCTTACATAGATGACATCATGTTAGTTCCTCCTAAAGACCACTCTGATTTTGGAGATCAAACATTTCTGGTCATGAGAATTATGAGAATTAGTGGTGACTGTCTACAAAATGCAGGGACAAGGCACTTCTGTAAACTTCCTGGGAGTAGTCATTAAGTTAGGTAGGAATCAGTTAACACTTGAAGTGGTGGCAGATATGGCCATACAGTAAAGGAAGTATGAGCTTTTTTGGAACTGTTGAGGTACTAGAGAGCCTTTTTAATTACATCTGGTCAATGACTTAGTGCACTATATAGGTTAATTAAAATGAGAGCACTCTGGTATTAGAAACAGTAACAACACGCTTTTGAAAAGGCAAAGTTTGGTATTACTGATAAGGCTCTAGGATTAGCAAGAATGTGATTGTCCTTTGAACTGGAAATGTGTGTCTCTGAAGATAAAATGAAATGGGTGCTATGGCAGCCAAAAAACAAAAAAACAAAAAAAAAGAATAGAGTTCATTAGGATTTTGGTAACAGCTTTGGAGGGGAGTTGAACAACTCTATGCTAGGATAGAATAGCAGCCATTTGCAGGATGTGCTGCCCTTATTCAAACTGAACCCCTAATCAAAGATAATTCAGTCAGCCTTAGTATCACTTATCCCTGTCAAGGAGTGGGTCATACTGTGGGTCATCAGTACGTTCAAATGCCTATGCTCTGCCGCAACTCAGACTCCTACATATACATAAGATGTGGGCCCCATCACTGGCAGAATATTCTATACAACCACGTCCTTCCAAGTTGATCTGGCAACAGAACATCCATACCCCAATATATAGACACTGGAGGCAATTAAAAGTGTGGAATGCAGAAGCAAAGGTGAAACCAAGCCAAGTGGTTGCACCATTCCTAAGCAGAAGTGTAGCAGCTGCTGCCAGCTTGGCTTGCCACTGTCTCATGGATTTTGCCAATAAGGAGGTGAGCAGCCAAGACAGAGTCTAACAGCATCTGACAGATTCTAACAGATTTAAAGAGGCAGATAAAGCATAGTCAGTATGGTTCCAACTGCCAAGGCTCAAGTCCCACTTGACAATACCAAACCAGGGGAGCCAAGTGTCAGACCCCATGAATCAGGGTGGCCCCTCTGCTGAGAACCTTCCTCCAACCTACTGCCAGGCAGCTTTATAGAGACACGGAGAAGCCTGAAGCTGTATTCTAAAGGGGCTGATGTAGAAGGGCCTATATTCCACTGAGAGTAGAGAGATAGATGGAGGAGAAATGGCCAAGAGCCTATCTTCCTCAGCTGGGGTTGAGGAAATGCCTCTTAGCAGCTCTTTATCAGGTGAGTTCCTCTGGCTCTGGAAGAAATCACAGGGTATCCCACCATGACATGGGCCAGAATGTGGTCAAACTTTACCTGTGTGGCCCATTTATTGCCAGGTATGGTGGAACCTTTTCACCTACAAACAATTGCTAAGTGCCAGGGGAAGAAATCTGTGCCTCAAAAACCCATGCTACACAGCATGGGTCCCCTTTGATCCAGCAGGAGCTCTGTCAACAGTAGCCCAACAAGGAACTTGTGAAGCCAGCCTTAGGTGTGGGAAGGTTTAAGATCACACGGTGTTGTATGCTAATGAAATTATGGAGCACAAGTCATTATGGAATGCTGGCTGTCTCTCTTGGCTACTCATTTAGGACTGTTAATCATACCCTGGACAATAGGATAAAATCATCCAAGTTTGTCTTCTGTGCCCTCTGTTTTCTGTTCTGTGATCCTGTGTGCCACGTTTGTCTCTTTCCCTGCTCTGTAGTCTTGTATCTGTTTCACTGTTTGTCCATTAAACACCAAGTCCCATAAGAAGTAGGCCCAAAACCTCATGGGAATGACCTTCCCCACAGAGGTCTGAGTTTTGAGTGCTTCTTTCTCTCTCGATCATCAATCACCATTACCTGTTCCAAAACACTGAGAGGCCAACAAGAATAAATTTGGTTACATCAGGTTTGCCTTTGGAGGTATCCTAAGATCTGCCTGGGAAATACCCTGTCTTATGATTTAAAGCATGTCTGTCTGCACACTTTTATCCTTAGCATTTTTGTATTGCAAACCAGGGAGATCTTTTTTCATTCATGTGCGCATGGGTTGCCAGAATTCTTGTGCTATCTTATATTGTAATGTGTAATGTACATAATTTTGTTAATACTTTCAATCCATTCATTTGAGCATCAAATAAGCATTTTTCAGGTAACTGTGACATTTTAGGCATTGAACTGAATGATAAGGACATACTATCATTTTTGATAAATTTAATGTGTCTCTTTGTATCATTAAAAGCACATGATAAATTACTTTGACATATCCAACTGCTATTGGATCATCAGATTATAGCTCTTGTCTACACATAGTGGTTGATAGCACGCTAGCTGTTTTATGATAATGAAGAAAACCTATAAAATGAGAATTCTTCTGCTGAACCTGTTGAGCTGCAAAATTACTTGGTTTTATTATGTGGTGGTAGAAGAACTTAATGACCACTTTATTGATTTGCTTTCTCTGACTTTTCAGACAACTGTTAAACCAGAAGAAATTTTCTTGACTTTATAGAGCAATTTGTTCTATTTTTCATCCAAAATATGGTTTTCATACATGACATGAGAAAAATGTGGGTTCTTTTCTCTCATATTATTTTCTGCCTTTATGGAAAAACAAGTATAGGCAGATTAGCTTGCCTGTAGAACAAAGCAAACCACATGCCGGTTTACAAGAAACCTACGCTAAGTGCATGTTTACCATGTCCCATGCTTATGCACACAGAATAAGGATTATGGTGTTTCAGCCTCATAACCAAGCTATGAACTGTGATCTACAGCTGCCTATTTCACAACAGCTTTTTTTTTTTTTTTTTTTTTTTTTTGAGACAGGGTCTCTTGTCACTTATGCTGAAGTGCAGCAATGTGATCATAGCTCACTCTAGCCTCAACCTCCTAGGCTCACATAATCTTCCCACCTCAGTTTTGTGAGTAACTGGGACAAAGGCATGTGCCACCATGCCTGGCCAATCTTTCCATTTTTTTTTTTTTTGTAGAGACTGTGTTGCCCATGCTGGTCTCAAACTCTTGGGCTCAAGCAATCCTCCCACTCCAGCTTCTGAAAGCACTGTCATTAGAGGTCTGAACCATTTTAACTGGCCGAAACACCTACTGTTTATACGTATTAACGTCTTTGAAATTGAAGTGTGTCTTACAGCATAATCAACAGCATCTTTTGCTTACTTTTGGCCAGACAGCAAGCAAGATGGTCATGTCCATCTGCACGTGCATGTGCTGGGCCATGAACATAGTCGCTTCAAATGAGTTTTGTGAGATGTTGTTGCTACATGTGGCAATTTCCCATGCCCAGCAGATGCCATTAACAGCAGGAGGAATTGTCACCTCCCTGAAAATCAAAGACATCTTGTTTCAAACTGTTTCAAACTGTTTCAAACTTGTTTCAAACTTGTTTCAGACATCTGTTTCAAACTATGGGAGGCTATTGTAGCTGACCAAGTATCTCCCAGGGGTGAGCAGCCAACCTCTCAGCTGCTTTAGACAGGAAGGTTAGGGCTCAGTTTAACGTTTCTCTGCTCCCAGGCTGAAATGAGTACCATGTGCATCTGTGCAGTTGTACTGGGGAAATTTGAGAAGTAACTCAAATTATTATGCCTTTGTTGAATACAGGCTCCCAAGTAACTGGTTGCATATGGTGAGTATACACACAAGTTCAGCTAATTTGGGGGAATAAGGTTCCCTATGGCATGCTGAATGCTTTTGTGTGGGTGGGGCCTTCAGAAGCCAACTCAGCATACTGTTTATATTGCTTCCACTTGTGTATATGTACTAGAAATTGATGCATTATAGGCTGTAGTTTCTTGTCCTATGAATGTTGGGGGAGAGGCAGGGACTTCTAATCATGAAGAGCCATAGGTGCAGAACTGCTAGTACTTTGGGGGCCCAAAACACAGATGTTCCATTTGAACTGTAATCTTTGTGACTGACTGACTGCCGAGTGGAGCCTCTGGAAGAGGGAGGCAGCATCTATCCAGGGGCCTCTTGGTGTCATGGATTTGAGGGCCTCCAATGAACCTGTCAGTGGCAGCTCTTTGCAAGACAGCACACTTCACTTGCTACCTGGCTCTTGTCAAAAATGAACACCTGAGCTATGAAGATCTCCTTGTTCTCTAGCCTGCTGTTACTCTTTGGGGTGCATCAATGGTGACTCAATGAGTAACAAGACAGGAAAGGGCCCCAAAAGACTCGGTTGTCCAATGGAAATGGAATTTTCTGGAAGGCAGTTCACCCGCTGCAGGGCCTCTTGGCTTTGCATTTTGGCAGTTCTTTTTGAGAAACTTTATCTGCTCCACTCCCGCTGTTTCAATGGGGCCCTTTGTTCCTCCAAGGTTCCCCTAATGCCAGGGCCTAGTTCACAGATGGTTTGCCTAAGATGAAACCCAATGGTGTCCACTGTGTTGCCATGGATGTTCAACTTCAGTAACGTCCATACAGAACCTGGAGTAGGGAGAACTCAAGGTCATTCTTCCAGCTCTGCCCAAAACTCTATTGATGAACCTTGTTTTATTTTATGGATTCGTGTGGGCTTCCCACCTGGAAAATTCATACATCACAGCAGCTGACTCAGTCATGTGACATGCCACTGCAGATAACCCCATTCAAGGGCTCTATTCTGATGAGGCTACCTGGCATAAAGCTGCATCCCTCAGATTACCCCTCTTCTAATGGGGTCAGCAATGACCTCAGACCTGAAGCCCCACTTTGGGGCTATTGAAGGTGCCCTGTCCTTGTTCAACATTTATTAATTTTGAACTTATTCTACACAGTGCCAGTAATGTTTGTCAAATCACTCAAAATGGCATGCTGGTTCCAATATGATCCCAGCACAGCATGAAAACGACTGCAAGTTCAACACTGAAAAAAATCTTCTTAGCATTCTTTTCAGTCACAAACATTTACAAACTGAACATTTGTTAAAAACAGGAGCTCATGCAATGGAAAACACAATCTGCATAGTCAGAAATAAAGTGTGGGGTAATGGAGATAACTCTGGCTGTTAAAAAAGTACCCTTCAAGAAAGTGGAGATGCTATGTGACTTGCTATTATATCACTCTGTCTAGACCAGTGTTTGAAACATAGGAAGAGGCTGAGAGAGTTACTGAATGAATAAATATTATTGAATTTGCTGCCAGAAAGGTGAAACACAAGATCACTGGGAGAGAGGAGATCAAATTATAAACAAAGCTACTTAAGTTTTTCTCCTACCATGAAGAGAAAAAGGAGAATAAGGGCAAACACATTGAACAAAATAAATGCTTTTCTTTGTTCTTTGTCCCCAAGGATACCTCAGATAGCTGATGGAAGTTAAATTGTCAATAAATTGCAATTTGTTGGGTGGGAGCTCTCGCAAATGCTTATTTCCAAACTTCCTCTATAGAGAGAGGAAGAGTGAAAGGTTTTCGTCTCTGTAAGAAGTTCCATTGACACTATTTGAATAGGAACTGCATGAAGGCGGGGTTTGGGTGGGACATGGAGTAGTGGAACAGTAGAAGAAATGGAAAACATCTATAATGGTTAATTTTTCATTCAAAACATCACCCATAATATCATTTTAAAAAATATTGTGTTGTGTGTTATGTGTGTGGTTATATAATGCTGTTTTAATTAAAGGATGTGTTTATTTATATGGCTGGTTTTCCTAGAACTAATGAATGCTTTGAAAACGTGGGATTGGTTAAGTCAGTGGTTCTCAATTAGGGAGGGTGGCGATTTTGCCCCCACTTTCCCTCAGGGTCCCTTTGGCAATGTCTTGAGACATTGTCGGTGTTGTAACTGGGAAGAGGGTCTACTGCCGTCTAGTGGTGAGAGGCCAGGGATGTTGCAAAAAATCCCCCACAGAGGATGGGCTCCAGGACAAAGAGGCATCCTGTCTAAAATGTCACTTTGGGAGATGGAGGCGGGCGGATCACAAGGTCAGGAGTTCCAGACTAGGCTGCCCAACATGGTGAAACCCGGTCTCTACCAAAAAAATACAAAAATTAACTGGGCATGGTGGCGAGCACCTGTAGTCCCAGCTACTAGGGAGTCGGAGGCAGAAGAATTGCTTGAACCCGGAAGGCGGAGGTTGCAGTAAGGGTGCAGTAGTCAGGGTGACAGAGTGAGACCCTGTTTTAAAAAACAAACAAACAAAAAAGCCCTAACATGAAGTTTTCTACCAATTCCGTGAAACCTTCTGTGATTGCTACTGTGATAATTTACAGGGACAGAGTGTAAATTAGCTTAAAATGATTAAAAATCAGCAGATGAGTCTGGGCTGAGTGGCTCACACCTGTAATCCCAGCGTTTTGGGAGGCCAAGATGGGAGGATCACTTGAGCCCAGGAGTTTAAGAGTTTAAGGTCAGTCTGGACAACAAAATCAGATTCCATCTTTTCAAAAAAAAAAAAAAAAAAAGAGCAGACATGGTGGCACATACCTGTGGTCCCAGCTAGATAGGAGGCTGAGGCAGGGGGATTGCTTGAGCCCAGGAGGTTGGGTTTCAGTGACCCATATTTGTGCCACTGCACTCCAGCCTGAATGACAGAGTGATACCCTATTTCAAAAAACAAACAAACAAAAAATAGCAGATAAAAATTGTTCTTTATAAATAAAAGCAAAAATAATGTTTTATTACTAAAGATGCATAATTGTAATTGTTGCTTTGTCTTTATTCCCCAATGCAGTCCAAACATGATAGCAGGAACAAAGTTTAGTCTTCCTGTGTCATGTAACTAGGAGAATGATGGGCTCAGGTTAAATGAATCAATGAATGAAGAAAGTCTCCTTTTATCCGAGTTGACAGAGCTTTCATGGAGGAGTATGGAAAGAATTCTAACATCTATCTTCTCTAAGAAGTAGAATGAGAAGTTTCCTTCTGGCTCCTGTATGGGCTTAAAGTTTATCTACTTATTGAGACTTTTATATGTTATTTCAAATTTTTAGTAGTCATAGGGCTATTTACATTTTCCATTGCTTTTTCAGTAGCATTTATATTGCCTGAGACTTTGTAGAAAGTGAACTGTTTGATGCAAGTTATCACATTAATAAAAATAGGGTAGTTCATATTGCCTAATTCACCTTTATTGTTAGCATTTTGATGTCTACTAGGTCAGTAGTGATGAAACTTTTTGCAATACTGACATTGATAAGTTATGTATTCTCTATTTCTTTTTCGATTTATCTGGATAGAATTTTGTCAATTTTAGTGCTCCTTTAAAAAATAACTTTTTCTTTTATTGCTTTTCTTTATTTTGGTCATTTCCTATGCTGTTGGTTTTTGATCTTTATTTTATTTATTTATTTTACTTTTGCTTAATTTTGAAGAGTTTGACCTTCTTTATATACTATCTTATTGTAGGAGCTTAGATAGTTGAGATCTTATTTTCATTTCTTATGTAAGAACTTTATGCTATAAATTTTGCCCTATGAACTACTTTAGCTAAAACCCACATTTTGTGTTATAGTATGTTTTTGTTTTTACACAGGTACATTTTCTAATTAGTTTTGTAATTCTATCTTTGAGTTTCACACGAGGGCATGGTTTATTTTGTAAATATTTGAGAATTTTAGAGGTATCTTTCTATTGATTTCTGGTTAAGTTACCTTTTCTTAAGACAATACTTCAGATTTCTATCTTCTTGAATTTTTTCAGAATTGCTTTTTGGAACACGGTATGTTTGGTCGTGAATGACTTCAGGTGTAATGTGAAAATTTTATAAATGTATACTTCTATTGTTTATTTCCTTCATTTGTATTAGTGTTAAAAGTCATTCTTCTACATTTGTTGCAAGCTCCACATCACATTTTTATCGTTTATGCTTTAAATTTATCTTCTTTTAGAGATATAAAAACAAAAAAAAATCATCTTTTTAATATAATCATGCATTTATTATTTCTAGAACTCTTCATTCTTTGTGTAGACCCCAGTGTTCATCTGTTATCATTTTCCTTTTGTTTTTAACATTTGTAATCAGGGTAGTTGTTATGGATCCACTTTCTGTATATCTGAGGTAGTCTTTAAGACATCTTCAGTTTTTTTTTTTTTTTTTTTTTTTTTTTTTTTAAGTTGTGGTCTTGCTCTGTCACCCAGGCTGGAGTACAGTGGTGCAATTTTGGCTCACTGTAAGCTCCCCTTCCTGGGTTCATGCCATTCTCCTGCCTCAGCCTCCCAAGTAGTTGAGACTACAGCTGCCCACCACCATGTCCTGCTAATTTTTTTTGTATTTTTAGTAGAGACAGGGTTTCACTGTGTTAGCCAGGATGGTCTTGATCTCCTGACCTCATGATCCACCCACCTCAGCATCTTCAGTTTTTAAAGATATTTCGTGGGTATAAAATTTCAGGTTGATTTATTTTAAAAAATAGTATTTTAAAGATATCATTTCATTTTCTTCTGTCATGCATATTTTCTGAAAAATCTTTTGACATTCTTATTCTTGTTTTACTGTTTATAAAGTCTCTTTTTATTTTTCTATCTGCTTTGAAGATTTTCTTTCTGTGTCTGGTATATGAAGCATATGATTAAATATACTCTGATTGAATTATCTTTGTTTCTTCTGCTTATGGGTAACTGAGATTCCTCTAACTATAGACATAACATATTAATCAAATTTTTAATGTATTGTTCAACGTTATTTATTTGTCCCATCTTCTCTCTTCTCTCCTTCTGGGACTCTAATGATACATATTAGACCAGCTTGTTTTGTTTCATGGGTCAATGAGTCTACGATCTGTTGTGTTTTATTTTGTTTTTGTTTTTTTTTGTTTTTGGTCATTTTTCCATCCTCTGCTTCATTTTGATAGTTTTTGTTTGTTTGTTTGTTTGTTTGTTTTTGAGACAGAGTCTTGCTGCCCAGGCTGGAATGCAATGGCGCAATCTCTACTTAGTGCAACCTCTGCCTCCCGGGTTCAAGCAATTCTCCTGCCTCAGTCTCTCAAGTAGCTGTGATTACAGGCATGCACCACCATGTCTAGGTAATTTTATACTTTTAGTAGACACAGGGTTTTTCCATGTTGGTCAGGCTGGTCTTGAACTCTCAACCTCAGGTGATCCTCCCGCCTTGGCCTTCCAAAGTGCTGGGATTACAGGAGTGAATCACCGCACCCAGCCCATTTTGATAGTTGTTGTTTTTGTTTGTTTGTTTTGTTTGTTTGTTTTAATCATTGTGTCTTTGCTTTTCTTTTAAGTAATCTTGTCTTCCATAGTGTCTAATATTTTAAAAATCCCATTTGGCATATTTTTCATTTCTTCCTTTTTACTTTTATAAGTTCTACACAGTTCTGTTCTGTATCTTTCATTCCTTTCCTCCCTATGTCCACATTTTCCTCCACATTATTGGGCATACGGAGCATATTTGTAATAGCTTTTACATGTCCTTCACTGTTAATTTTATCATCTTTATAATGTCTCATTCTGCTTCTGTAGATCTTGTTTTTCCCATCTTGTTTACGTGCCACAATTTCTTTCTTCTTTGCACAGTGAATTACTCTTGGTTGGATCTCAAGTTTTTGTGTTTTGAATTTTGCTGTATCTTTCTAGAAAGCTTTAGATTTTGTTCTAACATGTAATTAAGTTCCTTTTGAGATTAGTTTTCTTATTTTGAGGTTTCTTTTAAGTTTCTTCAGGTAGGTTCAGAGCAGCCTTTAGAACTGCCTAACTTATCCCATTACTAAAATCATATCCTTCTAAGGACTCTAGCCGTCACTTCATGAGTTATGCATTCTCTCCACTCTGTTTGAAATGTGGGTTTTTACTAGAATGGTTTCCTTTATTGATGTCTTGTTGTTCTTTCCCTAGACTTACGCAGTCTGAAGCCATGCACATTTGGGTCAATATTCAGCTAAAAATGAAGAAGTCCCTCTAAACCTCTCCGTGTTTCTCTCTTCATGCAGTTTCTTCCTGCTTGATAGTCTGCCCACAAGAGCTGGCCATCTCAGCTTCAAGCTTTAATCTGTTTCTCCACAACTTGAAAATATTGTAGAACTATCTTGGGATCAGCCTTCCTTGCACTGTAGCTTTGAAACTGGATCAAATCATTCATTTTTTCATTTGTGTCCTTTCAGATTTTCTTGTCTTATGCCAACTATTGTCCAATGTCTGAAGAAAGTGGCTGCATATACAAGAGGCCTTCAGAAAGTTCATGGAAAAATGTAATCAAAAGCTAAAAAGAAAACATATAAACATTGTTTCCCAACATAAGCTCTATCAAGCTTAAGACACTTTTTAAGTTGATGTTACCAGCCACTTAGTCCATACCTAAAAAACTGAATGTCCTGGGAATTTAACCATGTCCATGGTAGATTTTGAAAAATATTCACTGAAGAAAAATAGATGCCCTTTAAATATTCTTATAAGAATAGGAAACAAAAACAAGTCAGAAGGAGACAAATCAGGACTGTAAGTTGGATACCTAATGATTTCCCATTGAACTTCTGGCAAAATTACTTTTGTTTGATGAGGGGACTGAGCAGGGGCATTATTGTGGTGGAAAAGGGCTCTCTCCTGAAGCTTCCTTGGGCATTTTTCTGCTAAAACTTTGGCTAACTCTCTTAAAATACTCTCATAATAACATATATCCAGTGTTCACTTTTGTGTGAGGTTTTAGCATCAAAATGAGACAAATTTGTCTCGTTACATTGAAAAGTGAACTATAGGACTATACAAAGTTTGTGCACAGCCTCTTTAAGTTAACTGAAACTGACTTACTGTCTGCACTTGCATATCAGAAAATTATCTTTGTAAGGCCAGTCTTCTGTCCGATCAGAGAGTCGTGGAAGTCTGAGTTGTGAACTACAGTTGATAGCTGCAATTGTTGACAAGTTTTTAACTCTCTTCTATCCCTTCTCATCTCATTTCATTGTCTCACTACCTTGTCTTCATGCTCTTGTATTGAATTAATTTTTTGTTCATCTCACTGTGCTTTGGGAGTGAAGCATTCAGAAATTGGGAATTACCCTAATATGTCTTACTGGGAAGTGTAAGATTGCATTTTAGAATATTCAGGTTATTTATAAACATGTAGAATCATGAAATCTAATAACCAAACACAAAAATTTAGAGAGCTATTCATCCAGCAGATTTCTATTCTTGGCCACACATTGGGACCAGCAGGGATTCTTTCCAAAGTGCAGGGTGCAGAAGTAAGGGGTCGGTAGTTTACCCGGGACGTCAGTTTTAGAAGCTCCCTGGGAAATTCTGATAGGGAAGCAGATTTTTTCTGGGTGAGCCTAATCTTATTTTACCCTGAGATATGGTGGGGCCCTCAGAAAACACTGGCTCTCATCTTTGCCCAGACTCATGTGTTTTGTGATTTGAGCTATATTATCTCCCTGAGCTGATGTTTCCCCATTTGTAAAATGGAAATAATAACAATTGTGGGAAGTGGGAAGAATAAGTGAGATGAGAAAGTAAAGCAACTGGGGTAGAGTGAGGGATGTGGCAGACATCAGCATCTTTTGGTGACTAACTGCCACTGCTAATGATGATGGTAATGATGGTGATGGTGGTGGTGGTGACAGTGGTGATAATGATGGAGCACTCATTTCAGGAAATTGTATATTCAAGGTTTCATTGTAGTCCACAATCCTGGTTGTTGGCTAGGAGCAGGAAAAGAAGCCCCTCAATCCCTGGCTCTTTGCAAAGGCAATTATAATTCTACGGAATTGACATGTGGTACAAGTCTGTTAAATGGAACCAAATACCAAATGCAATGTTCTCTTCAAAGCTGAAGCCTTGTATTTCTGTGATTTTAAACACATTAAAGTAATTTCCTGAATTGGACGACTTATCATCCCATGATTGCTGCACAGATTATTTTATAGTACAATACCTTGCATTTTATGCCAAACTAGAAAAGATGATATTATCCCTCATTTTGAAAGCATTCAGGAAACGTTACCTACTTTTGATAGTATTTAATTTTATTTTTAGCCACTTGCCACAGGTGGATAAGTTAATGTTTTAGTCATTTTCTTCTTAGTGAAGCTTAGCATATTACCCTGGTAGTAAGGCACTAAAAACCACATTTTAGTTTTTAGATCTTAGGAGATGACATATAAGACAGATTTATGAGAATTAATTAATACTGCATGTTAATATAAAATATGATGTGTATCTATTCCTAAACAGATGAGGGATTTTTTTACTTAATCTAATATGTCCCAAAGACCTTTTTCTTTAATACTTTGGGTTGTCTATCTATTCTTTGGCGGCATAATGACATCTATTAGATACCATTAATTACTGCTTTACAAAAAACATAATCTTTGCAGACTATTTATTTCCCAGTTTTAGGGACAGTAAGGCAAAACAAAATTAATGGGCATAGTGACCACATTTTTTTCAAATTTTCAATTGGAGCCAGTGACCTGGCAAGAGTGACATTTGTGTCATTTATGAAATTAATAATATGAATAGTTGAATTGTAGTTATAAAAATTAATTTACGATTAATAATTTGTCTTAATTGCCTGCATATAATTGTACTAGCAGGAAATAGAACATGGACCACATATATATCTGTTATCACACATGTCTTTATTTACCATAAAATTGATGGGTATTACACACATATTGATTTGATTAAGTCCTTTTCCAATATTTTCATATTTCTCTTAGGTCTCTAAATAATTAACTTTTATTATCACATGAAATTTTACATGCTTAAGGGTCAGAAGTTATCATACTTTTATGACACTTAAATTATCTTTGTTCACAGGATTTCCTACTGGAGACCAATTTATACATTTTCTTTATATTTAGAGTATTAATATTCACATAGCATTTTCCCTGACCTATACACATTTCTCTCCTTATTCCATTCAGTTAGTAAATTATCATTAAACTATGATTAATGACCTAGAGAGAGACCTTGTGTACACATACCATATGTTCTCTATATTCAGAGAAATATTTTTTAACCTAATCCAAGAGAATTATGCAAGAAAATTAATAGCATCAAAATTTGCCTTTGATAAAAATAAACAAAAAACATTTCAGTAAAGCTCCTCTGTAAGATTGCTGCAGCAAATCCACACTACTCTAAGATGAACTTCATTTAATTATGTGTTGCAATTTCTTAGATGCAGATTCCGGTGCTTAATCTGGAAATAGTAGGTTGGAATCTAGTGACTGGACACACTGTAGAAATATGTAGGAATACCTTCTGTCTTTGGATCTCTTAAAAATTTTGTCAGTATACTAGAAGAATTTTGAAATGTTCAAGAGTAAACTTGTAGAAGTGGAAAAAAGACATAAATTATTTAACTCTTATTGAGTATGTATTGTGGACCAACTATGCACAATCTTGTCTAGTTCTTTTTGTGTGTTACTTAATGTAATATTCATAATGTAACCTGTATTATTTCAAGATTACATAACAGTCCATAAACCTTGAGTGCAAAGATGAATATTTGTTTCTCTGATCCCCAAAATAGTCACAAAAAACATTTTTGAATTCTTACCAAAAAGGAAAAAAATAAATGTCCATACAAAACAACTCTCATATCAACTGAAAGTTAAAATTGTTGGGCAAATTATGATCATTCTCATTTTATGCTTACTGGGAACACATGCTTCATAACTGCTCTAGCTCACTGTCTTTATTTATTTGTAGGTACATATGCCCCAATAGTTTAGTAAGTAAAGAAAATAAGGAAGCACGGCTTCTGTGTTCCTATCTTTCAGAGGTCAAGGGTGTGGCAGATGGCATACAGATAATTAAAATAACATATCTGACGAGTTGATGGGTGCAGCACACCAACATGGCACAAGTATACATATGTAACAAACCTGCACATTATGCACATGTACCCTACAACTTAAAGTATAATAATAATAAATAAATTAAAAAATAAAAATAAAAAAATAAAATAACATATGAATAGAGGATCCAAACTTTATCTGACTCTTGACTCATTCTCTATTTTCATAGATGAAGAAGTATGAACTGAGCTGATTTCATTATATCATGGTGCAAGCTAAGTAATTGTGATTTCCAAGTTATCAAGCAGGAAACCAGTATTTCTACTTGGAAATCTCAGGCCTGAGACAGTGGCCAGTGAGTTTGGTAACTAGGTATTTTCTTTCAGTGGGTATAATGTGTATGTTTTGTTGAAAGAAGGAAGTTGGCGAATACTACACAATTGTTACAAATCTGTTAGCATACTTCTTTGGTTACTTGGATTTGAAACAAAATTTAGAGCTTCAAAACTCAATGAAGTAAAATACATCTAACAGCTAACAGAAAAATGAACTGTAAAACAGAGTGAGAGAAAAAGCCTCGAGAGTTGATGATGCTTTAAATGCTTGTAAATTTTCTTTTTAATTACTTAGCTGCAAATTTGTCATAATTCAATAATGACACTATGGCTTTTCTTCTAAGCTTTACCTTAAAGTTCTTAAATTGAGAAGTAATGTTAGTACAGCCAATTCATGTTATTTCACGTTTTATAAATGATTAATAACTAATAAACATCTTCATCTGATACCTACAATTCCAATTCAAAATTTGAAATTACACTTTTTCTAGCTAGTACTTCTACCATTTTCCTTCTGTTAATCTAAGAAAAGAACAGGCATTTAATTGTATTTAACTTGTAATGAAATGTATTTAACTTGTAACTTGTCATTCATTAAATTTGCAATATAGGAAAGATTATTGTCACTGCCAAGCAATAGTATTTGGTGCTGCACGCATTCTTATAGTATAACAATTTTCTGTCCTTTTTTTTTAAAATTCTGGTAAAATGCAAATAATATAACATCTGCTGTCTTAACTCTTACATATATTTTAATTCAACAGTGTTTGGGAAAAAGAACCATGTGAGACCGTGGAGAATAATTTACATTGAAATTATAGTTATCCTGGGATTACTGGGATATTCCCTTGTGAAGTTATGTTTTGAGCCTTCAGTGGCATTTCCAGTCATCATCAGCATGAGAATCATAGACTAAAATTAGTGAACTAACTATCTTTTTGGAAAAGAGTTAGAAACATTTGTCCCCTGAATCTCTCACCTCTCACTAGAGACTTTGATAATGCTGAAGTGCTTTTCTTTTCTTTTCTTTTCTTTTCTTTTCTTTTCTTTTCTTTTCTTTTCTTTTTTTTTTGTGTGTGTGTGTGTGTTTTTTGAGATGGAGTCTCTGTCACCAGGCTGGGGTACAATGGTGCGATCTCAGTTCACTGCAACCTCCTCCTCCTGGGCTCAAGCTATTCTCCTGCCTCAGCCTCCTGAGTAGCTGGGATTACAGGCATGCACCACCACACCCAGCTAACTTTTGTATCTTCAGTAGAGACAGGGTTTCACCATGTTGCCCAGGCTGGTCTTGAACTCCTGGCCTCAGGTGATCCACCCACCTCGGCCTCCCAAAGTGCTACCAGCCAGGATTACAGGTGCGAGCCACCGTGCCTGGCCATGTTTTTTTGCTTAATTAATATACCTCTACCATTGTGTAAAGTACTCTGGTTAATATCCCAAATCTTTCATGATGTCTTTTCTAGATAACCCTGTCTCCAGGGTACCTAGGTGCCACCAGACACCTATCTGACGAAAGGGTCATGCTCTGTTAGCAGGGAGGAGTAGCCGGCAGCATGCTGGCAGGTTTAGCAAGTATAACCTGATGGTAGGGAGTTACATTCAACCACTACTGAGAAGCAGCAGCAACACATGGGCAGGTCTTACCAGGTGTTTTCCAGGTGTTGCCTAGGCATTACCAGGCAGTGGTAGGGATGAGCTGGTGTTACCCAGGTGTCACAATGGTGCAGAGGCATATTTAGTCATCAGGGAGGAGCAGCAGGTAGCACACAGGTGAGTGTTCCCAGGTACCGTTTAGGTGTAACCCAGGTGTTTCCAGATGTTACCAGTAATGAGCCCTGGTTAGGGATCACTGTGGAGCATCATGCAGCATGCTGGCATTGAGTTACATGGTGTTCCTAGTCTCCCCCTGGACTTCTGTTCACCAAAGCGACCACATTTATTTCTTATATTCCTAACCCTGTTGTGATATCAAATAAACAGAAAGTGTCCTCCTTGTCCATCTTCCACTTCCAATGTTGAGGAACCATGGTAGCCCATCACTCAATGGCCTTTGCATTGGTTTGGGTAGCCTGAACTGTTGTAATGAACAGAACTTGACATGTACAATTGTTCAAAACATGCGTACTTGCATTTTGCCCATGGAGTGCTGTAAGGCAGCAATTCGTGGCAGGGTGCTGCCTTCCTCCATGTGGGCAGACAGACATCCCAGCATCTCTCCTCCTTGTGGTCCCACCAGTCCCTACAGCTGTGGTGCCACCCATATCTTGCTAATAAGAACACAGGGGTGCCATCACCTTACCACCTGCAAGCCTCAGTCCACAGTGGCACAGAAATTTGCTGATTACATTCCATTCATGAGAACATGGCTCCCCTATGTAGAAGAAAGACAGTGAAATTTAACCTGGCTTTGCACAGCCATTCCAGGTGAAAATGCATTTTAATAGGAGAAGATGCCACTTTGATAGGATAAAAGAAAAAAATACATCTATTTTGTCAAACATTCAAGCAGACTTCATGTGTCTTTAACATAATAGTTGCTATGGTAGAAACCATCTCCCATAAGAATAAAAGGAGGCTTGGGGTAAAAGTTAAAGTTATGATGTTCATCTTTTCTGCCATCTTCTATAAAGCAAAAAGGTAGTTAGGGTTAGGGCTGGGACTTGTGGAGCTGTCTTGACTGTTCTCCTCCTTAAGAAAAAAGGAGGGCAAGGGCGCAGAGAGAATCCTTTCTCTTTCTTTCCCTGGATGGGGCAGGATTTAGAAGTCTCAGCAGCTCCTCCATTCCATGGCAGAAAGAAGCCATTATCTTCTGAGTGCAGGGATAACCAATTGCTTTCCCCAACCATTTTTTTCCTAAGGAAAAATAGGCATTTGAAAAATGGCTCTTTCACATTACTCAGGCTTTTTTAATAATACACTTCTCTAATAAGTCCAGGGTGTGCTATTCTTACTAATGGTTGATAGATTCTGGGCTCAACCAAAATGTCCTCAGCAAGATGCTGTTCAAATCCCTACTGTTTTATGGATAACATAGGTGTGGGCTGATTTTTAAACAAGATCCACATTCTTTTACTGCAAAACTCATTGACAATTTCATATTAACAATAAAACCTGGAAATTATTGAAATGTGTTCAATTAGGAGACTTAGACAACCATGCTATATAATACCAACAAATATGTTAGCATTGTGAGAACTGTAAAGTTTTACAGAACTGCTGCTATTTTGATGAGTATTAATATATATGAAAAAATAGCCAGGTGCGATGACTCAAGCCTGTTATCCCACTGGCTTTGGGAGGCTGAGGCATGAGGATTGCTTGAGGCCAGGACTTGAGGCCACCCTAAGCAACATAGCAAGACCTCATCTCCAGGAAAAATAAAAATTAGCTAGGGATGGTAGTTTGTGCTTTTAGTTCTACCTTCTTGGGAGGCTGAGGCAGGAGGATTGCCTGGGACTGGGATTTCAAGGCTGCAGTGAGCACTCCAGCCTGATGACAAAGTGAGACCTGGTCGGGCGCGGTGGCTCAAGCCTGTAATCCCAGCACTTTGGGAGGCCGAGACGGGCGGATCACGAGGTCAGGAGATCGAGACCATCC
The DNA here is from genome assembly GCA_023783455.1 of Erythrocebus patas. NCBI lineage: Eukaryota > Metazoa > Chordata > Mammalia > Primates > Cercopithecidae > Erythrocebus > Erythrocebus patas. The sequence continues at coordinate 751,388 of JAKFHT010002002.1, forward strand.
TGGCTAACACGGTGAAACCCCGTCTCTACTAAGAAATAAAAAAAAAAACTAGCCGGGTGAGGTGGCGGGCGCCTGTAGTCCCAGCTACTCGGGAGGCTGAGGCAGGAGAATGGCGTAAACCCGGGAGGCGGAGCTTGCAGTGAGCTGAGATCTGGCCATTGCACTACAGCCTGGGTGACAGAGCGAGACTCCGCCTCAAAAAAAAAAAAAAAAGAGAAAAAAATAGGGAGAGTGGCTTGTTATAAAATAAAAATATATGTAATGTACACAATCCAAAAAGGGCCCTCAAGTTGTACTGAACAAGTTATTTATAATCAGTTTTTTGACAAACATCTTTGAACCATGGTGGAATATATGATCCATGAATGTGGGTGCATATACACAGTGTGTGTCTGTTCCATATGGTACAAAATCATCACTCATGGATTATGTTCTTTTTAAATCAGCACAAAATGTCACTTTGATAAGAGAAAACCAATACATGCATTTTGTCAAATATTCAAGCAAAAGCTTGATGGGAAAAAAATGTAGAACTTCTTTTCAGATGTCTTGGAAATCAGACTTCATGTGTCTTTAATGGAATATTTTGAAAAAATTCTTCTTTGTCTTAGCCTCTGTTCCCCAATAACTATGAATCCTTGATCAGCTGTGACTTCTTCAAATACATCATATTGGTGAAGCAGGGGGACTGTCCAGCTCCTGGGAAAGTCAATGGATTTGTAGCTGCCTGCGTTGAAAGCTGTGAAGTTGATAATGAGTGCTCTGGGGTAAAGAAATGTTTTGCAAATGAGTGTGGACACACCTGCCAAGTACCCAAGAAGACTCTGTACAAAGGCAAGGGGCAGCCTTGGGGGTGTGAAGAGACCTGCAGGGCCACAGAAATCTGTGTGTGCCCAGAGAAGGGTGTCCATTGTAGGTGTGAAAAGTCCAAAAAACATAAAACCTTAAGAAAATGTATTTTATATCATATACACATATGTCTTAATATATTCACAGACCCATAGAGATAAGCCATATAAACTCGACTTGGGACAGAACAAGTCGTTCATATTAATTTTTTTAAATTTGATATATGTGACAGACAGCAACAATTCTGGAAGCTTTTTGTCTTTTTCTCCAGTCAGAGTGATTCAAGTAAGCTCTACTGGGTACTTTGGAATAACAAATTGATTTAAATCCTTGGAAAATAGGCTGGGAGATGAGGCACAGTTGAAAAATGCACTATAAATATAATGGTATTGTGCTTTTTCTGCTGATATAATCCGAGAACATTAGTGGCACTGTACACATCTTAAATATTTTGATTAGTACCTTGAGACTCTAGACAATGGAGTTCAATTTATCAAACAGCTTAGCAGAAGCAAGCCGTTTCTATAGCACTTAGCTCGTTAATATCAAGTGCTACTTGTCATTTTCTGTAAATGGGACTAAGCTCTTTCCATCCCCTACTCCCCCCACCCCGAGATGAAGTCTTGCTCTGTCACCCAGGCTGGAGTGCACTGGTATGATCTCAGCTCACTGTAAGCTGTGCCTCCCAGGTTCAAGTGATTCTCCTGCCTCAACCTCCCAAGAAGCTGGGACTACAGGCACCTGCCACCATGCTCAGCTAATTTGTTGTATTTTTAGTGGAGATGGGGTTTTGCCGTGTTAGCCAGGTTGGTCTCAATCTCCTGACCTTGTGATTCAACTACCTTGGTCTCCTCAGGTGCTGAGATTACAGGTGTGAGCCACTGCACCAGCCTAAGCTCTTTTTTTTTCTAGTTGAGATGGGGTCTTTCTGTGTCGCTCAGGCTAGAGTTCAGTGTGCAGTGGCACAACCTTAGCACACTGCAGCCTCCCCATCCCAGGTTTAAGAGATTCTCCTGCCTCAGCCTCCCAAGTGGTTGGGACTACAGGCATGCCTCACCACGCCCAGCTAATATGTGTATTTTTTTTTTCTTTTTTCTCAGTAGAGACAGGGTTTCATGATGTTAGCCAGGCTTGTGTTGAACTCGTGACCTCAAGTGATCTGCCACCTCAGTCTCCCAAAGTACTGGGATCACAGGCGTGAGCCACCACATCTGGCGAGGACTAAGGTCTTTTAAAAGCCACGCCCATTCCATTGTATTGTATATAATATGGGATACCATCAAAATACACTATGACATGTAATGTTTTGTTAATTTTTTGGGGTCTCATTTAAGAGTAATATAGAAGCCAGGAGCAGTGGCTCATGCCTATAATCCCAGCACTTTGGGAGGCTGAGGTGGGTGGATCACCTGAGGTCAGGAGTTCGAGACCAGCCCGGCCAACATGGTGAAACACCATCTCTACTAAAAATAAAAAATTAGCTGGGTGTGGTGGCATGCACCTGTAGTCTCAGCTACTCGGGAGGTTGAGGCAGGAGAATCACTTGAACCCAGGAGGCAGAGGTTGCAGTGAGCTGAGATCCCACTACTGCACTCCAACCTGAGTGACAGAGTGAATTGGGAATTCATGTCAAAAAAAAAAAAAAGAGAGAGAGAGAGAGAAAGAAAAAATTAAAGAGAGTGATGTGCTATACGAGTAATGTATACAATCCAAAAAGGGCCCTCAAATTGTACTGAACAGGTTTTGTGACTATTTATAGTCAGTTTTTTTGACAAACATCTTTAACCAAGGTAGAATATATGATCTGTGAACGTGGGTGCATATACTTGGTGTGTGTCTTTTGCATGCAATATAAAATCATCACTTATGGATTATGTTCCTTTGAGAAATCAGCACAAAATGTGTCACTTTGGTAGGAGAAAAGAAAACAAATATATGCATTTTGTCAAATATTCAAGCAAAAGTTTGACAGGGAAAAAATGTGGAACTTCCTTTCAGATGTCTTGGAAATCAGACTTCATGTGTCTTTAATGGAATATTTTTTTAAATTCTTCTTTGTCTTAGCCTCTCTTCCCCAAGAAGAGCTACGAATGCTTGACCAGCTGTGAGTTCCTCAAATACATCCTGTTGGTAAAGCAGGGGGACTGCCCAGCTCCTGAGAAAGCCAGTGGATTTGCGGCCGCCTGTGAAAGCTGCGAAGTTGACAATGAGTGCTCTGGGGTGAAGAAATGTTGTTCAAATGGGTGTGGACACACCTGCCAAGTACCCAAGACTCTGTACAAAGGTAAGGGCAGCACTGGGGTGTGAAGAGACATGCAGTGTCACATGTATCTGTGCCTAGGGAAGGGTGTCCATCGTAAGCGTGAAAAGTCTAAAACATAAAATCTTAAGAAAATTTCTTTTATACCACATACAGACATCTTAACATATTCACAGACCCATAAAGATCAACCATATTAACTCGACTTGGGGCAGAGCAAGTCATTCATATTAATTCTTTTTAATTTGACAGATGTGATGGACAGCAACAATTCAGGAAGGTTTTGTCTTTTTCTCCAATCAGATTGATTCAAGTAAGCTCTACTAGGTACACTGGAATAAATCGATTTAAATCCTTAGAAAATAGGCTGGGAGATGAAGCACACTTGAAAAATGCAAAGAAATATACTGGTATTGTGCTTTTCTGCCAATGCGACCCAAGAACGTTAGTGTCATTGTGCAGATCTTCAATATTTTCATTAGTACCTTGAGACTCTAGACAATGGAGTTCAATTTATCAAACAGCTTAGCAGAAGCAAGCCGTTTCTATAGCACTTAGCTCGTTAATATCAAGTGCTACTGATCATTTCCTGTAAATGGGACTAAGCTCTTTCCATCCCTACTCCCCCACCCCGAGATGAAGTCTTGCTCTGTCACCCAGGCTGGAGTGCACTGGTATGATCTCAGCTCACTGTAAGCTGCCTCCCAGGTTCAAGTGATTCTCCTGCCTCAACCTCCCAAGAAGCTGGGACTACAGGCACCTGCCACCATGCTCAGCTAATTTGTTGTATTTTTAGTGGAGATGGGGTTTTGCCGTGTTAGCCAGGTTGGTCTCAATCTCCTGACCTTGTGATTCAACCCTTGGTCTCCTCAGGTGCTGAGATTACAGGTGTGAGCCACTGCACCAGCCTAAGCTCTTTTTTTCTAGTTGAGATGGGGTCTTTCTGTGTCGCTCAGGCTAGAGTTCAGTGTGCAGTGGCACAACCTTAGCACACTGCAGCCTCCCCATCCCAGGTTTAAGAGATTCTCCTGCCTCAGCCTCCCAAGTGGTTGGGACTACAGGCATGCCTCACCACGCCCAGCTAATATGTGTATTTTTTTTTCTTTTTCTCAGTAGAGACAGGGTTTCATGATGTTAGCCAGGCTTGTGTTGAACTCGTGACCTCAAGTGATCTGCCACCTCAGTCTCCCAAAGTACTGGGATCACAGGCGTGAGCCACCACATCTGGCGAGGACTAAGGTCTTTTAAAAGCCACGCCCATTCCATTGTATTGTATATAATATGGGATACCATCAAAATACACTATGACATACAACATTTTGTTAATTTTTGGGGTCTCATTTAAGAGTAATATAGAAGCCAGGAGCAGTGGCTCATGCCTATAATCCCAGCACTTTGGGAGGCTGAGGGTGGATCACCTGAGGTCAGGAGTTCGAGACCAGCCCGGCCAACATGGTGAAACACCATCTCTACTAAAAATAAAAATTAGCTGGGTGTGGTGGCATGCACCTGTAGTCTCAGCTACTCGGGAGGTTGAGGCAGGAGAATCACTTGAACCCAGGAGGCAGAGGTTGCAGTGAGCTGAGATCCCACTACTGCACTCCAACCTGAGTGACAGAGTGAATTGGGAATTCATGTCAAAAAAAAAAAAAAAAAAAAAAAAGTAATATAGAGCAGCATTCCCCAAACTATTTGGCAACAGGGACTGGTTTCTTGGAAGACAATTTTTTCTTGGTTGGGGGAGGGGGAAAGAGATGGTTTGGGATAACTGAAACACATTACATTTATTGTCCATTTTATTTCTAGTATTATTATTATTATGTTGTAGTATGTAATAAAATAATTATACAGCTCACCATAATGTAGAATCAGTGGGGGCCCTGAGCTTGTTTTCCTGCAACTAAATGGTCCTATCTGGGGGTGATGGGAGACCATGATACATCATCAGGCATTAGATTCTCATAAAGAGTGCACAACCTAGATCCCTTACCTGTGCAATTCACAGTAGAGTTTGTGCTTCTGTAAGAATCTAAAGCTACTGATCATCTGACAGGAGGTTCATGTGATAATGTGAGTGATGAGGAGTGGCTGTCAATACAGATGAAGCTTTGTCCATCCACCCACCACTCATCTCCTGCTATATGGACTGGTTCCTAACAGACCATAGACTGCTACTACTCAGTGGCCTGGGAGCTGGGTACCACTAATATAGAGTTAGTCAGTAGGAATATTCATTAAAGTACAGAGAGTAATAGATGTCTTTCCCTCTTTGTGTCTTTCACACATATATGCTGAATCCATATTTTTTCTAAATACTGATAGTTTTGTAAAAAACGTGTATAAAGCAGTATTCATTAATACCAGATTTGAGTTATGTGTTGACTGCCTATTTTTGGAAGTCCATCTTACTCTAACATTCATACACATCTCTTAGAAGTTAGGTATCTGTCCAATCTTCCTTTAGCTCCCACTTTGGAATATTCTTCTCTGAAATCTATGTAATTCATCCAGTTTTTTTTTTCTTTATTATTGGAAACATGCCATGACTGCTATGTCTCACATTCAAAATAATCACTGCTTTTCTCTTCTTACCAAGTAATGTTTCTTTAATAGTTTTAAAGTTTTATTGTGTTCATGCCTCTTCCTTTAAACTACAGCAAATCACTTTTGCAAAATTTTAAACCATATAGCTTCTAAAGCATCTGTTATTATGAAATCTTATTTGTTATTAAAGATTATGCTATGTATGAGTAGCATTCACAATAAAAAATAGGGTGCTTTTGGAATGGTCTTTTTAAAACCAGTTGTAAAACCTGTAGCATTTTAAAGAGATAATATAAATTAAAATATGCACATTTATAAAAGGATTGAAGAGTTAGTGTGAACTTCAGTTATGCCTGTTTCACTTGAAAATAAAGGGAATAGAAAGGGCCAGAATAAATGATTAAGTATACGGACACTTTCAATGTAAAACTACATTTAACAAAACTGGATGGACTTTTGTTAAAGTACTAACGTCACTCTTCTACTACAAATTAGCTCCTAAATTAGATTTTTGTGGAGAGAGAGAGGGAATCAATGAGAGTCAATTACAAATAGAATAAACAGATTCTGTTGACCTGACAATGACTTTTGTGTAATGAAGATCGTCAAGTCAATAAATTGTTATTTTGCCAAAAATACATATATGTGCAGGTAGATATTTTTCTCTTGCTTTCTTCAGTAGTCTCTAAAGGAAGGCTGACCTTCATGTCCTGGGACCTTTGACAGTAGCTCTGAATATGTTAGTGTGTCTAAAAGCAGGGCAAATAGAGCCTGTAGCAATTCCTTCACCATCATAGCTAATGAGCCACTTGAAGTCCCTGTTGGCTTTCCCAGCCTGGAGTCCAGCTGCTTCTTCACTCTCAGACGAGGAGAGGAGGGCAGATATCCCCAAGCCGCAGGGAAAGTGTCTGTTCCAATCCATCGATTGGCTTTGCAAGGAGAAAACCATGTGCCTAGTCAGATAGCACAAAAATCAACCTTGCAATCTTAGGATACTTGTGATCACTGTCTTTCCTACCTCCAAGAGGCCTTCTTATTGCCCCATACAAACTAATGTGAAATAGATTGCCTCCCTCTGTCTCTCTCTGCCAGGTCTGTGTAATTGTTTTACTTGATAAGAATCAAAGTCATGCTGGGTTGAGATTAACTAGTCCTGCTCTCCGTTCACAGCTGCTGAAACTGAGGTTGCAGGCTATGCCTAAGTGATTTTGGTAGTAGGTATCAGATTTGGTAGTAGGTATAGATCTAACATCTGCTCCCACCTGGGCTAGCTCTCCTGTCATTTTTATTTTGAATCTGTGGAGCCCTAATGAAAATGCTCACTGAGCATCATTGCGTTATTATATAAATGGCCAACTAAGGCCTGATACAGTGGCTCATTCCTTTAATTCCAGCACTTCGTGAGGCTGAGGCAATAGCTCAAGGGTAGACTGAGGAAGATGGCAAGATATTCCCATCTCTGCAGAACATGATAAAATTAGACAGGTATGGTAGCTTGTGCCTATAGTCATAACTACTTGGCAGGCTGAGGTGGAAGGATCACTTGAGCACAGAAATTCAAGGTTATACTGAGCCATGATCATGCCACTGCACTCCAGTCTGGGCAACAGAGTGAGACCTTGTCCCAAAATGTATCTATATCTATTATGTATCTGCCTAACTAATAGGCCAACTAAAATATTAATCAATATAGAGTATTTTTAATCTAACAAAATTACTACCTTATGAATCATTTTAGGCTAATGAATAATGTGAGATTGTTTTACATTTTAGAGCTGGCGTCTTTAAAACTAGTTACAGAATGTGCTATATGGAGAAACAAATTCTATGGGAAAGATATTGAAAACCTAAAGTTCCTCATGAGCTTCTCATTCATTTATTAACATGTATTAAAGTGTTGTTGAATAGTGCTGTCTGGAGATCCAAAATAACATTTTCGTAACATTGTCCCTGGTTTACACTTATTTGTTTGTTTGTTTGTTTGTTTGAGACGGAGTCTTGCTCTGTCACCCAGACTGTGCAATGGCACTGTCTTGGCTCACTGCAACCTGTGCCTCTTGGGTTCAAGTGATTCTCCTGCCTCAGCCTTCTGAATAGCTGGGATTACAGACACACACCACCACACTTGGCTAATTTTTTGTATTTTTAGTAGAGATGGGGTTTCATTATGTTGGCCAGGCTGGTCCCAAACTCCTAACCTTGTTATCTGCCCACCTCAACCTCTCAAATTGCTGGGATTACAAGCATGAGCCACCATGCCTGCCCCCTGGTTTACCTTTAAAAGGGGCTGCTGTCACAGAGATGGAGAAGTATTGACACATTTCAGTTGAATACATGTTTATGGAGTGCCTACTATTTGCTGTCATCTGTTAATGGGCATTGGGGTGCAAGGATCCATGTGACACAGCCTCCACATGGCGCAGTAGTTTATTACTGAGATTGTCATGAGCACAATACTCTTTAAGTGGGCAAATTGTTTTTCTAATATTTAAATAAATTGACATTTACCAACCTCTGTACATTTTATTACTTATTGAATTAATATTTAAAAGTGTTTTTAAATTATAAAAACCCATACATACTTTCTGTTTAGTCTGCTGTGTTTGTCAAAGGGTAAATGGAAAGTACCGATTTTATAGCTTCAAGAGCTTTATATACTGGTCTCTTGGGTTTTTAAAATCAATGGCTATCTTGAAATGATGATCAACAAAATTCCCTATTATATATATGTGTGTGTATGTATGTGTGTGTATATATAAACATATATATATATATTTTTGAAAGAGAGTCTCACTCTTGGTGTGCAGGCTGGAGGGCAATGGCACAATCTCAGCTCATTGCAACTTCTGCCTCCCAGGTTCAAATGATTCCCCTGCCTCAGCCTCCCAAGCAGCTGGAATTATAAGTGCATACCATCATACCTGTCTAATTTTTGTATTTTTAGTAGAGATGGGGTTTCGCCATGTTGGCCAGGCTGGTCTTGAACTCCTGACCTCAGGTAATATGCTTGCCTTGGCTTCCCAGAGTTCTGGAATTATAGGCATGAGCCATCACACCTGGCCCCCTATTATATTTGAGCACTGAATTTGTGTTACGCTGTAAGAATCATGCTTAACTGATGCCTGGAAGTAAGTTAACCTTCATAGACTAGTATTGTAGTTTAAAACAAACAATGGAGATCCTTTCTTTTACTTTTTTTTTTTTTTTTTTTTTTTTTTTTAATTTATTTATTATTATTAAACTGTTGTAGGTACATGTGCACAATGTGCAGGTTTGTTACATATGTATACTTGTGCCATGTTGGTGTGCTGCACCCATCAACCCATCATTTACATAAGGTATAACTCCCAATGCAATCCCTCCCCTCCCCATGATAGGCCCCAGTGTGTGATGTCTCTTCCCGAGTCCAAGTGATCTCATTGTTCAGTTCCCACCTATGAGTGAGAACATGCGTGTTTGGTTTTCTGTTCTTGTGATAGTTTGCTAAGAATGATGGTTTCAGCTGCATCCATGTCCCTACAAAGGACGCAAACTCATCCTTTTTATGGCTGCATAGTATTCCATGGTGTATATGTGCCACATTTTCTTAATCCAATCTGTCACTGATGGACATTTGGGTTGATTCCAAGTCTTTGTTATTGTGAATAGTGCTGCAATAAACATACGTGTGCATGTGTCTTTATAGCAGCATAATTTATAATCCTTGGGTATATACCTAGTAATGGGATGGCTTGGGTCATATGGTACATCTAGTTCTAGATCCTTGAGGAATCGCCATACTGTTTTCCATAATGGTTGAACTAGTTTACAATCCCACCAACAGTGTAAAAGTGTTCCTATTTCTCCACATCCTCTCCAGCACCTGTTGTTTCCTGACTTTTGAATGATCGCCATTCTAACTGGTGTGAGATGGTATCTCATTGTGGTTTTGATTTGCATTTCTCTGATGGCCAGTGATGATGAGCATTTTTCATGTGTCTGTTGGCTGTATGAATGTCTTCTTTTGAGAAATGTCTGTTCATATCCTTTGCCCACTTTTTGATGGGGTTGTTTGTTTTTTCTTGTAAATTTGTTTGAGTTCTTGTAGGTTCTGGATATTAGCCCTTTGTCAGATGAGTAGATTGCAAAAATTTTCTCCCATTCTGTAGGTTGCCTGTTCACTCTGATGGTAGTTTCTTTTGCTGTGCAGAAGTTTTTAGTTTAATGAGATCCCATTTGTCAATTTTGGCTTTTGCTGCCATTGCTTTTTGGTGTTTTAGACATGAAGTCTTTGCCCATGCCTATGTCCTGAATGGTACTACCTAGGTTTTCCTCTAGGATTTTTATGGTATTAGGTCTAACATTTAAGTCTCTAATCCATCTTGAATTAATTTTCGTATAAGGAGTAAGGAAAGGATCCAGTTTCAGCTTTCACTTATGGCTAGCCAATTTTCCCAGCACCATTTATTAAATAGGGAATCCTTTCCCCATTTCTTGTTTCTCTCAGGTTTGTCAAAGATCAGATGGCTGTAGATGTGGTATTATTTCTGAGGACTCTGTTCTGTTCCATTGGTCTATATCTCTGTTTTGGTACCAGTACCATGCTGTTTTGGTTACTGTAGCCTTGTAGTATAGTTTGAAGTCAGGTAGCGTGATGCCTCCAGCTTTGTTCTTTTGACTTAGGATTGTCTTGGAGATGCGGCTCTTTTTTGGTTCCATATGAACTTTAAAGCAGTTTTTTCCAATTCTGTGAAGAAGCTCATTGGTAGCTTGATGGGGATGGCATTGAATCTATAAATTACCTTGGGCAGTATGGCCATTTTCACGATATTGATTCTTCCTATCCATGAGCATGGTATGTTCTTCCATTTGTTTGTGTCCTCTTTATTTCACTGAGCAGTGGTTTGTAGTTCTCCTTGAAGAGGTCCTTTACATCCCTTGTAAGTTGGATTCCTAGGTATTTTATTCTCTTTGAAGCAATTGTGAATGGAAGTTCATTCCTGATTTGGCTCTCTGTTTGACTGTCACTGGTGTATAAGAATGCTTGTGATTTTGCACATTAATTTTGTATCCTGAGACTTTGCTGAAGTTGCTTATCAGCTTAAGGAGATTTTGGGCTGAGACAATGGGGTTTTCTAAATATACAATCATGTCATCTGCAAACAGGACAATTTGACTTCTTCTTTTCCTAACTGAATCCCCTTGATTTCTTTCTCTTGCCTGATTGCCCTAGCCAGAACTTCCAACACTATGTTGAATAGGAGTGGTGAGAGAGGCATCCTGTCTTGTGCCAGTTTTCAAAGGAATTTTTCCAGTTTTTGCCCATTCAGTATGATATTGGCTGTGGGTTTGTCATAAATAGCTCTTATTATTTTGAGGTACGCTCCATCAATACCGAATTTATTGAGCGTTTTTAGCATGAAGGCTGTTGAATTTTGTCAAAAGCCTTTTCTGCATCTATTGAGATAATGATGTGGTTCTTGTCTTTGGTTCTGTTTATATGCTGGATTATGTTTATTGATTTGCGAATGTTGAACCAGCCTTGCATCCCAGGGATGAAGCCCACTTGATCATGGTGGATAAGCTTTTGATGTGCTGCTGAACTGGTTTGCCAGTATTTTATTGAGGATTTTGCATCGATGTTCATCAGGGATATTGGTCTAAAATTCTCTTTTTGTTGTGTCTCTGCCAGGCTTTGGTATCAGGATGATGTTGGCCTCATAAAATGAGTTAGGAGGATTCTCTTTTCATTGATTGAATAGTTTCAGAAGGAATGGTACCAGCTCCTCCTTGTACCTCTGGTAGAATTCAGCTGTGAATCCATCTGGTCCTGGACTTTTTTTGGTAGGCTATTAATTATTGCCTCAATTTCAGAGCCTACTATTGGTCTATTCAGGATTCAACTTCTTCCTGGTTTAGTCTTGAAGAGTGTAAGTGTCCAGGAAATTATCCATTTCTTCTAGATTTTCCAGTTTATTTGAGAGGTGTTTATAGTATTCTCTGATGGTAGTTTGTATTTCTGTGGGGTCGGTGATATCCCCTTTATCATTTTTAATTGCGATTTGATTCTTCTTTTCTTCTTTATTAGTCTTGCTAGTGGTCTGTCAATTTTGTTGATCTTTTCAAAACCAACTCCTGGATTCATTGATTTTTGGAGGGTTTTTGTGTCTCTATCTCCTTCAGTTCTGCTCTGATCTTAGTTATTTCTTGCCTTCTGCTAGCTTTCGAATGTGTTTGCTCTTGCTTCTAGTTCTTTTAATTGTGATGTTAGAGTGTCAATTTTAGATCTTTCCTGCTTTCTCTTGTGGGCATTTAGTGCTATAAATTTCCTCTACACACTGCTTTAAATGTGTCCCAGAGATTCTGGTATGTTGTATCTTTGTTCTCATTGGTTTCAAAGAACATCTTTATTTCTGCCTTCATTTCATATGTACCCAGTAGTCATTCAGGAGCAGGTTGTTCAGTTTCCATGTAGTTGAGCGGTTTTGATTGAGTTTCTTAGTCCTGAGTTCTAATTTGATTGCACTGTGGTCTGAGAGACAGTTTGTTATAATTTCTGTTCTTGTACATTTGCTGAGGAGTGCTTTACTTCCAATTACGTGGTCAATTTTGGAGTAAGTACGATGTGGTGCTGAGAAGAATGTATATTCTGTTGATTTGGGGTGGAGAGTTCTATAGATGTTCATTAGGTCTGCTTGCTGCAGAGATGAGTTCAATTCCTGGATATCCTTGTTAACTTTCTGTCTCGTTGATCTGTCTAATGTTGACAGTGGAGTGTTGAAGTCCCATTATTATTGTATGGGAGTCTAAGTCTCTTTGTAAGTCTCTAAGGACTTGCTTTATGAATCTGGGTGCTCCTGTATTGGGTGCATATATATTTAGGATAGTTAGCTCTTCCTGTTGAATTGATCCCTTTACCATTATGTAATGGCCTTCTTTGTCTCTTTTGATCTTTGATGGTTTAAAGTCTGTTTTATCAGAGACTAGTATTGCAACCCCCGCTTTTTTGTTCTCCATTTGCTTGGTAAATCTTCCTCCATCCCTTTATTTTGAGCCTATGTATGTCTCTGTGTGAGATGGGTCTCCTGAATACAGCAGACTGATGGGTCTTGACTCTTTATCCAGTTTGCCAGTCTGTGTCTTTTAATTGGAGCATTTAGTCCATTTACATTTAAGGTTAAGATTGTTATGTGAACTTGATCCTGCCATTATGATATTAACTGGTTATTTTGCTCGTTAGTTGATGCAGTTTCTTCCTAGCCTTGATGGTCTTTACATTTTGGCATGTTTTTGCAATGGCTGGTACCGGTTGTTCCTTTCCATGTTTAGTGCTTCCTTCAGGGTCTCTTGTAAGGCAGGCCTAGTGGTGACAAAATCTAAGCATTTGCTTATCTGTAAAGGATTTTATTTCTCCTTCACTTATGAAACTTAGTTTGGCTGGATATAAAATCCTGGGTTTAAAATTCTTTTCTTTAAGAATGTTGAATATTGGCCCCCACTCTCTTCTGGCTTGAAGAGTTTCTGCCGAGAGATCTGCTGTTAGTCTGATGGGCTTCCTTTGTGGGTAACCCGACCTTTCTCTCTGGCTGCCCTTAAGATTTTTTCCTTCATTTCAACTTTGGTGAATCTGGCAATTATGTGTCTTGGAGTTGCTCTTCTCGAGGAGTATCTTTGTATGCTTCTGTATTTCCTGGATTTGAATGTTGGCCTGCCCTACTAGGTTGGGGAAGTTCTCCTGGATGATATCCTGAAGAGTGTTTTCCAACTTGGTTCCATTTTCCCTCACTTTCAGGCACCCCAATCAGACGTAGATTTGGTCTTTTACATAATCCCATACTTCTTGCAGGCTTTGTTCATTTTTCTTCTTTTTCTTTTGGTTTCTCTTCTCGCTTCATTTCATTCATTTGATCCTCCATCGCTGACATTCTTTCTTCCAGTTGATCGAGTCGGTTACTGAAGCTTGTGCATTTGTCACGATTTCTGTGCCATGGTTTTCGCCTCTTTCATTTCGCTTTGTGAGCTTCTCTGCATTAATTACTCTAGCCATCAATTCTTCCACTTTTTTCAAGATTTTTAGTTTCTTTGCGCTGGGTACGTAATTCCTCCTTTAGCTCTGAGAAATTTGATGGACTGAAGCCTTCTTCTCTCATCTCGTCAAAGTCATTCTCCGTCCAGCTTTGATCCGTTGCTGGCGATGAGCTGCGCCCTTGCCGGGGAGATGCGCCTTATTTTTGAATTCCCAGCTTTTCTGCCCTGCTTTTTCCCCATCTTTGTGGTTTTATCTGCCTCTGGTCTTTGATGATGGTGATGTACTGATGGGGTTTTGTGTAGGTGTCCTTCCTGTTTGATAGCTTTCTTCTAACAGTCAGGATCCTCAGCTGTAGGTTGTAGCTGTAGGAGATTGCTTGAGGTCCACTCCAGACCCTGTTTGCCTGGGTATCAGCAGCAGAGGCTGCAGAAGATAGAATATTTCTGAACAGCGAGTGTACCTGTCTGATTCTTGCTTTGGAAGCTTCCTCTCAGGGGTGTACTCCACCCTGTGAGGTGTGGTGTCAGACTGCCCTCAGTGGGGATGTCTCCCAGTTAGGCTACTCAGGGTCAGGGACCCACTTGAGCAGGGAGTCTGTCCCTTCTCAGATCTCAACCTCCGTGTTGGGAGATCCACTGCTCTTCAAAGCTGTCAGACAGAGTCGCTTGCCCTGCAGAGCTGCTGCTTGTTATTATTTACTGTGCCCTGTCCCCAGAGGTGGAGTCTACAGAGACAGGCAGGTTTCCTTGAGCTGCTGTGAGCTCCACCCAGTTCGAGCTTCCCAGCAGCTTTGTTTACCTACTTAAGCCTCAGCAATGGCGGGCGCCTCCCCAGCCTCGCTGCTGCCTTGCCGGTAGATCACAGACTGCTGTGCTAGCAATGAGGAGGCCCGTGGGTGTGGGACCCTCCCGGCCAGGTGTGGGATATGATCTCCTGGTGTGCCTGTTTGCTTAAAGCGCAGTTTTGGGGTGGGAGTTACCCGATTTTCCAGGTGTTGTGTGTCTCAGTTCCCTGGCTAGGAAAAGGGATTCCTTCCCTTGCGCTTCCAGGTGAGGCAATGCCTCGCCTGCTTCAGCTCTCGCTGGTCGGGCTGCAGCAGCTGACCAGCACCGATCGCCTGGCACTCCCCAGTGAGATGAACCCAGTACCTCAGTTGAAAATGCAGAAATCACCGGTCTTCTGTGTCGCTCGGGAGTTGGAGACTGAGCTGTTCCTATTCGCCATCTTGCTCTAAATATTTTAATCCCGTTTACCTTTACTTTTTTTTTTGTACATGATGTGTAAGTAGCTCACAATCTGTGGTTTTTCTGTTCTAGGTTGATCGCATAGCTGTGGAATAGTTGTCCTCAAGCTTTTCTGAGCTCTGATCAACATTTTACACATTCCAAGCCATTTTTGGCCTACGAGTTCCGCGTTTTGGTCACTAATGCAAGGTTTTTTAAACTTAAGTTTCCTGAAACGAATGGTTCCTAACTATCGTTACTGGGCCTCAGCTCCTAGGCAGCAGGGGACTAAATATTAAAAGGGACTAAGTTTTTGTACTTCAACGCCCAGAGACTTCTGTACATTTTTTTTTTCACTTTTATCAAATCAGGGGTACTTGGAACGTTGTAGTCAAAGATGGAGGACAGAACTATTGCTGAAATGTTACTCGAAATACTATCCAGTTTCGTTCCTTACTCTTCCTTTTGAGAAACCCCTTAATCCAACAAGAAGAGTTTGTTTACTAAACAGAAACAGTAGCATTTATGCTCCGTATGGAAAATCAGACTATGTTGAACTGAGCCGACTGTTTTAAAAGTCCCCAATTTTTCAATCAACAAGAATCTGTATGTTTTATTATGCCATTGATTCCACTATTCATATGCTTTATGAAAATCAGCAACAGGTGACTGCCTTCAATAATACAAATGGGGCAAAGCACTATATCAGCAGCTCTGCGATACATAAAATTCCCCACTAGCAAGCAAATCAGTTTGGCAGACAAGGATTTTAGTTGAAATTTTGTAGGTCTAAAGGATCGTGAATCTGGAAATTTAGCACTGTAAAATATGTTGATTTGCAATGAAGACTGGATATTTTAGATTCGGGATAGAAAAAAATATCTAATTCATCTGACTCCCTGAGTCTACCTGGGCAGTTTCTCATTATTGTTGTTATAAACCAAGGGCCTTTCCACATAATTGCCGGACATTCGATTGGCAGGTAATGTCTTTGTTGCCTATTTTCAAATTAGATACAACCATGGGGCATAGGGGGAGGTCAAATGCGACAGTTTATTTCCCAGTATTCCTATCATCACAGGACTGTTCAGGGATGTTCAGCAATTTGGGTTGTACCTTGCAGGAATTCATATTCAAGTATGGGATGATTTGCCCTGGGTCATTCATGGGGTAGCTAGCAATTTAGAGCATGTCTTTAGGTTTTTTTTCCATTTAGAATATTTAAGAAATGGCAAGGTTAGTTTTCCAAATTCTTTACTGATGGAAGAAGCATGACTTTCTTTCACCCTACGGTCATGTCGGGGTGGGGTAGGGGAAAAACAAATGCACCTTTACCCAGGACTTTGCTTGGGATCCAAGCCTTTAAGTTCTTGGGACTGTCCTCAATAAGGACAGGCCCAGGTCGTAGGGCAACTCTAGGAGTTTAGTCCTGCAGGATTTGCGCATGGAAAAAAACTGTCACTCACTAAGGGCAGGGGCATTGAAATACCCTTGGTTATCTTAGGGGCAGATTGTCCCTTAAATAGCAATTGGGTAGTCACGCAAAGTATCTGTGAAAACAGGACTGGTTAGATTAACAGGATCTTTTATGGCTAGATTTTATTCAACCTCACATAACCTGATGGTGGCTACATTTGGATGTACCTAGCTTGCATTTGCACTGGTAAGACTGTCGATTTAAAGAACCTAGTGGCGAAAAAATCAAGGTAGAGTTCCTATTTTTAATATAGGGGTAAGGGATCTTATCTCAACATCAGGTCAGGCGAATCCTATATAGAGTCCATGTTGTAGGGGTTCTGGGAGCATTGTGTATGTCTTCTAATTGATTTTGCCCCTCGATAAGATCCTGGACTTACTGAGTACCAATATTTTCCCTCCCCTAGGGCACTTTGAAAGCATCACAACGCCACCTGCCTATTTTATAATATGCTGGGTGGGTCATTTTACAGGGACCAGTGGGTGGGGTTAATGGTAAGGTGATTTCATTTTAACCTTAACAGAAAGCTGATTCCCTGTGGCGTAGAAACCCGTCCGGCTGGAAAAGGTAGGTTATACGCACAGCTGTGGGCGCATGGTTACGTAATAATGTTGAGCGCAAATCATAATCTTTTTTTCAAAAAAAACTCAACTGGCTAAGGGCATAGATCAATGGGATGTAGCACCTTCTACATTTTAGGGGAGGTCTGACTAATTTCTCGCATAGTCATCAAAAATAATTTTGGTAATCACGTTTGAGAATTATGAAATAAGCCCTCCACAATTATTGCTATACCATCAGTTTGAGAAATTCTACTGGGTTTCTACTTGGGCATGGACATTTTTTTGTATTGATTATGGGCTTCAGGATCCAGCAAGTTTATCCTCCACGCCACAATCTTGTGAGATACTTGCACTGAGCTAATAAGCCGGTGAGGATCTAGCATGGGATTCTTTATTTTTGTACAACTCAGTGATTTGATTTAAACAGTAAGGGAATACAAACAAGTCAAGCTTTATGTGGCAAAGGGGACTCTGGCAGCTGTCTTCTGAAAGTTGTGCGCAGAATACATAAGTTGAATGTTCAACCACAAAATCTGAGCCTCTTACAATGGCTGGTAGAATTCTAACTGATAGTGTGTAGAAGGGCATGTTATAGAGGGGAGTAACATTCGTCAAAAATGGCTCAAAGTGGAGCCTTTGGATTTAATGCGCACTGTTAAAACAGCTTAGCATAAATTTCATTAGTGCACATGAGTCTGGAGTTCCGAATACCATTGGTACTTTTAAGCTATGAGTAGAGGAAACTATTCCTCCAGAATTTTGAGTAAAATCATGCCACTAAGTCATCAGTCAATTCTGGAAAGAAATTTCCTAGGGAAATTGAAGAAATTTGAAAGCTCAGGACCGAGTCGGATCGCACGAGGTCCCCGCTATTCCCAGGAGAATTCTCCCAAACCCCTACATTTGTTTTGTCACCGACTTGGGAAGTGAACCCCGGTCGGTCTATAGTATCCGTAAAAAATGCTACCAGATTAAATATTTTCCTGGTTCCATACAACTGGTATATAGCGGAATAATATTGTGGTTGCTTTAGAGTCAAGTTAGAACGCAGAATTGAATCCCTCGGACATTCGAGCCTAAAAAAAAAATTGCATGGAAATTGATCTTCCCAAATTATCTGGAAATGCGTTTTAAAATTTTGACAGTATTTAGCTGTCAAAAGCTTTGTTACCAAAAATGGTTGCTAACCCTTCACTTAAAGCTTAGCCGATTGGGATGTACCAAAATCTTTCTTATCTGTTTGAATCTCTTGTATAGCAAAAAAAAAAAAAGGAAATAACCCAGATACACAGATTTTAACTGTAATACCGGGGTTTTCAAGTTGAAGCCCCACCGAACCCTAAAATGCCGCTTGGGGTATCTGGGATGGTGCAAATTTAAAGTGGACCTAGAATAAACTTTGGGGGGTCATCCTTTTTTTTCCATAAGGGACTATGGTGGCATAAACGCTTCACTGACATGCTGATGAGTCAAAAAGTCTGAAATCATGAAAAAATGTATCAGGCTGCAGTTGCGAGAGGGGTCGTCCACCCTGTTTTGCAGTTCTTCCAAGTAATTACTTGCCAATATATCTTGTACTGAACTGTAGATCCAACTAGCTCGGTTTCCCAGAAGGGGAATTATTAATTGTCTACGCATATACAGGGTGGTGGTACAGGTAACGGGATTTTACAAAGCCTAGGTCAGTTGAATTTTAGCTCTAAAAGCAAATGATACCTAAATGATCCACGTTTTCATCTGCAGGAGGCACCCATTTGGTAGTTTTTTTCATCTCCATTCTTGTTTTTAGTAGGAATTCAAAGATTTGATTTTAGGATTTCTTGGAACTAAGTGGACACAAATGATCATATTTGTAGAAACAGTCTGGAAATTTGTAGGTTCGTAAAAAAAACTGGAGCCTCAGCTTAATTGTCCGCATAAACAAAATTAACTTGATTTCTATCCTATCAGAATTGGTCTCTTTTTTCAGTGGGCACGAAACACCGCATGTCAAACTAGACTGGTCAACCTAGACATACAAAAATAAATGTTATCTTGGGCTATCCCTTTCATAAACATTTTATGAGCATTGCTTTATTTAAGTTCTAGGAGGAGAAGCAGATCTCATGTTGGTTTTTGTAAATGAGATCTCGGACAGCGCCGATAGGAAATCTCTGTGCACTATATGTGTCCGAACAGGTTCAAATAACACCTATAGTCCTCGAAGCAAACTTGAGATTCTGAGTCATATGTGCTTGAAGTCACAAACATCTTGATGCCGCCATAAAGATCCAAGATTGGAGACAGATAGTCTCAAGCGGAAATATGGTGTCCTAACTTGATAAACTCTTAAACTGAACTGCCCTAGTCTCCAAAATCTAGGACTGGGAAGTTGCATACTTTCAAACAGACTGAAACTCAGGGGGAGATAGGCCGATGCTCCTCATACTGTCATTGTTGGTAATAACTGGTTAATGGTCCCATTCCAGTCATTCCATTGCCCTGAAGCCCAACCGCTGTCCCCTGCTATTTCTTCAGTCCAGATATATTACTGCTCACAGGAGTGAATGGTAAGAAGCAACAGAAAATCCTGATTACAGATTAGGGAATCCTAGGCACTATTTATTCCAACGAAGCGGTGTCTATTGAACTGTCATTTGCTATTTGCCAAGTTGCAGAATGGTCCTCAACGCTTGCTTCCCTGGATAAGACAAAATTGCGTGCGAGTGTGGATCTTGATATTCTGAACGGCCGATTCTACATGGGTCTACTTGGACCTCTGGTCGATCTGAATTTCTAACAATTGCGTCGACGTTTAATCTGGCCGAACCCAAGGAACAGTCTGACGCCCATCATTAAAATAGTGTCACCAATTTATCCTTGAATACAATTAGGCAGCACCCAGGGAGAGGTCCTGAGCATCCACTTCGGTCTTCTATAAGCAATCATTCCACGAGTATATTGTTAAAGGTGCTAAGTAGGCTCAAAAGATTTGCGGGTGAAAACTAGTACGTTAAGCCTTTATTTGCAGCAATTATCGGACGAACCCATTTGATCGGGACGCGAAAAAGGGTCACCCAGAAACAGTCCTGCAGCAGATCGGATTTCAGATGAATACATATCACGGTAGCGTCTTTGGGATAATATTCCATGCTGAATTTCCCAGCCAGGTAAGTTAGAAATGTAAGGAAAGACATTTACAGAGTGAATCAAAATAGGATCAAAATAATCCTGATCCACAAACAGCCTGGTCCCCAGGTATTTTAGGGTTCTGTTAATAGTTTTTTTTTTTTTTTTTTTTTTTTTACCACATTAGGTAGCTAATGGGTTTAGAAAATCCCGTAGGAAAGCTATGTTTGCGCTTCCAAGTAAACTTAGAAAAAAGGCAGCATGCATACACTGCAACAGAAAAAAAAAGATTCCAATGACAGACGTGTAAAACGCCGGTCGTAGCCATAAGGCCACAATGGACAAATAAATGGTCTTAGGGAAAATAATGGGACATATGCCAATTATACCTGATTAAGAAGATGCCCATCAATTTTTGGATCTAGGGTGCCAAATTCAGGTCACGATGTTTCCCTATTTTTCTACATCTGCTCCAGCAAGTATCTGAGGATGTACTTTAGATTTGAATTAGTAATTTCTGGTTTGTGAATTAAGTAATCATTGCCCGAAAATTTGTCATTAGGGAGGAAAGTTAATTTTATAACAATCTTCAAGAGCGTTTTACTTGCTACTGGAAAATATTTGATACGCAAGTACAAGATTTGTCTACCAAAAAGAGATTGACCTACCAGCTGAGAACAGAAAAAGAGATTGAGATTCAGGAAGTAGTACTAAGCAGTAAGACAACTAAATGTTGTTAGCTGCAAGAACAAATCAATAAGATTCTAAGATCCCTTAGACATCCTAAAGAATAAAATTATCAAAAGATAGACAACCCAGGAGAAGTGACATATCTGGAACAGAGAAATTCAGCAAGCAGGTTGAAAAGATGGTCAGCAGCTTAGCCAGGGCTTAGGATAGACTGGAGAAACATTTGCTTAGCAGAAATATGCTATAATCATCTAAGTCAAGATACCGTCTTTGCTATAGTTATTCACTGAGAAGAAAAGTTTAGGATACAAGCTTGAAAGAAATGCATGTGATGGCAGAATAGGAGTCAAAGATTGACTTGGTGAAGTTCCAGATCCAACAGGAAAGCTGAGGATCTTAGAAGAAAAATATCCAAGGGATTTGCATGTCTATCAAACCACCTCTTTCCCTCTCTATGTAGTCTTTTCTATTATGAAATGTAGAAAGAAGCAGAAATTTCAGAGAGAAACTTGAGATCAGGTTGTAGCCCCAGGCAACTAATTTAGTCTTCCTTAGACACAATTATCTCCTATTCAACATGTAGATAATTAACCCTTTACCCACTTCACAAACTCACAGTTAGGATCAGGTGAGAGAAATTCATTATAAACTAAAGTTTGCTACTCAGTCATGACCCATCAGCAATAAAAAAGAATGCAGTTAAGTATGGTAAACATTTTCTCTAAAAAATATTTTTTAAAAATCAGTGGCTTTGACCATATATAAATATGCTTTTTAAAAATTATTTGACTCCATCCATCTAAATCTTTGATGACTTTAAAATTTTCCTAAACAAGGCTTACCGTGAATTAAGATCAAAATGAAAGAGCTGAAATTCAGCCATGTCACCAGCATGCATCAAATATTATTTGCATTTTGTGTTTGCACATTTTCTAGTTTCTTCTGCATTTAAACTTACAAAATACAAGAAGAAATCAAGCATTGGTAACTAGCCTCTCAAATGAGTTTTCAGTGCTTTCAGCAAATGATCGTGTACAGAAAATTATGTTAATGGTAATTGGTGTTCTTGGCATTGATGGTATTCACCATCATGGTGACATAGATTCTATCTCATTCAGTTACTTTTGCATATTCTATTAGTATTACAAATTTCTTTACAAATTCCCTTTCTGAAATGTCTGCTATTTTGAACTGTGGTTCTTCAGTATATCGGTCACCAGACAACTTGCGTGTACAGAAGGAGAGAAAGAAATTAGAATGACTAACTACTTTAAAATGAGATACCTGTGAGAAACTTTTGGAGCAGTGGACTCATTCATGCAAAATCCAAACATTATAAATTCATTATTTTATGATTTTAAACCATTAAGACTATAGAGTAGTGCTCGAGCAGTCAATTGCAGAATCTAAAAGACTTGAGCTTTGAAAATCACTTTTAGGAGATTTCACATAAAGAGATTTCACTTTGCAGTGTTTTCCTTCCTTAAATGGAAAACTCCTTGTGAAAGAAGGAAGATCAAATCTGGAAACCATGTTATAATGACCTTAGAATGTATCAGTAGACACAGAGCTTGTGAAAAAGTGGGGGAAATGACTTGAAACTCTTTATAATGATCTCCTAGTGTGAATTCCATGTTAACCTCAAGTGAAACAACCTTGTAACATGATTTATTCATAAGAATGTGCCAAAATGATTGCTCTAGAGATTACTAAGGAATGAAACACTTGTTCAGATCAGGAACAGTCTATACTCTCTTAAAAAAAGAAGAAGAAGAAGAAGAAGAAGAAAAGTTAAAACAAAAAGGAACAAACAGCTGAACAGAGTATCAGAAGACTTCAGAAGTGAAACCCTGTATGGAGAGGCCACTTTTATGAAAGGAAATCTCAGTTTTCATCAGATCAGATTCATCTCTTCCATACTTGTTCTTCCTCAACTTTTACTTCGATTTGAGTTACATGCAGATTGTTTTAATTGATACGGTCCTGTTTCAGGTGTCCCCTTAAAGCCCAGAGAAGAGTTAGAATTTATAGAACTGTAGTCTGGACAGCTAGAGGTTAAATGGTCCTCTAAATTCAATATTTCTATTGAACCCATGATCTTTGTGGTACAAAGAAGGTGGAATTATGGAATCCATCCTAGCGAAGATAATGCCACTCATTGGCAGACGGTGGCTCAGGTAAGAGCTTCAAATAGACTTTGATTTTCATCTTGGAGGTAGTGTCTGCTACATACCTACGCACATAAAATTAACTTGCTG
Organism: Erythrocebus patas; assembly: GCA_023783455.1. NCBI lineage: Eukaryota > Metazoa > Chordata > Mammalia > Primates > Cercopithecidae > Erythrocebus > Erythrocebus patas. The sequence continues at coordinate 774,368 of JAKFHT010002002.1, forward strand.
TGCCGCAAAGTAGCTTGACTACAGAAATTACTTACTCAGATAAGGAATAAACAATATAAGGGTCTGCTGAAGAGAGGATGAGGTTCATAGATACAAACAAATATGCTCAGAAACTCAACCATTGGATTAATTTGTCCAAAATACACATAGAAGGGAGATAATTTTATAATCTGCTCACATGTATTTTCTCCAAGAACCACATTTGCCTCAGCCAAACTCAAAGCCAATTAGCGTAAGGAAATGAAACTTCATGAGGACTAATTTGACATTCAATCATCTAAATTCTTTCTCTTCTGTTTCTCCTGCATTTATTCCTTTATCCTACACAGACTTTAGGAGCATGGGGTAAGATCTGTCTTACAAAATTACTTATTGGGACATAGCCAGCAGCCCATAAACCTTCACCAGTGATTTCTTCTTTGTCTTAGTCAACTTAAAAACTGATACACCACTTTCATGGCAACACTCCCGGAATTTATCTTAACAGTGCTTCTTCCTCTTCTGTCTTGTTGATGAGAAAAGCAAAATGTTTTTATTTTCTTTCTTTTAGGAGCTGTTAAATGCACAACCAGCTGCTACTCACCCCCTCCCACCACACACACACACACACACAAACACAAACACAAACACAAAAGAAACCCTACATGGAGTAAAAAGTAACAGACTCTGAATATGAAACTGTTTCATGAATTTAGACAACAAAAATGCCTTCCCACATTTATGTCTATAGGAAAAAATTCTCACCTTCAGTTGATTAGATCATTTTTTCCAACGACTAGATTCCTATATTTTTGTTAGCAAATGAAAAATAAATGTCAATATTTAGGTGTTTGCAAGAAGAATATTTTCTAAATAGCAATATCTCAAAGGAGTTAAGCACTAAAATGAAACCATGTAAAAACCCCAAAATAAGTAAGAAGTTTGATGTAAAACAACAATATTAAATTAGGGGAAAAAAACTGGTCAAATCAATTTAGTAATTCTATTCTATACTTATTTTAGAAAAAAAAATTGCTTCAATAAAACATTAAGCTACTCAGAATACAGCCTGAAATTCCATTTGATTTACATGCCATACTTTCCTAAATCATGGTACAGATTCATTTGAAATTTCTCCAAATTACTTGAAGATTTATGAAAATAACTGACAATTTATGAAAATAACTGACAGATTGAAGATTTATGAAAATAACTGACAAGAGTAACAATCTTTTACTCCAAAAGATTTTCGGAAAGAAGAAAGCTCCTTTATTATTGTTGTTGTTATTACTTTATCCTGTTAATGCTATATGTAATACCTCCTTGTCTGCTAAATACTGCGGAATACCACGCCGACTTTAAGCTTTTAAATTCACAGCTGAAACTCTAAATGATGAAGTTGAAGGTGTTTTCTCAAAGTTTGCCAAATCAGGTAGAAAGCCATATGTAAGAATTTATATTCTTCCTTTGTTCTCAGAAATGTTCTTTTAGATATTGATGTAAGCATGACAGTCGTTTTCATGTTCTTATAAGCTGAGGTTGTTATGAACTCAGTTTTTATAAACGGAAGTGCAGGAATGTTCAAATCCAATCCTGTTTCCCTAGTTTCATCCAAAGAGCAAGTTGAGTTCGGCACTTGGTGTAGATGAAGGCAAAGACTGTAGGTGGTTATTTCTTGGAATTCAAGGCAGAGCTTTTCAAGATTTTACTAATGCAAACAAAACACAGAACATTGTTGAAAGCAGGTATATTGTACGAAAACTATTAAAGTTATTTGATGTCTTAAAATTGTAGCTCTAGAAAGAGCAAAACCCACTGATCTTCCCCAGTGTCACTTTTTTCTTTTGGGCATTTTATTGAACAAATATATACTAACACATCTCGCACTTCATGATCAAGACTGGTTCTTCACAGTTGTTATGTGATTTACTCAAACGTTTTTTAAAACAGTGGCTCAGGTTATAATTTACTTGCAGAAATTGTTAGTGGCCTTTAAGCATGTGGGTTGTTATAGCTATTTTGACAATTATATTTGGCATGTGAATTAAAAGAATATTTTCTTTCAGTAACCTGAAGATGATTTCATCTTCTTGTCTGTAATGTAACAATGACTACACATAAATATTCTATACTGATTGAATCTCTCAAATGCCATAATTAATCACCATATTTAAAAATAGCCCAAGCTCTTGTCATAAGGTTTTGACTTCAAGAGATGTTTAGTTCTTTGGGGTGAAATATCAGTGGTTCCTTAATCCCTGACAGCTCTCTTCATAACTGGACATGATAAGCAGCGTTTATCAGAAGGAAGACAAGCTGAGTTGCCATGGCTGATAGGTTAGTATATTTTTCTAAACAGATCCAACCAACATATTGGAATAAAAAATGGCATGTTCCCTGTGCTCTGTGACATGTCCCCTCAGACGACAGATGAGCGAGTTCAACTGACTGACATAAGACCCAGCCGATGGTACCAGTTTCGAGTGGCTGCTGTGAATGTGCATGGAACTCAAGGCTTCACTGCCCCCAGCAAACACTTCCGTTCTTCCAAAGGTCAGCCCTCCTTTTCTTCCCAGACACAGAATACTAACAAAAAATAATAACAAAAAGTGACATGATGAAATGCGGATATAGGTCCTACCCGCCAGTCCTCTGCCCAATACATTATGAAAGAAAATCTTAAAGGATTTTATCAGGTTGATTTTTTTTTTTGTTATAGCTTTTGGTGGAAATTTGCTCTTAGTAAATTAAAAACAGATATCAAAGAATTATAATTAATTCCAATTCATAATTTTCCCAGATATGTGGCAACATAAACCTCTGTTACTGTATTACAAACAGCTCTCTTTTCTCCGAGAAGTGGTGTTTCAGAGAGGAGAAGGCTCAAAATGATTCATTTCCATACTATCCCAGAGGATGGAATAATTGGTTTCAAAACATTATTTTCAAAATACATTTGGCCATTCTATGAAGTTTATTTTTATTTTTTATTTTATTCTATTTTTTGAGAAAGGGTCTCACTCTATTGTCCAGGGTGGAGTATAGTAGTGCAGTCATCACTCAATGAAGCCTCAACCTCCTTGAGCTTAAACATTTTTCTGCCTCAACCTCCTAAGTAGCTGAAACTACAGATGCACACCACCATGCCCAGCTAGCTTTTTTTTTTTTTTTGTACAAACATTGTCTTGCTATGTTGCTCAGGCTGTTCTCAAAACCTTTGGCTCAAGTGATCCTCCTACCATGACCTCCCAAAATGCTGGGATTGCAGTGATGAGCCACCACACCTGACCTGAGGTTATTTTGATCAGCAGTAAAATTGGATTTTCACATTCCAAACATAAAGAAAAATTGGCAAAACATAAGTCAGAACTTGGTATGCTTCATAATGATACATGAGATTTTGCAGTGAAGATAAGAGGTGTGGAAGGTTTGTATTACAGTTTGGATATATTCTCTTAATTTCTAGTTTCAAAATTCTGTGATCCTGGAGAAACTCCAGCAGGACTGTGACTATGTTGTGGAACTGCAGGCCATAATGTACTGGGGACAGACATGGCTGAAGAGTGCAAAGATGTCCCCTCACTTCACATACACACATGCAGCCAACAATAGTTAAGTGACTGTGTCATGTTTTCTGAGCTGATCATGACCTAACAGGCACAATATTATGTCAAGACACTATGGAGGGAGAGTGAGTTTTTGATTTGGGATAATTACATGGCAAATCTTCTTACCCACATGCATGTGACTATAGTGTTTAAACTACAACGTACAAAACAGTTTGACTTTTGAATTACTTTTTAAGTTTTTTTTCTATTGTAGGTGCAGTTTTGCTGTTGTGATGGAAATTTAAGAAAACTTACTATGTCTCATTCTAACAGATTATTTTTATGTTTACATGACTTGCACGTATACATACTTGTTTTTAAGGAGAATGTGTACAGTTAAACTGTTATAAATTGATGTTATTTCTGCTTCCACTGTTTGTGTAGTTATGTATACAATACACATATATTTGTGCAATTATTTTACATATTTACCTCCTAAATTAAAATTGCATACTTTAAAGCCAGAGACTAAAATACATTATAGTACTGGGAATAGTGTGTGTATATATATAGGTGTGGAGTGGGGGCCACAAAACATTTGGCATGCCGGTGTTTCTTAATACTACACTGGTCAAATTACTGCTTGAAATGTTATCTAATGTTCCATTGAGTGAAGTTACCAAATAATTCCCATATTGCTTTTCCCTGTTTCTTTTTTTCATACCTAGTATGTTAGTATGTTTGCCGGGAACTAAGCAAAACAAGAGAAGAGTCTTATATGACACTCATATGTGAGTGAGAGAATAAGTTACTTGATGTTTTTGGCTTAATGTGGATACTGGTTAGAACTGTCATGTAGAGACTCCTGGCAAGGTTTTGGGGAACCAGGACAAATTAAATGAGAGTAAGAGGGAGGAGCCATTTGTCTCACCGGCTCCTTTGATGTTTATTATTTTTAGGCTAGCAGGACCCTGTCATTGTAGCTGCCTTTGATCAGGACAGTAGGCCTCATTCAGAAGGGGAAGAGAATGTGTTAAACATTTGTCTGAATTTAGGAAAGGCAGTGATGGACCTGCAGAGTGAGGCACAGGGTTTACTTATAATGACCTTCCACCCCTGGGAAAATGTAGTATCCAAACAGGCAGGTTTATTTGAAACACTGCATCCAAAAATGGTCCAGAACCCGAGATTTCTATCTGTTTGAGAAATGGTCTCTGGAGATTAAATGGATTTGATATGGTCAATTTTTATGTAAGTCTTGGTACAATGTAGCTTTTACCTAGAAGTTATCATGGAAATATTTGTGTGTTTAGTAACGTTATTTATTTTTAATCCAGTCATCCATCTGCTCATCACACTGAAATTGTGTACATATGAATTATGACATCAGTGTGTCTAATACTAGGAATACTATACTATATATATGTACACACTATATGCTCTAATACAGTATGTAGACTTTATATATACTGTATAGTATATATGTTCCATAATTTTCTATAAATGTAGTGTGTACATAGGTGTATTATATATGTACATATATGCATACATATACATCTGTCTACAAATACACCTGAACACTCAAATACCTATCCAAATGTACACACACACACACATATAGAAACATATACACTATTCCCAGCACTGTGACATGTTTTGGCCCCACCTTAAAAGTGCCTGATTTTGAATTTGAGAGATAAACATGTAAAATAATAACAAAGATCTGTGTGTTGACAGATCTACAGGATCTGTCAGAACTACAGGAAAGAACTACAGGAAATACAGACAGAACTACAGGAAACAGTGGAAGCAGAAATGACCAATATGGTGGTGGAGAAAGAGAGTGACATCATCCTTCATGAAGTCCTAAAGAGTGAGCAACCTGTGGGCTCACAAGGAATGGATATCGTTCCACACAATGCAGCAGCATGGATGATTGTAGAGAGTTAGAGAAGCACATTGTATGGGCAGAGAACTCAGCACAAGGAAAGAATGAAGGTGGATAGGTGGCTGATCTGGCCTCTACAGCTGTCATTCATCTCTGAATTGCAGAGACTTCACCACTATCTGATGACTCCCTGCCCTCTCACTCTGACCACTCTTTGAACTCCAGAGACCTGCCTTCAGGAACCCACTCAACATCTCCACTTTGATGGCACATATTTCAAATAAAATGTTCATGCATGAGCTCTGGATTTTCACCCATACCTATTCCTCTGCTGGGCTCTCCTATATCAATAAATGGCACCAACATTCACCCTTTTGCTCAAGCCAAACATTCAGAAGTCATTCTTCATTATTCTCTCAGTTGTTTCTTCCCAGAAATCCAATTCTTCAGGAAGTCCTCTTTTCTCTAATTTTAAATTCTGTGCAAGAACTGTCCAATTATTTCCTTTGTTCAGTCTATTGTCCTCTCTTTCCTGTAAATTAAAATAGTCTCCTAATTAGTATTTCTGTTTCTGTTCTTCTTAAATATCCATTCTTTAGAGAGCAAAGTAACTTTTAAGAGAGATGATAAATCTCTCTCTTTTTTGGAGTGCAATTTTCAAGACAGTTACCTAGTTATCTTCACTTCTCACTTTCCCCAAAACTTGATCCTTCGCTACATTCTTTCATATTCCTTCTCAATCCCCATCTTAGCCAAAATTCTGTAAATTCCAGCTTCATGCAAGCACTGTCTTTTTCCACTGGTGGTGGGGATTTCAACTATTGTATAAGTATGCTTTTTAGCCTCCTGGTTCTTCCAATAAACAACATTCTTTCCTCATTAGAAACTGGTAGGGGATTGCAAATTCCCATAACTTCGCATCTGCGTATCCCCAGAACCAAGAACAAGGAGAAAAGAAGTCCAACCTCAACTTGTCCTTGTTGAGGTTACATTATCTAGAACCTGGTCATAGTTCAGCCCACAGACAAAACTTTTATGGAACTCTGGATCTCAGTAGCATATTCATAGTTTTTTCACCTGGGGCATCCCCACACAACCCTGTTAACTTGGGGAGATCTTCTTTAATTAGCTCCTTCTTCTACCCTCTCAAGTATGATTATGAACCTTTTTCTCTCTCCTTTAAGCCACATTGCACACAGAGTGCACAGGCTAGTCTATATCCCTTCCTCTCAGTAAGCCATGCAGTTCCCCATAAATATAAATATATTTATTCACATATCCATATTTATCTTCTCCTGTCTTCTGTAGTCTAAGGTGGAGGCATCCTTCCTACTGTATATGGTGGACTTCACCATATAGTTTCTAGACCCATTCCTTCCCAACTCAGATACCTGCATCCACTTAAGTCAAATCTCATCTCCGTCAGAGACCATGGATTATCTATATATGTGATCACAGTATCCATCATAATCCCTGGCATATAAACACGTTAACAAAAATATTTTCGAAATCAAGTTAATTAGTTATTCCCTCATTTGCCTACAACTTCAGCCTATTCCTCTCCACTGGCTTGATCTGCTCAGCTTCTGATTCTAAAACAACCTTTCCTTGATGCTGGTTTCATTCTAGCTACTATCTTACCTTTCCCCTTCCCATATTTTTTTCTAAAGTTTCTGCAATCTGTTTCTCAATGTTGCTTTCCACCAAATCTGCCCCTACTAATTTCTAAGTCTGGTGGATTTTTTCCATTCTAATTGTATTGACCCTTCCTGTTTAGTTTGTCTTTGTTTAATTATGCTTTCCCCATTGTTACATCCTGACCTTTGTATATTTGACTCCCAGATGTTTTGATTTTTCTTGTACCTCTTCTCAGTTTCCTTGTAGGATATCCTGCCTCAATCCAGCTCTGGATGTTGGAGCGCTCCGGGATTCTACTTTGCTCTGACAATTTTATTACTACCTACTCCTCATCCCTTCCCAATGACTCAGCTCCAGACTTGATTTCTCCACACAAGATATCTGTAGCCTGTCATTGTACCTGAATGTCACAGGCATCTCAGCCTCAACATACATCCATTGTTTCCATGGATCTCTTGTATCCATTGAGGTTGCTACTGACCAGAAACTGGGGAGACTTCCTTTTACTATTTCCTATTCACTTCAATTTGTCTCTAGGTCCTGCAACTTTTTTCAAGACCCACAGCTTTCTTGAATCTTCCAGGAACGTAGTAAGAGCTCAGTAAGTTGATTGTAACTCAGCTGAATGCAACTATCTTTCCATTCAACCAGCTCTATGCCACACTCTGACACTACAGCTTTCTTAAGATTTCATCTGCTAAGGTCATAAATACTAAAGGGGAAGAGAGAAAGAAATGGATTTTTTTCTCATCTTGCAACAACCAAGACTGTACATCATTTATAAGCCATTTGCATATTTTAACTGTGTCCTCCAAGAGTTCGTGCTTTCACTTGGTTGACTATTCCAGAGGAATTCTTTTTGCCAGTGGCAGTTTTTAGCCAGGTGAGGAGACACTAGAATTATGGCAGTTAAATGAATGAAACAGGCAGTTAAATGAAAGAAATCTATTTGACTGGCTGATTCTCTGTGCTAAAGTCCTTTGCTAATTATCTTTTAAAAATAGGTAATACCTTACCTGACCAATTAAGAGGTATGATAGCTAACCTATCAAGGACCACTTTATTTTAAGGACTGATTCCTTTTACATAGATTCAAAAAAGCAATAAAAGTTTTTTAAAAAAGAAGCCATAGTGCAAAGTACCTATAGTAACACATATTGTTTGGGTCTCAGGTGATTTCAGTCAGAGACTGACTTTACAACAGATTATGTAGGATACAGTTCAATTTTTGTCAGGATTTTATATCCCAATATTGATACATAATCTCATAAACACTAGTCTATGACTTTTATAAGAACATTATATATTTCATCATGAAGCAACTAGAAGTAAAGAATAATTACAACATCATAGTGTAAGCAAGAGAAGTTACATTTTATAGGAATAAAAGTAGTAAATGTCAGTATATAAATTGCTTTCTGACTTACATTTTTCCAGGTCTGCAGGTTACTAGGTGTTTTACTGATAAACATTATTATGCAAGAAAAGGCTGAATATTCATGCAGTTTTATGAGAATCCCTTAAGGAAGTACGATATAACACTATCTTTAATGGAAAGGTAGCTTGTTTTTCTAGAGGCAGGAGGAATATTTTCAAGTTTGACAGGTTCCAACTGTCCTATAGTTGCCTCATGGTACTGGAATTCTTTTTCTGGCTCTCAAAAGCAAGAATAGATGGGAGAGAAAATACTCTGAATCTCTCGATGATCTATAAAATTAATCAAAATTTGAATGTTTGAAAAGTAATATGCACATTTGATTTCTTAATATCTATACCTATCAAAGAGTATAAGTCAGATGTCATAACTTTTTCAGAATATGGTAGATATGATGTTATTCCATTTTTGCCTATTACTGAAAGCAGATGAGACATTCTTATAAAGTCAGGGTCATATTTCTTACATTGTAGTATGCACCTTTTCTGTTTTTTCCCCTTGCATGTGTCAGCAACACTAATTGTTGGTGGATTTCTCCTCTTGAATCATTTTAGTAACAATGGTTCAATCTTGAGATATATAGAAATATGTTTTTACATCTATAATTAAAGATTAAAGTTTGCATAGGATATAAGGCAAGTAGGAAGACAAGATATACAGTGAAGTTAAACATAGTATGTAATTTTAGTATCCATCTAAATTTAATATCTATCTTAGTTATCTGCTGGCAAGTTCTCAATATCACAGATCATTAGGAATATAAATGCTGATCCTGGCTGGGCACAGTGGCTCATGCCTGTAATCTCAGCAATTTGGGAGGCAAAGATAGGAGGATTGCTTGAGGCCAGGAGTTGGAGGCCAGTCTGGGCAACATAGTGAGACCCTGTCTCTAGGAAAAAAAATTAGCTGGGCTTGGTGGTACATGCCTGTAAACCCAGCTACTTGGAAGGCTGAGGCAGGAGAATAATTTGAGCCCAGGAGTTCAAGGCTGCAATGAGCCATGATGGTGCCATTGCACCCAGCCTGGGAGACAGAGAGAGATCCTATCTCTTAAAAGAAAAGAAAAAGAAAACTTAGATTCTTAATTATATCATGAAGACTTTGGGTATAACTAAGAGAATTCCTTAACTCCATGGTGGTGTCAAGAAAGTGATGGACTTTGGCTACAATAACCATGAGTTTTGTATGGCTAAGTTCCTATCTCTTTTTCTGGGTTCTTAGCTTCCTATGTTATCAGTTATACTGGCTCTCAAAAAGTAGCAAACTAGTAAATGATTCTCACTTATCCACACATTGAATTGAACTCTTTAAGCTAAAGTAGCCTAAATGCAAATCTAACAAATGTGCTTTTTCATTTTCCTTTCATTTGATCCGTTGGATAGATAATTCATTGGGCATGCCAGTGTCAGGAACAATTGAGTTCATGTAGATTATTTTCTGGGGTCTACAGCTTTCCTTGACTGATCTTGTCTTACACCAGGTTGAACGTGTTCTCCCCATCTCATCTTTCTGTCTTCCTCTCACCTGTCCAAGAATGCAAATCTCAATGCTTAGAAGAGTATCAGTAACACATTGTTTATAGGCATATAACCAATACAGCATACAACCCTGTTATGTCTTAAAGAATTATTTGGAATTCAGAAAGCAGAGACGTCTTCCATCAAATGACAGAATTTCTAGGTATGCAACCTCTAAATTCAGGGAGTGGGTGTGGGGGAGATTTGGGCCTAGGGAATTTTTTCATATTCTAATTATTAAACCATATAAATGGGTAATCTGTAAGACTCAGTACATGGTGATGGAAACAGCATTGGATGTTGGCATTGGATGGCCCTGGGATTAAATCCAACCTTCACTCTTTTAATTATGTGGAACTGGACCCAATTCTTAGTATTTTTGAGTGCTGATTTTTTCATCTTTAGTGTATGATAATTCCTCTTTCTCAGGGGTCTGCAAAGTATGGCCCTTAGCCAAATGCAGGCCCTGCCTACTTTTGAAAACAAGATTTTAATAATCTGTGACATTTTATTGGCACAGGGTCACTTTGTTTACATGTTGTTTACATATAATCTCTGGCTGTTTTGGCAGCAGAACAGTAATGGAGTAGTTGGGAGAGAGATGCCTCTGCAAAACCAAAAACATGTAGTGTATGATCCACACAACCGAAATATTTACTATCTGGCCATTTAGGGAAAGTTAACTGAACTCTGCTTAATTTTATAGGATGGCTCTATGAATATAAATTAGTGTCACAATTCACCACCCCAACCAAGCCCCTCAGGAACACACCTGGAGTCAAAAGTCAGGTGTAGTGGCATGTGCCTATACTCGTAACAACTTAGAGGATTCAGGCAGGAGGATCACTGGAGCTAGGAGTGTGAGACTCTGTTAAAACAAAACAAAACAAAACTGGCTACCAAGGTGAAACCCTGTCTCTACTAAAAAATACAAAAAACTAGCTGGGCGAGGTGGCGGGCGCCTGTAGTCCCAGCCACTCGGGAGGCTGAGGCAAGAGAATGGCCTAAACCTGGGAGGCGGAGCTTGCAGTGATTCGAAATCCGGCCACTGCATTCCAGCCTGAGTGACAGAGCGTGACTCCATCTCAAAAAAAAAAAAAAAAAAAGGTTAGGTTTATTGCCCTTCCTGCAACATGCTTGAAGCTCATGTCAAAGGATTACTGTATCAACATAAATAAAACACCCAAATAATCCCAGATAAATGATTATTTGGTAACATATTTGGTATAAAGAGCCATCAATTCATAGATTTATTCATTTCATTTCATCCAACACATATTAGACAACTACTATGTGTGTGTTTCTGAGCTAGGCAGTGGCCATCCAAGGAAGGGTAAGAGGACTTCTGGGTTGAGTTTGAGGAACAAATTAAGGAAAAAAGGAATAGTTAAAACTGAAAAAATACAGGAGCACAAAATAGTGGTATGTTTTGATTTACTTTGGAAAATATTCATCAGGGAGAGCTTCTGAGAAGTTTGCAAGGGCAGATTAGGTTGAAAGAAACAAACAGTGCTGGTGCATTCTGAGCTAAAGCACTCAGAAGTATAGATACAAAGAAAACCAGCAGATTTGGGGTATTAGGAATGGCACTAAGGAGAAAGATACAGCTAAATTAAAACAGAATAATAAAAAGCAAACTAAAACTAGAGTCAGATAACAACCCTACACAACAATGCTGTAAGAAATGTCCTAGAGTTAGAATGGAAGCTTGAATTGAAATATCTGATTCAAAGACATATTTAATGATAGTTTGTTTTGTAGTAGCTGTAGTAGCATGTCTCTTTCTCCCACTGGATATGAGATACACAGGGCTTGGAATCCTTCCTGCTCAATTTTATGTTGTCCTAGCATTGCAACAAATGTGTTGAATACATTTTTAAACAGACAATAGGGAAAAACAAGTTTATGCTTTTAAAAAGCAACCAACAATGAACATGTGAATATTCCTCACCTCATCTTTCCTGGTGTCTTCACAAAACATCATGTCATATGGCAACAGTTATATTGCCATGACTTGAATCTTCAGAAAAACCTATGGCCACTTTTTCTAAGAACAGAAACTGATTGATCAGACTGATGCTCTTCCACTGGGTAGGTGCCTTTGGTCAAGCTCACTGCCGGCACACCATCATTAGAGCAGATTTGTCTGGTGGTATTTCGAGAGCCTCTCAGGTACAAAATCTTTATATCTGCAACTCCTAGCTCAATGCCTCACTCTTAGGAAGTGCTCAGAATTGCTGACAGAATGATATAGTGAATGAAAGAAAGGATTCTTACACTCCATTGCTCAACTTGATATACTGTTGCCATTGCATTTCATTTCATTTGCTGGATATTTTAAAGTTTCACTTTAATATCTGTCAGAATTTGGATGTCTGTCACTAATCTGAACAGCACACAGATTGGTTGCTGAGTGCTGAATCTGAAGTGGGCATTGTTAACCAAGTAGATGCAATTTGCTCTTTACTATTTGACAAAATTGAATCATATTTCTGTTTAGAGCCCTGTACCAAGTGTTGATGTATAATGCTCATACTTCCATATTACATATAGGTTTTCCTTGAAAACCTATCTATAGTTTTCAAGAAATGCTATTGTAATATTATTTTATTTTCCTCATAACTATAAAAATCTATAATGAGAAATACTATTTATACTTGTGATTTACGTTGGAGCATCTTTCAAGCCTGGTGTACATATTACTTAGCAATTTAAAACTGGGGATTACGTGTAATATACTTTCAGTGGATTTTGAAGCTGCGGTTCGTTAACTTGAACATGAAAGAATATGCAGTTACATTATCTTTTACTTAAAAAAAAAAGACCCAATATGACTAAATAACAGGGACAAAATGAAGTACACTGGGACTAATATCAGGTTATATAATAATGATTATTATTTTTATAATATTTTAAGTTCTGGGATACATGTGCAGAACGTGCAGGTTTGTTACATAGGTATACATGTGCCGTGTGATTTGCTGCACCCATCAAGTCATCATCTACATTAGGTATTTCTCCTAATGTTATCCCTCCCCTGCCCCCATCCCCAACAGGCCCTGGTGTGTGTGTTCCCCTCTCTGTGTCCATGTGTTCTCATTGTTCAACTCCCACTTATGAGTGAGAACATGTGGTGTTTGGTTTTCTGTTCTTGTGTTAGTTTGCTGAGAATGATGGTTTCCAGCTTCATCCATGTCCCTAAAGGACATGAACTCATCCTTTTATGGCTGCATAGTATTCCATGGTGTATATGTGCCACATTTTCTTAATCCAGTCTATCATTGATGGACATTTGGGTTGGTTCCCAGTCGTTGCTATTGTGAATAGTGCTGCAATAAACATATGTGCATGTGTCTTTATAGTAGAATGATTTATAATCCTTTGGGTATATACCTAGTAATGGGATTGCTGGGTCAAATGGTATTTCTAGTTCTAGATCCTTGAGGAATCGCCACACTGTCTTCACAATGGTTGAACTAATTTACACTCCCACCAACAGTGTAAAAGCATTCCTATTTCTCCACATCCTCTCCAGCATCTGTTGTTTCCTGACTTTTTAATGATTGCCATTCTAACTGGCATGAGATGGTATCTCATTGTGGTTTTGATTTGCATTTCTCTAATGACCAGTGATGATGAGCTTTTTCATATGTTTGTTGGCTGCATAAATGTCTTCTTTTGAGAAGTGTCTGTTCATATCCTTTGCCCACTTTTTGATGGGGTTGTTTGTTTTTTCTTGTAAATTTGTTTAAGTTCTTTGTAGATTCTGGATATTAGCCCTTTGTCAGATGGATAGATTGCAAAATTTTCTCCCATTCTGTAGGTTGCCTGTTCACTCTGATGATAGTTTCTTTTGCTGTGCAGAAGCTCTTTAGTTTAATTAGATCCCATTTGTCAATTTTGGCTTTTGTTGCCATTGCTTTTGGTGTTTTAGTCATGAAGTCTTTGCCCATGCCTATGTCCTGAATGGTATTGCCTAGGTTTTCTTCTAGGGTTTTATGGTTTTAGGTCTTACATTTAAGTCTTTAATCCATCTTGAGTTAATTTTTGTATAAGGTGTAAGGAAGGGTCCAGTTTCAGTTTTCTGCATATGGCTAGCCAGTTTTCCCAACACCATTTATTAAATAGGAATCCTTTCCCATTGCTTGTTTTTGTCAGGTTTGTCAAAGATCAGATGGTTGTAGATGTGTGGTGTTATTTCTGAGGCCTCTGTTCTGTTCCATTGGTCTATATATCTGTTTTGGTACCAGTACCATGCTGTTTTGGTTACTGTAGCCTTGTAGTATAGTTTGAAGTCAGGTAGCATGATGCCTCCAGCTTTGTTCTTTTGCTTAGGATTGTCTTGGCTATAGGCTCTTTTTGGTTCCATATGAAATTTAAAGTAGTTTTTCTAATTCTGTGAAGAAAGTCAATGGTAGCTTGATGGGGATAGCATTGAATCTATAAATTACTTTGGGCAGTATGGCCATTTTCAATATTGATTCTTCCTATCCATGAGCATGGAATGTTTTCCATTTGTTTGTGTCCTCTCTTATTTCCTTGAGCAGTGGTTTGTAGTTCTCCTTGAAGAGGTCCTTCACATCCCTTGTAAGTTGTATTCCTAGGTATTTTATTCTCTTTGTAGCAATTGTGAATGGGAGTTCACTCATGATTTGGCTCTCTGTTTGTCTGTTATTGGTGTATAGGAATGCTTGTGATTTTTGCACATTGATTTTGTATCCTGAGACTTTGCTGAAGTTGCTTATCAGCTTAAGGAGATTTTGGGCTGAGACAATGGGGTTTTCTAAATATACAATCATGTCATCTGCAAACAGAGACAATTTGACTTCCTCTCTTCCTATTTGAATACCCTTTATTTCTTTCTCTTGCCTGATTGCCCTGGCCAGAACTTCCAATACTATGTTGAATAGGAGTGGTGAGAGAGGCATCCTTGTCTTGTGCCAGTTTTCAAAGGGAATGCTTCCAGTTTTGCCCATTCAGTATGATATTGGCTGTGGGTTTGTCATAAATAGCTCTTATTATTTTGAGATATGTTCCATCAATACCTAGTTTATTGAGAGTTTTAGCATGAAGGGGTGTTGAATTTGTTGAAGGCCTTTTCTGCATCTATTGAGATAATCATGTGGTTTTGTCATTGGTTCTGTTTATGTGATGGATTATGTTTGTTGATTTTGTATGTTGAACCAGCCTTGCATCCCAGGGATGAAGCTGACTTGATCATGGTGGATAAGCTTTTTGATGCTGCTGGATTCAGTTTTGCCAGTATTTTATTGAGGATTTTCACATCGATGTTCATCAGGGATATTGGCCTGAAATTTTCTTTTTTGTTGTGTCTCTGCCAGGTTTTGGTATCAGGATGATGCTGGCCTCATAAAATGAGTTAGGGAGGATTCCCTCTTTTCTATTGTTTGGAATAGTTTCAGAAGGAATGGTACCAGCTCCTCTTTGTACCTCTGGTAGAATTCGGCTGTGAATCCATCTGGTCCTGGACTTTTTCATGGGCAGAAGGTTGACAGAAACAAGTAGTGCTGGTCCATTCTGAGCTAAAGCACTCAGAAGTATAGATACAAAGAAAACAAGCAGATTTGGAGAATTAGGAATGGCAAAAGAGAGAAAGATACAGCTAAATGAAAACAGAATAATAAAAAACAAACTAAAACTAGAGTCAGATCGTGACTCTACACAACAACACAGTAAGAAATGACCTACGCTAAGAATGATATCTTGAACTGCCTGATTCAAAGATAGATTTAATGCTGTTTTGGTTTATAGTAGCATGTCTCTATCTCCCACTGGATATGGGACAGATAGGGCTTGGAATCCTTCTTGTTCAGTTTTATGGTGTCCTAGCATTGCAACAAATATGTGTTGAATACCGTTTTAAATGGACAATAGGGGAAAAAAGTTCATGCTTTTAAATAGCAACCAATAATGAACATGTGAACATACTTTCACCTCGTCTTTCCTAAAGTGTCCTGGTTTCTTCGCAAAATACCGTGTCACATGGCAGCAGTTATACTCCCATGGCTCAATTCCTCAGAAAACTTGTGGCCACTTTTTCAAAGAACAGAAACAGTGGCTGGTCAGACTGATGCTCTTCCACTGGGCAGGTGCCTTTGGTCAGGCTCACTGCTGGCGCACCATCACGAGAACGATGTGTCTGGTGGTATTTCAAGAGCCCCTCAGGTACAAAAACTTTATCTCTGCATCTCCTAGCTCAATGCCTGGCTCTTGGGAAGTGCTCAGAATTGCTGACAGAAAGAGCTAATTACTGAATGGGTTCTTGTACTCCATTGCCCAGCCTGATGCCTTTTCATTTCATTTCATTTGCTGGATATTTTAAAGTTTCACTTTAATATCTGTCAGAATTTGGATGTCTGTCACTAATCTGAATGACACACAGATGGGTTGCTGGGTGTTGAAGCTGAAGTTGGCATTGTCCACTGAGTAGGTGCAATTTGCTCTTTACTATTTATTTGACAAAGCTGAACCACATTTCCGTTTAGAGCCCTGCACCAAGCATGATGGATAATACTCATACTTCCATATTACATATAGGTTTTCCACGAAAACCTATCGACTGCTTCACGAAATGGTATTGTAATATTATTTTATTTTCCCCATAACTATAAAAAAACTATAATGAGAAATATTATTTATACTTATTATTTACATTGGAGCATCTTTCAAGCCTGGTGAATATATGTTACTTACCAAATTAAATACTGGGGATTACGTGTAATATACTTTAGTGGATTTTGAAGGGGGGCGGTTCGTTAACTTGAACATGAAAGAATATGCAGTTATACCATCTTTTACTTAAAAAAAAGACATTTAATATGACTAAATAACAGACGAAATGAAGTACACTGGGACTAATATCAGGTTATATAATTATTTTCTAACAAGTAACTTAGAATTTGTTGTAGAAGAACAGCTTGCGAAAACTAGAAAAGGTGGAATTAAACACAACCCTTTTCGAAGACGACGACCCACTCGCCCGCTGGAAGTGGGAGCCCTTTATCAGGATGGCTAACTGCAAGTTAAAGTCTACTGGAAGAAAACAGAAGGTACATAAACATTACTTCGTATTTCCTACTTGCTTTAACAGCACAGTAATGTAGAGGTAGTTTTGAAGAAGTAAATGTCAAGCCACAGTATCGATACTAAGGCAAATGGTTGTTGAACAAAACACTTAAATAGTATAAGTCTGAATGAGTTGATAGTTATCTCACATCTGGAAATCTACAACAGTCAATTACTTAAATATTTTCGTTTCAGGAATATTAGCTTGTCTTCATTTCTTTCCCAGAGGGCGACTGACTGATTTTACATCCAAAACACTGAAAATCTTCATTATTTTGAGTTGCAAAATTATTTTGCATTATTTTGAGTTGCTTATAAATTATTTTTATTTTTATAAAAGATTCATAATACAAATAATTTAGAAAGTAGGAGGAAAGTCACCTATTATCTCAGTATCATTTCCTGAAACAGCATTTTGGTGGGTTTCCTTTCAGAAATTTTCTGTGCATCTGTCTTTCACTCAGTTAGGTGTGTGTGTGTGAGTATGTTTATAAAACATACACACATATTTCTGTAACATTATTTGAGCTGCTATATTGTAATGCATTTTCATAACATTCTATAAATGCTACCTGTATGGGTATATCTTAATATCATAATACATGTCATTATTCCAGTACAATGAAACATTTCAGTTCCTTTAGAATTTCTATTTTCTAATTAAGTCCCAATACATTTGTCCTTAGGATAGATTTTGTTTGAACATTTATCTTTAGCATAAATTCTTTTGTTTAGTTTTTTTGGTCTTTGAATATTTGCGATGTGGTGCTGAGAAGAATGTATATTCTGTTGATTTGGGTGGAGAGTTCTGTAGATGTCTATTAGGTCTGCTTGGTCCAGAGCTGAGTTCAAGTCCTGAATATCCTTGTTAATTTTCTGTCTTGATCTGTCTAATATTGACAGTGGGGTGTTAAAGTCTCCCACTATTATTGTGTGGGAGTCTAAGTCTCTTTGTAGGTCTCTAAGAACTTGCTTTATGAATCTGGGTGCTCCTGTATTGGGTGCATATATATTTAGGATAGTTAGCTCTTCTTGTTGCATTGATCCCTTTACCATTATGTAATGCCCCTTCTTTGTCTCTTTTGATCTTTGTTGACGACAGGCGAGACTCCATCTAAAAAACAAACAAACAAACAAACTCCTGCAGGTAGCTCTGTGCCTATCCAAATGGCCTCCCAGTTTTGCACTTGAAACTCAGGGCCCTGGTGGTGTCAGCACCTGAGAATCTCCTGGTCTGCGAGTTGTGAAAACAGTGGGCTGTGTATCTGAGCCAGATAGCTGTCATTCACTCATGGCTTCCCTTGCAGCTGGTGAAGGAAGTTCAGGGACATTGCTTCCTGTGTGAGGCAATGCCCACCTGCTTCCTGCTCGCCTCATGGGCTGAACCCACTGTCTAACCAGTCCCAATGAGATGAGCCACATACCTCAGTTGGAAATGGCGAAATCACCCACCTTCTGTGTTGGTCTCAGAGAAGCTGCATACTGGAGCTGTTCCTATTTAGCCACCTTGCCCAGGAATCTATAATTATTTTTAACAAGTAACTTAGAATGTTGTACTTGGTTGTAGAAAAACAACTTGCAAAAACTAGAAAAGGTGAAATTCAAACATAGCCCCATTTTCAAAAACAACGACCCACTTGCCTTCTGGAAATCAGAGCTCCCTTCTATTAGGATGGCCAAATGCAAGTTAAAGTCTAATAGAAGAAGACAGAAGATCCATAAACATTGTTTACTTATTTCTTACTTGCTTTAACAGCACAGTAATGTAGAGACTTTGAAGAAGTAAATATCAAGCCACAGTACTGATACTAAGGCAAACAACCATTGAACAAAAAACTGAAACACTATTTCTTAAACATCATGATCTATCTAAGTCTGATGACGATTCTCATATTTGGAAATACACAAGTCAGTTACTTAAATGTTTTCATTTCAGGGATATTAGCCTGTCTTCATTTCTTTCCCAGAGGGCGACTGACTGATTTTACATCCAAAACACTGAAAATCTTCATTATTTTGAGTTGCAAAATTATTTTTGCATTATTTTGAGTTGCTTATAAATTATTTCTTATTTTTATAAAAGATTCATAATACAAATAATTTAGAAAATAGTAGAGGAAACTCACCTATTAGCTAAATGTCATTTCCTGAAACAGCATTGTGGTAGGTTTCCTTTCAGAAATTTTCTGTGCATCTGTCTTTCACTCAGTTAGGCATACACACATATTCCTGTGTAATATTATTTGAACTGCTATTCTCATGCATTTTTCATAACATTTTATAAATGCTACTTTGTATGGGTTTATCTTAATATCATAACATGTCATTATTCTAGTACAATAAAACATTTTGGTTCCTGTAGACTTTCTATTTTCTAATTAAAGTTTGAATGCATTCATCCTTAGGATAGATTTTGTTTGAACATTTATCTTCAGCATGAATTCCTTTTGTTTGTTTCTTTTAGTTTTAGAATATTGATTTTTCTATTATTGAGTTAGTGCTTTTAGAATTTATTGTACATACATTTTTTATCTTTTTCACTCATGCCTTTTAAAAACATAAGCAGAATAGATTGTTTTAAGAGTTAGGTTTTCTAATTCTCCTTGTTCTGAAATTTGCTTTACTCAAGTTATTGATGGCCATGTGCCATAAGTGGTATTAGTGGTGGAGTGGTTCCTATTCCAGAATTCTCTTTCAAGCTATTAAAATCCATTCTGCAAATAAAATAATATTATTACTAATATTAACATATTTTATTCCTATGTCAATTAAAATTAGTTTATTCAATATTTATTGCATTATGTTAATATTATATGTCCATGTTATAATTAATAATTTTACAATCAATATTAAATAAGAAAATTATTTGATAAGTTGTATTGATTGATTAAAATTATGTATCAATATATTCATACTAACAAAATATGTTTTATTAGTAATATTAAAATTTTAACCATCTAATGTAATGAAAATGTAAAAAGTGTGTTATTGAAAAAGTAAACATTTCAAACATACAACAGTAACCATTACCATTGTGACTTTTAAAAGTCAAGATTTATTTTGCCTATATTTAAACTTTATCACAATGCAATCACACAATTTGTACTTGTATTTGACTTCTTGCCATGAGAACTTTATGAGAAATTAGTGCATTTTTTTGCATGAAGCAATGATTCATTATTTTAGAGTGCTGCAGTGGATGTCCCTAATATACCTCAATCTATATGTTTTTACAGCTGTGGTTTTACTTGTTCCCAGGTGGAGCTATTAAGAATAGTACTGCTGGTCAGGCGAAGTGGCTCATGCCAGTAATCCCAGCATTTTGGGAGGCCAAGGCACGTGGATCACGAGGTCAGGATATCGAGACCATCCTGGCTTACATGGTGAAATCCTGTCTCTACTAAAAATACAAAAAATTAGCCAGGCGTGGTGGCGGGCACCTGTAGTCCCAACTACTCGGGAGGCTGAGGCAGGAGAATAGCGTGAACCTTTTGTTTGTTTCTTTTAGTTTTAGAATATTGATTTTTCTATTATTGAGTTAGTGCTTTTAGAATTTATTGTACATACATTTTTTATCTTTTTCACTCATGCCTTTTAAAAACATAAGCAGAATAGATTGCACTGAGTCAAGATGACGCCACTACACTCCAGACTGGGTGACAGAGCAAGACTCAGTCTCAAAATAAATAAATAAATAAAATTAAAAAAAGAATAGTACTACTGTGAATGCCCTATGACCACATGTTTGATGCATATTCTTCTATAGAGGTGGGATTCTTAGATTGTAGGGTATGACAAACTTTAGAAAACATTAATAATTTTCCAAGATGGTTGTACCAGTTTACATTCTCATCAGTAGGGTATGATTGTTCCAGGTGCTACACATCCTCTCTGCCATGTGGCATTTTCCATCTTTGTCTCAGTTTACCCATTCTGGTATGTGTATAGTGATACTCGTTGTTATTTGAATCCACATTTTTCTGATCTCCTAGGAGCTGAGCCACTTTTTGTAAGTTTACCAGCAATTGGATTTCTCTTTTTTGAAGGACTCTTTCAACTATTTAGCTACCCTGTCCTGCAAGAGTGATTTTTATATTGTATATATGAATCATTTGTTGGTTTCATAAATATTTTCTTCCACTCTGATCCTCTCTTGCATTTTTAAAACTTTCTTAGTGGTTCTTAATTTTAGAGATGAGCAATTCATCATTTTGTTTCCTTTAGGTTTAGTGTTCTCTGTGTCCTCGTTAGGAAATTGTTTCATACGAAGGTCACAAAGATATTCTCCTTTCTCCTCTTCTTGTCTACTGTTTTACCTTTTGTATCAGTCCATTTTCATACTGCTAATAAGAAATAACTGAGACTGGGTAATTTATACAGAAGAAGAGGTTTAATGGACTGATAGTTCCATATGACTGGGAGACCTTACAATCATGGCAGAAAGCAAAGGAGGAGCAAACGCACACTTTACACAGTGGTAGGCAAAAGAGCATGGGCAGGAGAACTGCACTTTATAAAACCATCAGATCTCGTGAGACTTACTCACTATCACCAGAACAACAGGGAAAACCTTGTCCCCATGATTCAATTACCTCCCACCAGGTCCCTCCCATGATACATGGGGATTATGGGAACTACAATTCAAGATAAGATTTGGGTGTAGACACAGTCAAATCATATTTTTTATGATACATTTTATTCTTAGAATCTTTTATTCAGAATTGATTTTTGTTGTAGAGGGTCAATGTTCTGTTTTTTTCTTCTTATCTTCTCTGATTATGTCATTGTATATTTTTTAAATGGTTATTTTCCCCAAAGTTCTACTAATTGTCATTTACCCTAATTAATACATATATGTGCAAATTAATTTTTGGACTTTCTATAGAGTCATTTGGAATATTTTTACAGTTTTGTGATAATACTATCTTAACTACCGTAGATTTATAAATATTTCTAATGACAGTCCTCTAGTTTTTACTTCTTTTTGAAATTGTCTCAACTGTTCTTGCCACTTTGCATTTTTACATACATATTTGAATTGATTTTTCAATTTTCACAAAAGTCTCCTGAGGTATTTATTGAGATTTCAATTCATTCATGCAGAATTTGGATATTAAAAATATTGTCTTCCAATCTACAAACATAGTATGTTACTTTAAAAATTTTTATCTCAACAGTGTTATATAATATATTGGATAGAGAGTATGACACTTTCTAATACAATTATTCCAAGTTATTTGTGTTTATTTTTATCCTATTGTACATGACATACTTTTCCTCAATTTTACTTTCTGATTTTTGTTGTCGGTATGTTGTAAATATATCTTATATTCATATATTGACTGTGAATCCAGCAATACTGTTTTAATACCTTGTTAATTACAATATTTACTCTGATGTTTTGTTTGCATTTTTCTACAAAAACCATCATCTAGTCTGTGAATAATGTGAATTTTATATTTTCATTTCCAGGTGTTTGACATCCTAAGTTTTCCCTTGCCTTAACACTGGCTAAGACTTTCAGTACAATGGTGACGAAAAGTGATGATATTAGGCATGATGTTTGAGTGTAAGGTTTTTGAAGACATCCCTGCTCAGATTAATACAATCCGCTAATCTTCTTACTTGCAAATTTTTTGTTGTTAATGAATACTGATTTTTATCAACTATTCTTGCTTCATCTAGACATGATCCTATATTTTTCTGCTTTATTCTATTAACATGATGAACTAGAGGAAACATTATAGATCACCTCCTAGGTCTGTTGTGAGGAATAAATGAGATTACACATCCAGATTGGTTGGACCGGTGCCTGATACAAAGGAGACACCTTAGGTGTTTCAGTGTGAGGATTCTTACGGCACTGCTTGTAGTACAGAGAGAAGACAGGATGTCAGAACAGAGGTAAAGAAGAGCCTCTGAGCCCAGCCTTGTAAGGCTTGGTGTTGCTTTAGGACTGACTCTCAATGTTTTCTCCTTTGTGAACAACAAAGAGCAGTGCTTTAAAACATGATTTAGTTGTCCAGTTTGTAATACAAGTGCTATAAAACTTAAGCATCTTTTTAAATTTGGTAGAAGAAAAGGGATTCACCTTCACTGCATTGTATCAGCAAGCAGTAGTATGACCAATATTCCCATACAATAATGATTTCAGTGCATGACAAATAGGAGATATGGTTGTTGGCATAGATATGTACACATATACACACATATATGCATATATACATATGCATTACTTTAACTCAAAGTTAGAAATAAATGTGAAGAATATCAGTGGTTTTCTCAAATAGTGAAATCTTTAAAGAAACCATAAGCAGAGAATTGTATCAATATTTATTAATCAATATTAGAGTCCATAGTATTTAATTTACGATGCATGAAATTGTGGACTTGATGATAAAGAGACAAGATCCTTGTGTCTCTTTGAGTGTCTCTTTGAGTGACCTTGATTTGGGTTCCAAAAGTGATGCTGACTTGGTCGATGTTTAGTGACTTGGACCCTGGGCCACAAAGGAGAAGCTGGGAGTGATGAGCTCCTGTGACAAAGATACACTAGCCCCTATTTGTCAGTAATGACTTGTTTCACGAATCGAAATGCCTCGAAGTCAGTTAGTGTTCAGACTGTTTTCTTCATACCCATTTCTAGCCTCTGAGCTCTGTTAACCTCTAGAAATGCTTCCTACTGCAGACTAATGTGAAGCCATCATCTAATAAGTACACATCCATGCTGGCCGGAGAACATTCTTCGTGGCTGGCCAAAACTTTGATTTCAAAGGTGTAACTGATGTCAAATATATTTCTGAAAGAGAATGTTCTGTGCAGTGGCTGTCAACAGTTGACACTGTAGACTCCAGTCAAAACTATTGTGGTTACAGTGTTACTGCCTACTCAAGAGGCAGAGATTCATTCTACATCTTTAGTGACATGTCAGGATTTGTTCTGTGGATCATTTTGTAGACCCTGCATCTGCTCCTTGTTATTTCAATTAATGCCCTCTCTATGTAGTCACACTAAAAATTTCTTTGAAGTGACAGGAAGTTCTTGAAGGCATTTGGTGTGGATTTCCTTCAAAAGGATGGCAAACATATGGAATCGGGCATTTTGCTTTTACTTAGTTTAGGAAGATCCTCCCAAAGAGTTTGGAATCTAAAAGGAACATTGTGTAAAACAATTGAGATGAAATACTTACGACTCTACTGAATACACTAAACTGTTTACCAAAATAATAGGGTATAAAAACAAATGAAGTTTAATTTTGCTACAAAAACCTTGTATCTGACAGCTGGTGGCATAAACTTTTCATTATCAATTGAAGTGGCAAAAGAAAGTTAGAAAAAAGGAAAGAGAAGAAAGGTCTGGTTGTTCTTTTAAGTTAATCCTTAGGATATATAGTAAGCCTGCAAACAGTAATAAGAGTCTTTACATGAGTATTTTAATAAATCCAAAAATTGTATGTCCAACTTTCTTTTGAAAATGGAAAGTTTTAAAACTTGGAATTAACTGAGGTATCAATGAATGCATTTCCATTTACTTTTTGGCTTTTTTTTTGGTAAGTGGACACAAATTATCTATTTTATGCCAGGTTCTGTGCCATGTGATGGGAATACAATAATGGATAAGTGATATTTCCTACCTTTAAGGCACCTGCAGTTCTGAGGCTTAGGCAGATAGGCAGTTGCCACATAATAAGGCGTTATTCTTCACAACAGTCTGGATAAACAGCTGAAGTAGTTGAGAGCAGAGAGATTTTGATGTTGTATGCAGAGGAATTTTCACAGAGGAGGTAAAGTTTAAGGGACATTTTAAAGGCTGTATTACTTTTTTTGGCAAGGGAAGATGAACACTTCTGACCCAGGAAATGAAGAGGTGTAACTGGGAGAAAGATTAGGAATGTCAAGTATTGGTGAGGCTGAGGAAGTGACTCTGTGAGGCTGGAGAGACAGATCAATGTTGAGTGATGGAGAAGCTTATATGTTATGCCAGGAAGCTTGGATTTGTTCTCATATAGGAGAGGAATGTGAAGTAGCAGGAGAAGTTCTGAGTAAGACTTGGAGATGTTAGCAAAAGCAGGTGTGCAAGGAATATGGACTGGAAAAGTTCAGAGAGAGCATGTCGGTTGATTTCAGTAGCCAAGACAAGAAATAATCAGATCCTGAATTAAAGACAGCAGTAGTAGGAGGAATGTTGTTGAGTTATGTAAGAGTATTACACAAGTGGCCACATAAATTATTGTCTGAACTGGGATTTATTTGAGAATAAAAGGAGGACTTTGTAAATATTATTCCCCACCAACAGACTGTAACTCTCCCAGGAAAGCCAGGATGTATGGCCACTTGGATATTAAGACCTGGCTGAAGCGAAAAAGAGAAATGGATGTAAGTGGAGTATTTACCTTCTAGCTTGAATGACTAACAGTACTTCAATTAACAAAGACTGTGAGCAGTAGAATTATGATATGTTTCCTGGGATATGTCTCCATGCTATGGAGAATTTAGTTTTGGTGTGTTGAATTTGAGATAACTGCATGATAGCCAGAAAATGTTATAAGCAGTCAGAAATACATACTTTGTAGCTCAGGAGGTAGCTGTGTGATAGTATTGTGGATTTGACTGGAGCTGTGGTCAATCCACTGACTATACTGTCAGGGTATCTGCAAATGTTGGTTGATTTCCATTGGATCACACACCCACTTACTATTAGGAGCTGAGAACAGCTCATGCTCTAAGTAGAGTTTCATATTTTTCCAAAAAGTCCTTTTTCTTCAATTTTATCCATTCCAATTTCCCTTGCTATTTTAAATTTGAAAGCCAGATGAACATATAAATTGTAGCAGGGCTCATGATGTTGAACACATGATAGAAGGAAGTGGCAGAAAGCTTTGGGAAGTCCAAAGAACAATGAAGAGGAAAGTATGTTTCAAACTTATTTCACATTTTTCTTCCTTCCAGAAACCGTCTATGTACTCACCACATGATCTACAGAATCCCAAACCAAATTTTCCCCAGACATTCATAAAACATGTTCTTATTCGTAATTATCACACATGTAGGAAAGGAGACCTTTGAAATGGACTCATAGTATTACTAGCTTCGGAGTGCTGCATGTAATGTGAATATCAGCACAGTTTCTGTCATGGGAAAGGAGACGTTGGTTGGATTTTCTGGACTCCTTTACTTTGTAAAATGAGAAATTTTCTGCTCTCTATGCGACTCAGTGGACCCATCTAAAGTCTACTTGACTCAAGTAGCTGAATAGTTTTGAATTATAATTTATGTCTAATTGTGGACACACTGAGTTCAAAACCTAAAAGGATTGAATGTTTTAGCAAATAAGTAAAGAAAAAAAATCTTGTTCAGGGTCATGTGCAGTGGCTTACGCTTGCAATCCCTGCACTTTGGGAGACTGAGGTGGGTAGATCACGAGGTCAGGAGTTCGAGACCAATCTGGTCAACATGATGAAACCCCAAATCTAGTAAAAATACACAAATTAGCCGGGTGTCGAGGTGAGCACCTCTGAGTAATCCCACTTACTCAGAAGGTGGAGGCAGGAGAATTGCTTAAACCCGGGGAACAGAGGTTTCAGTGAGCCAAGACTGTACCACTTCTCTCCAGCCTGGGCAACACAGTAAGACTCCATCTCAGAGAGAGAGAGAAAAAAAAGAATTTTGTTCATTAATCAAAACTCAATTATAAACAGAAATGGGTTCTTATGTCACATTTCCTAAAAGTGATGCTGTGCAAAATATTGTTTTTGGACTTAGAGTCAGGAACCTAAAAGTAAAAATCTTTTATTTTCCTCAAAATTTCCCAGAGACAGTTCAGTTATTCGGATGTAGCATGTAGTTTCATAGATAAATGAAGTAAACATCAAATATTACCTTTCTCTACTTAATACTATAGTAGCTGGGTTGTAATAGTGAATGTTCTGGGAGAAAATAAATATTTTCAACATTGCATTATTTAGAATACACATTATTTTAAAAAATTTCACTTAGCTAATTTTGTTAGTAATTTTATTACTTCGTTGATATTAGTTCATTTTTACTGTGTAATAATAGAATAAACAATTGTTTTAGGCTTTCTGACTTTCTTTTCCTTTTTTTGTTTTTTTTTTTTGTTTGTTTTTTAACATAGAGAATTAGCTTAGACATTGATTTCAATTCTTTTCTCATGTTTTTCCCATCAGCCTTGCTGCTTTCTAGCAAGACACCCTACCTGTCATCCAATGAATACCAGACAGAGAGATTCCATCTGTACCTTTTTTTTTCCTCTCTTAAAATAAATTTTTAAAAACACACAGAAAAATGCAAGGTCATACTACGTTGTCCAGGCTGGTCATAAACTGCTGAGTTCAAGCAATCCTACCACCTCAGTTTCTTGAGTAGCTAGGTTCTGACATGAGTCACTGTGCCCAGTAATCCATCTATACATTTTATACGTATACATCAAGAATTGATAAATACAAAACAGAAATGGATAAGTGTAACTTAGTCAAATATAAAAGAAATATAAATATAAAACAAATATAGAAGAAACAGAGCTACACACCTCTTATCACAGGACGTGTCATCTTTTGACATTATCGTAAAGTTATATTCTTAGCCTATAGCCTATATCGTAAAGTTATATTCTTAGCTCTATAGACATAGAATTAGTTTATATGTAAGTTTTTCTGTTAAAAAATATTTTTAGCAAGGTAATTTATCCCTTTATGGAGTGGTGTTACTGTTTTCTGCCATAATGTTATAATAAAATATAAATATAAATAAAAGAGGTTAAATGGTAAGGAGTCAGGGGCTAAGATGTTTTAAGCAACTACACTCATGGTAATTTGTCACAGCAGCTGTAGAAAACCAGTACATGAACTGATTTAACACTTACACCAAACCTATTTCATTGGTTGAATTAGTATCCTTATTTTCAGATAAAAGGAATGAGGCTCACTGAGGCTGCTGGAGTTGCTTGCTGAAGCCCACCTTCCTCAAAGGTCACCTGTGGGGCTGAAAAGAACTATTTGCTGAGCAGATGTAATATTCCTGGTAGAAATCCAAATCCTGAAAAATTATCCTTCTAGGGACTTAGAACTTGTTTGTATTTATTTTTAAAACTTTAGATCCAATTATTATAATTTTTTTATGCTATAATGGAGCATCTGCTAATTCACCCACTGTGCTGATGTCTGCAACATGAAAGCAATCTTGAAGTATGTGTGAAACAGAATCCTTAATAGCTAACCTTGGATTCCAGTATAGTCCCACATAAAGTGCATATTTATTCTAAAGTAAAGTAATTCAGACTTCCAAAGAGACATGACTGCCTTGGTTTGGGTTTGCGTTGGGCTTGTGTTGTTCTGATTGCTTGTCTCCTGTTCACTGTTTTTGCTAACTGGCTGCAGAGCTGGGTCCACCCTATCTCCTGTCAGCATCTGGATGAAGCGCCAGTGCTCTGGAGGCCACTCTCTGTCTCCTGTGAACATTCAATGCTGTTTAACCTGTAGCCACTTCCACTCCTCACTCAAGTGAATCACTTAAGTCTCGTTTTTCATTCCTGCAATGAATATATAGTTGATCTCTTGTGCCCACTTTCTCCAGTCACCTAACCCTCATTTTCCTTCTTGCTTTGCTGCATGCCATGTTCTTTCTAAGGCACTAGCAAAGTCTGAGAACTTTTTGCATCATTTATTGTCCAGGATGTGAACATCACCAGCCACTTTTCTTGGAAGATGGCCAAGGCCAATCTCTACCCATCCATGACTGGGTTTCAAGTGACTTGGGCTGAGGTCACTACCGAAAGCAGACAGAACAGTCTACCCAACAGCATTATTTCACAGTCCCAGATCCTGCTTTCTGTATCCTACCACTTGTACTATGTCCATGTCATTGGGATCTACTGCTCCTTTTTAATGACCTTCAGAGATAGCAACCTCTGTCATTCTGTGTGCGTACTGTTGAGTCTTATTTCTGCATTCTTATCTTCTGAATGTATCTTTTGCAAGCATTAACACATCACAAATGTGACTGCATAGCTAAGAAGTAGCATAAGCTGCCATCTAGATAAAGTTTGATGGCTAGAGTCAACTCATGAGAAGACCTTATCTTATCTTGTATGCAAGTGATTGAGACATTTTCTTCTAGCTTTGTTAACCTCATGTCTCTCTGGTCCAAGTGGACATGCCCTGTTTGAAGTGTTGAATTGGGGGGAAATGGCCAAAAGAAGCTTGCTGTTTTTCTTTCTTCCTCCCACCTTTGAATTTGGCTTCAGCCTGTAATGAGTTGGCCTGTCTTCCCAGTCACTTAGTTCCTTGACTTAAAAGAAAAAAAAAAAAAATCATGTGTGGGATTTTACCCTTTCTGAAAATGACCTTAGAATAGCCAAATGCCACTACAATATCCAAAATGGGAGAAAGAAAACACAACTTAAATATCAGAAGGAAAATTCCACGGAATTAGGGAGTAGTTATTCTATAAATGTACTAGGTTTTATTGAGTTTTGAGAAAAATTCGTTGGCATAAAAATAAACATTTTCAGTTATGGGTATTGACAGATACTGTGTTTTAAGAAAAACAGTTGGCTCATTCACTGAAATTTGGATTATCAAGAATTCATATCAGAAGATGTGCAACTGAAGACTTTAAACCATGGGAAAGTCTTATGTTAAGAAATTAAAAAATAAATAAATAAAATCCCAGGAGTGAGCCCTGAGAACTGGCACCTCAGCATATTTTAACTCTGCCAAGTGTCTTAGGCTGCCAAGAATTGAGTGAGGTGCTAAGAAACCATATGGCAGAGAACCGCCACAAATGAGAAATAGTCTATAAATTAAACTGTGCCTTTACAAAGCAACCAAACTTGGCTGTGTATGATATTCTCCAGAGGGGGAAAAACTGTTCTAGGCTCTCTGTGCGTTGCATGTTGTCTCTGAAAGGTTGTCAGTGAGCATCCTCTTTTATGTTGTCCCCTTAGGATCACTATGTCCTAACAGTGCCCAGTCTAAGACCGTCTACTCTTTACCGACTGGAAGTGCAAGTGCTGACCCCAGGAGGGGAGGGGCTGGCCACCATCAAGACGTTCCGAACACTGGAGCTTATAATTTATGCTTATAATTTGAAGAAAACAAAAGCTATCGCAATGGGAGAGTTTGATAACGTCTAAAATTTTTGTTGGATAAATGCTTTTCTGATATTCCTTCATGGAAATTCCATTTAACAAAAGTTTTTGGTAATTTTTAAGACTCTTTGAGCAAATACAAAAGGATTATGGTTTGAGTAAATAATGGTGAGCTTAAGAAAAGAAGCTTGTCTTTTTTTGTTATTGTTTTATGGTTAGGGGAAAGCATCAAGGAGGAGGAGTAAAACAGGGAAAGGAGAGTGTTTGTACATTCAGATTCAGAATAGGAAAGACATGGTCATAGGAAGGAACACCTGCCTGGGTCTCATGTTTTCCAACAAAGAAAGGTAATTCTGTCATTTATCTGATACGTTTAAAGGGATGTGACTGAAATATTTTGTCAGTTCTTAGGATCCCATCTTAAGCATCATCATTCTCATCATTACAAGCCTTCTCCAGAAAGATACTAAACTGTTCAAAAAGATTTTTTGAAATTACATGGATGTGTAAGCTTATTGAACTTCGGCCATGAGACATGCACACTTCCAGAGGCAGTGGGAACTGCTCAGAGGTTCATACTCTCCTATGTGACTTTAGTGCAGGAAGAACTTCTGTCAATCACAGATGCATCTGGAGACAAATGTGAAACAGTAGATTGGTGAAGACAGACACCAATTCCTTACAAGCCTGGAGAAAATGAAGAATAGGCCTGTTTAACACTAAATCTTGTTTTCTTGCATAGTGTCACTCATTTCTGTTGAATTACAGCATAATTCAGTTTTACCTGAATTTCTAGCACCAAACTTCCTTGCAAAAAGTAGAATAACAAATACACAATTCACACATAACACTAACGAAGCATAAATCTAATCAATAAAATATATTTTTGACTAAATTATTGATTTGATATGAAAAATCAACTAAGATTATATAGCATTTTTTATTTGAATTTTTCATAAGATCATTTTTATCGTGGGTTAATAAGTTTAACTGTTTTATCCAGGGCAACTGAAAATGTGTAATTTAAAATATACCAGTGAATTTAAATAATTATTGCATAAATTTAACTTTATAAAATTTAATTATGTTTCTTCTGTCTGGATAATAGATATTAGACAGGTATTTCTAGTTAGGATGGTAATTATGAAACTTACATCTCCCTTAAAAAAATTCTAAAACAGCTCTTTTGGGCTTCTAATTTCAATATAATATTTAATAATTTAAATTTTATTGGTGTTATTGGAAGAAAAATGCTATTAATGGGTAATCAAAATGTTTCTCTTATGAATTTTAATAAGCTCCAATATTATTCAAATGATCAAAAATATAGTTATCTTTTTTGAATTTGAAAAATGTGATTGCTCTAATAAAGGATAAAAATCTATGTTTTTTGACAAACATAATTTTGAGGCCTAGTTCTGTAATATGTATTATTGAAATTAGATACATTTCTGTAATGTGAGAAAAATACATACTTTACTTGTAATGACTACTAAAAAAATTGAGCTCATCAAAAATGTTGTCATCAAATACAGGTGATTAACTTGATATACACTGCAGTTACATACATTATTTTTATTTACAACCTTTGCTCCTTTTGATGAATTTATCTGTGTTACCCTGTTTTTCTACATGAAACTCCATAGAGTGATGTTTGTAAACAAACATGTGCTCTTTTCAGTCTTTCACTCTTTTAACATGATATGGTAGAAAAGATAAAGTTTGTGGCAGGTAATTTTTTATAATGTTTATTAAATGAAGTTCAAAGATTAAAAATACATCTATCTCCTGAAAACCTTAGACTCTATACAGAGTTTCATCACAACTCCAGAGTATTGACTTTTGGGACTGGATAGTTCTGTGTTGTGAAGAGTTGTCCAGTGCGTTGTAGGATTTTAGTAGCATCTGCAGTTTCTCCTCACCGGATGCCAGTTGCACCCTCCCCAGGGTTGAGACAACCAAAATGTCTCCAGATATTGTCAACTGCCTCCTGACGGGGTGGTGACCCTGACAGAAAACCATTGCTGGAGAATGATCTTTACTGAATAGACAAGAATTTGCCCTTTGTAAGAAACCCAGTAAATTACTAGAGCAAGTCACCAAAAACTAAGAGACAGCTAAGAAGTTATTATGCTTGACTTCAAAGGCCTAAACTGTGTATTTTATGTCCACCAAACAAACTGATTAAAAGACAGAATTTTGGCTTGTGTCCATATCATATAAATTCAAATACTAATTTTGCTCTATGTATCCATAAATGTCATTTGTGATATTGACTTATTTATATAATGCTCTTGCTTATGTTGTGAGTTTTCAAGTTTACTCATTTTTTTGTTGCAAATCACTCTTAAAACTTATAAGCTTCCACATTATAAGCAGAACACAAAGGCTAATTATCTGCCGCATGTACTTCAAAGTTTATAAGATATAAACAGATCTGTAAAGATGTTGACTCTTTTCTATGGTTTTGCATGGTCAGACTCAGTGTCAGGCATGGAGAGGATTCTCAAGACTGTCTTACCTCTATTGAATATTTTAGTGAGTTATTTGATTTACACAGTGATTAACAGAGGTCTATATAAAATTATTTTACTCCTTTTTTAATTATATTGTAATGTGCAGATAATAAAATTTCTACCTTCTCATCCAAAAGGTCTGTATAATTCATGTCCCTTAGTCATTTAAAGTCAATATTTATTGATGTGTGCAATAAAAAAGTTTGATTTTTGTGTATATCTGTCATATTATTTAGAGAGAAGTAATTTTGTAAAAAATGTTTTGTAAAAACCAAAAAAAGTATTGTAAATAGTGTTGATAATCTGTGACTCATTATTTTCATGTTAGAATTTGTACATACAGTTCAGTAATAAAGCAAATTTAAACCAGACCAACTCATTTCTTTCTTTCTTTCTTTTTTTTTTGAGACGGAATCTCACTCTGTCTCCCAGGCTGAAGAGCAATGTCTTGGTCTCAGCTCACTGCAACCTCCACCTCCTGGGTTCAAATGATTCTCCCACCTCAGCCTCCCAAGTAGCTGTAACTACAGGTGTGTGCCACCACACCAGGCTAATTTTTGTAGTTTTAAGAGAGATAGGGTTTCACTATGTTGATCTGGCTGGTCTCAAACTGCTGACATAGTGATCCACCTCCTTAGCCTCCCAAAGCACTGGGGATTATAGGCATGAGCCACTGTGCCTGATCTCTTTTTTAATTATTGTTACACTTTAAGTTCTGGGATACACATGCAGAACAAGTGGGTTTGTTACATAGGGATACATATACCATGGTGGTTTCCCCCACCCATCAACCTGTCATCTAGGTTTTAAGCCCTGCAAGCATTAGGTATATGTCCTAATAGGATATATACCACCCCCTGATAGGCCTCAGTGTGTGATATTCCCCTCCCTGTGTCCATGTGTTCTCATTCTTCAACTGCCTTTTGTAAGTGAGAACATACGGTGTTTGGTTTTCTGTTCTTGTGTTAGTTTGCTGAGAATGATGGTTTCCAACTTCATCCATGTCCCTACAAAAGACATGAATTCATTCTTTTTATATGGCTACATAGTATTTCATGGTGTATATGTGCCACATTTTCTTTTTATTATTATTATCATTATTATTATTATTATTATACTTTAAGTTCTAGGGTACATGTGCATAACGTGCAGGTTTGTTACATATGTATACTTGTGCCCTGTTGGTGTGCTGAACCCATCAACTCATCAGCACCCATCAACTCGTCATTTACATGAGGTATAACTCCCAATGCAATCCCTCCCCTCCCTCTCCCATGATAGGCCCCGTGTGTGATGTTCCCCTTCCGAGTCCAAGTGATCTCATTGTTCAGTTCCACCTATGAGTGAGAACATGCGTGTTTGGTTTTCTGTTCTTGTGATAGTTTGCTAAGAATGATGGTTTCCAGCTGCATCCATGTCCCTACAAAGGACACAAACTCATCCTTTTTTATGACTGCATAGTATTCCATGGTGTATATGGATGTGCCACATTTTCTTTATCCAGTCTATCACTGATGGGCATTTGGGTTGGTTCCACGTCTTTGCTATTGTAAAGAGTGCTGCAGCAAACATATGTGTGTATGTGTCTTTATAGTAGAATGATTTATAGTCCTTTGGGTATATACCCAGTAATGGGATAGTGGGTTAAATGGTACATATTGGGGAAAATTCTTGCAATGTATCCATTTATTTTTTAAAGAAACATTTTTGCTGGGCACAGTGGCATGCACCTGTAGTCTCAGCTACTCAGGAGGCTGATTTTGAAGGATCACTTGATTCCTGAATATTTGAGGCCAGCCTGGGCAACATGGCAAGGCCCTGTCTCCAAATAAAAAAAGAAAGCAAGGAAGTTTCTTGCATTTAGGAGAAAAATGGACAGTTTCTGCTGCCAAGGAGACTCAAAAAGGCTCTTTGCACAGCAGTGTGAATGGAATTTGAGGTCTGCTAAATGTTAACAAGACAGCACTTCATCCTAATGAAAGTATCTTGGAGTTTGACAATCAACCTTTCAGATTTCTATCATGTTAACAGTTGTAACTCCTGATGGTTTTACTGGCATTTTAAATCAAGGAACTACAATTTTAAGTTGGGTTTGGTTTTTTTTTTTTTGCTAGCAATATTTTTTCCTAAAATTGTAGATTCATGCAATGCCATTAATCATTCACTCATATGTCTGTTTTTGTACTACATATGCACTACATACCATCTTGAAAGCCTTTAATTCTTAAAGAAGAGTTTTCAGAGGCTTCTACATCCCCACTTTGAAATGCATTTGACTTATAACTGCTGATGAATTGAAACAAAATGCATAAGGAAAAAAAAGGATAAGAAATAAAGTGATGTTATCCTGGGGAACGTGGATCTTTATTTTTTCTATAAAATCAGTGATTTATGTATTTATTTGCCTATTCTTGTTCTCTCCTGTGTACCCAGTCTGGTTCAAGAGGTGGGACATTGTTTAAAAAAGACAAACTCCCGTTTTCATGGATTCTTCATTCTAACAGAAAAGGACAAGCTGGGTGCAGTAGCTCATGCCTGTAGTTGCAGAAATTTGGGAGGCTGAAGCAGGCAGATCACCTGAGGGCAGGAGTTTGAGACCAGCCTGGACAACATAGTGAAACCCTGTCTGTATTAAAAATACGAAACAAACAAAAAAAAAAAAAAAAAAAGAAGGAGAGAGAAAGAAAAGAACAGACCACAGACCACAAATAAGTAATGGTAATATATGTAAAAGGCCAGAGAGTATAGTGGCTATGGAGGAATGAAGGCACATCATTGTGTTACCCAGGACAGAAGGAAGTTCCTGGGTAACACAAGGGAACACTCAGGATTCCAATGAGGCTAGGGAACCCCTACACCAGAGATAGTGGAACACCGAGGGCCTGGGCAACAGAAAGACCCTGTGTCTGCAAAAAAAAAATTCATAGTACCAACTACTTGCATGGTTGAGGCAGGACAACTGCTTGAGCCCAGGAGGTCAGGGTTGCAGTGAGCTATGATCACATCTGAGTTCCAGTCTGGGTGATAGAATGAGAACTTAGCCCCTGGAGTGGTTGGGACTACAGACGCCCATCACCATACCTGTCTAATTTTTGTATTTTTAGTAGAGACAAGGTTTGACCGTGTTTGTCAGTCTGGTCTTGAACTCCGGACCTCAAGCAATCCACTCACCTTAGCTTCCCAAAGTGCTACAATTACAGGCATGAGCCACTGTGCCTGGCTGCCAATTTTTTTTGAAGGAGTCTCTCTCCCTCTCTCCCTCTCTCTGTCCTTTTTACTTTGTATTTTGAGAAAATTATAGATTAACATGCACTTATAGAAAAATAATAGAGATTATTAATTGTCCTGAATCACCCTTCAATGGTGACACCTTCAAAACAGGGAAATACAGTATCACCACCAGGAAATTTACATTGATACAAACCATTTCCTTTATTCAGATCTCATAGATTTTACCTGCACACAGTTATGTGCATGTGTGAGTGTTTGTGTGTATTTTGTTTTATGCAATTTTATACATAAATTGTTTGTAATTAGTTTATACAAATAAGTCATTGTGTTTTAAGCAAATGAACATTTAAGGGACACACAATGACTTAAAGAAATTAGTTTTAATGAGGAAATTGCTTATTTTTGCACATTTCCATAGGTCTAAGTACATTTAACATTGTGCTGCCTTTAATTTTAACACTTTAGGAATGATCAACTCAATATTCATGTAGTGCCAGCTTCAATTTCTGTTGATTAATTGTTTTCACAAAGTGGCTGAGCAGCTAATAAGTCTGTCTAGAAGGAAGACTTGGAAGTCTTGTCCAAGGAAATTAAATGTATTGAGTATGAGTATAGAATTGAAAAACCATTTCACTGAGAAATTTTGGTGCACATTTACAGTCTAGATGTTGATTTAAGAAAATAAACAGAATAGTGTAATTCTTTATTGGTTACAAAATGAAAAATGGCCCAAAGTAGAAGGAAGAATTGAGTTTCAGATTGTTAATACTTAAAGACTGAGTTTTGCACAACTGACTCTGATGATTAGCACAACTCTAACCCTGGGACAGAGGCTTTCAAAACTAGCTTGCCTATTAGAACTCCCAGAGGAACTTTTAAGAAGTCCAATGTCCACTGGCACCTAAAGATCAGGAGGGAAGAGTGGACATTAGTAATATTTTAAAGGGTCTCCAGGTGATTCTAATATGTGCCCAGTGCCACAAACTGCTCTTCCAGGTCATGAGAGGCTACTGAATGATAAACACTAGAAACATTCCTTCTTGCAGAGCTGAAGAAGGAAAAATTCTTATTGAAGCATCACAAGAGTACACAGTTTTTCTCCCCAAATTCCCTGGATGAAGTTATATAAAAAGATGTAAATGCAGATATGAGAATGCATGCTAATACATACACATGTAGATAAATACAGGTATAGATATCACAGGCATTTTCCTTTAAGTCTTTTTTTTTTTTTAACTTTTTTTTTAGAGAAGGAGTTTTTTCACTTTTGTTGCCCAGGCTGTAGTGCAATGGCACAATCTTGGCTCACGGCAACCTCTGCCACCCAGGTTCAAGTGATTCTCCTGCCTCAGCCTCCCGAGTAGCTGGCATTATAGGTGCAAGACACCATGCCCAGCTAATTTTTGTATTTTTAGTAGGGATGGGGTTTCACCATGTTGGCTAGGCTGATCTCGAACTCCTGACCTCAAGTGATTCGTCCACCTTGGCCTCCCAAAGTGCTGGGATTACAGGAGCAAGCCACTGCACCTGGCCTCTATCTTCTTTTAAGTATAATTGGGAATTTATCTTCAGAAATGTTGATAAAATATAGGACTAGTCAAATATAATTTGGGATGCTGTAGAGTATTATTGGTAGAAACAATTTCTCTTTTCTGAGTTTTGTGAAATAGCTTTCAAGGGGTAGCCGTCAGTGATTTAAGGGCAGTCACACAGACAGCCAATTAGCATGGATCAGTCATTATACGTACAGCACTAGGACTATCATGCAATCCAAAATGGATGACTTTTTCATCCCCAATATCTCCTTCACCATCAAACAGCATCCAGTCAAATTCACTTGGCTTCATTATGTATAAGGGGAAGCATCTTGCACTCCTTTGTAGAGTGGTCCACCTCAGTATGACACAGGATGGATTAAAAGGCCCTGCCTGTAGCTTGTTGTAGTTTACTTGAGAGACTACTAATAGGATTAACTTCCACAGCTAATATTTACTGAGGACTCACTAATTGTAAAGTACACTAAGTGTATTACTAGTATGCCTCTATTCATTTCTACAGCCACCCTATGGCTGGCCGTATTTTAAAGCTTAAGACAGTGAAGCAAAGATCATGTAAGTCAATAGCTCAAAGTCACATAGCTACTGATCGGCAGAGCCTTAATATAAACCTAGGCCATTGGGTTTACATTCCAGTGTCCTTGTAGTTAACAATTAATCTTTTCTGCCTCCAAGACTGTTCTCCCATAAGAGCAAGTTGCAAAAGATATTACATAGATTATAGCAAGTAAGCACATGGTTTTATATATGTGTATATAAATGTATAGGTAAATATGTATATCTGTATAAAGTGCTCTGTATGTATGCATATAATACTTTGTATACATGTGTAAAATACTCTGTATTTCTGCATAAAATACTATATATATGCTTTAGATACTATGTATATATTAATGAAATGGAAGAGTTCCCTGACCCCCTGAATAGAACATGGGACAAGGGTGTGGCTTGTCTCTTCTGCCACTGTGCTCTCAAACCCCTTATGGGAGGGGGACCATGCAGATGGACACGTGCAGAATCTGGGCAAGTGCTTTTGGGTTCCAGCCCCACAGTAGTGTCTAGGGGTGGGTACCTGCAATTCCCAGAGCCCCAGGGGTCATGTTACAGTGCTTTTGGCTTCACTATCCACAGATACCACAAGTGTTAACTAGTTCAGTGCCCTCTTGATACACAGGCCCTTGTTTGGCATTCAGGAAGAATCAAGTCACACAAACAAATTGAAGGATGGTAAATGTGGGGGATTATATTGCCAGATGGAGGCGGCTGTTGTGGGATGGATGGGAAGCAGGAAAGGGATGGTGTTGAAGATGATCTTCCCAGAATTTGACCATCCCATGGCTCGACTCCTCTCTAACCATCCCCAAAGTCCTCTCAACATTCAAATCATCCTTCTCTTGTCTCCTTCTCTGCCACATCACTCTTCCACTCCTTTGCTCTTCTGCTTGTGAAACGTGGGGTTTGGAGTTTATATGGGTAGAGGATAGAGGGATTTGGTGGGCCAAAAGGCAACATTTGGGCCCCAAAACAGGAATGCCTGTTCCTGTTTAGGGCTACAGTTTTCCAGGCTTGAGAGTGGGGCCTTTGCTGGAGGATCACCCTCTTCTACCCAGTATTTTCCTGCCACCTGTCTATATTATTTATACTATAGGATATACATATAGGATTTGTATAATTAAATATTTTGTATGTAAGTATAAATACTATGTCTATGTATGGAATACTATGCATGTAAGTATGAAATTTGATATATATGTAAAAGATGCATATGATACTAAATATTGTCTGGGTAGAGGTGGAGAGCAAGTTAAATGGTGATGTGACTTGATATGCTGGAGGTGTTTTTTGTTCTGTTTTATTTGAGCTACATTTTACTTATTACTACATTTTACTTACTTCTGAATTGATTCTAATATGCAGCTGGAGAGACAACCACTGCCATATGTAGTTGTCCAAACTCTCCATGCAGAAATGAAGACTTACAATTTGACCAGACCTAACTTTCTTGCAAGACTCCCTGGGTTTTACCACTGGCATGTATACTAGTGAATATGGGTGACCCTTAAGTTCTTTTGCAAAAGCAATTTCTTTTTCTTTTTTCTCTTCCTCATCCAGGTAGCATGAGACAGTTCATAACCATTTTTATTTTACAAAGAACATTATCCCTACATTTTAATTTCTGTGTAAACTTTGAAAACATGAGGAGACACACTGTTAAGGACTTAGTCAAACACTTGACAACAATTACTATATTTATATAGTCATCAGTTTTGTTTGTAGTGATTCATTCTGTGGTTTGCAGATATTGGCATTTTTCCCACTTACAATAACTTCCAGGGAAATAGACAATCAAATGATGAATTTGTAGTGCTAGAGGTTTTAAAAAGATAATTAAAAAGAACGCTTTTTGCAAGTTTGCCATGATGAAATGTTCCAGGTTTTGATAAAGTAAAAGAGATGAGATTAGATTTGGCTGAATTCCACACTTATTTGCACACAGTGCAAAATATCTGCCAAGTCAAATTAGGCTATAAATTGAAGATGCATGTTGTGGATATTTTTCATGGGCAAATATTTTCCGACATTCTTACCACATTTTGTATAGAAATAAATGATTATTGAATGAACTACCTGAAAGGTGAGCTATCTCAAATGTGAACTTTATGTATATAGTTACTTTCAACAGAAGAAAGGTTTATTGACTGGGAAGTATTTGAAGATACAGTATTATTATTTTCCACATGAAGATAATTTTATGTTTCCCCAAATTAATTGCAAGTTGCAAAAGATATTACATAGATTATAGCAAGTAAGCACATGGTTTTATATATGTGTATATAAATGTATAGGTAAATATGTATATCTGTATAAAGTGCTCTGTATGTATGCATATAATACTTTGTATACATGTGTAAAATACTCTGTATTTCTGCATAAAATACTATATATATGCTTTAGATACTATGTATATATTAATGAAATGGAAGAGTTCCCTGACCCCCTGAATAGAACATGGGACAAGGGTGTGGCTTGTCTCTTCTGCCACTGTGCTCTCAAACCCCTTATGGGAGGGGGACCATGCAGATGGACACGTGCAGAATCTGGGCAAGTGCTTTTGGGTTCCAGCCCCACAGTAGTGTCTAGGGGTGGGTACCTGCAATTCCCAGAGCCCCAGGGGTCATGTTACAGTGCTTTGGCTTCACTATCCACAGATACCACAAGTGTTAACTAGTTCAGTGCCCTCTTGATACACAGGCCCTTGTTTGGCATTCAGGAAGAATCAAGTCACACAAACAAATTGAAGGATGGTAAATGTGGGGGATTATATTGCCAGATGGAGGCGGCTGTTGTGGGATGGATGGGAAGCAGGAAAGGGGATGGTGTTAGAAGATGATCTTCCCCCAGAATTTGACCATCCCATGGCTCGACTCCTCTCTAACCATCCCCAAAGTCCTCTCAACATTCAAATCATCCTTCTCTTGTCTCCTTCTCTGCCACATCACTCTTCCACTCCTTTGCTCTTCTGCTTGTGAAACGTGGGGTTTGGAGTTTATATGGGTAGAGGATAGAGGGATTTGGTGGGCCAAAAGGCATATTTGGGCCCCAAAACAGGAATGCCTGTTCCTGTTTAGGGCTACAGTTTTCCAGGCTTGAGAGTGGGGCCTTTGCTGGAGGATCACCCTCTACCCAGTATTTTCCTGCCACCTGTCTATATTATTTATACTATAGGATATACATATAGGATTTGTATAATTAAATATTTTGTATGTAGTATAAATACTATGTCTATGTATGGAATACTATGCATGTAAGTATGAAATTTGATATATATGTAAAAGATGCATATGATACTAAATATTGTCTGGGTAGAGGTGGAGAGCAAGTTAAATGGTGATGTGACTTGATATGCTGGAGGTGTTTTTGTTCTGTTTTATTTGAGCTACATTTTACTTATTACTACATTTTACTTACTTCTGAATTGATTCTAATATGCAGCTGGAGAGACAACCACTGCCATATGTAGTTGTCCAAACTCTCCATGCAGAAATGAAGACTTACAATTTGACCAGACCTAACTTTCTTGCAAGACTCCTGGGTTTTACCACTGGCATGTATACTAGTGAATATGGGTGACCCTTAAGTTCTTTTGCAAAAGCAATTTCTTTTTCTTTTCTCTTCCTCATCCAGGTAGCATGAGACAGTTCATAACCATTTTTATTTTACAAAGAACATTATCCCTACATTTTAATTTCTGTGTAAACTTTGAAAACATGAGGAGACACACTGTTAAGGACTTAGTCAAACACTTGACAACAATTACTATATTTATATAGTCATCAGTTTTGTTTGTAGTGATTCATTCTGTGGTTTGCAGATATTGGCATTTTTCCCAATAACTTCCAGGGAAATAGACAATCAAATGATGAATTTGTAGTGCTAGAGGTTTTAAAAGATAATTAAAAAGAACGCTTT
This sequence comes from Erythrocebus patas, assembly GCA_023783455.1. NCBI lineage: Eukaryota > Metazoa > Chordata > Mammalia > Primates > Cercopithecidae > Erythrocebus > Erythrocebus patas. The sequence goes on from JAKFHT010002002.1 coordinate 816,339, forward strand.
TGCAAGTTTGCCATGATGAAATGTTCCAGGTTTTGATAAAGTAAAGAGATGAGATTAGATTTGGCTGAATTCCACACTTATTTGCACACAGTGCAAAATATCTGCCAAGTCAAATTAGGCTATAAATTGAAGATGCATGTTGTGGATATTTTTCATGGGCAAATATTTTCCGACATTCTTACCACATTTTGTATAGAAATAAATGATTATTGAATGAACTACCTGAAAGGTGAGCTATCTCAAATGTGAACTTTATGTATATAGTTACTTTCAACAGAAGAAAGGTTTATTGACTGGGAAGTATTTGAAGATACAGTATTATTATTTTTCCACATGAAGATAATTTTATGTTTCCCCAAATTAATTGCATGCCATGGATTAAGACAACATTTACAGTATTTACTACTAAAGTGTTCCCAAAGGTAGTAGGATTAGAGGTAATAGTTAATAAAGGGTATACAAGTATTCCCATACAAGCCATGAAAAGTATTTCAATGCCTTCCTTATTATCAAATCTACTTACCACACTTCCTTCAACCAAAACATCTCGGTTTGTGACTCTGGTTCCAAGCTTGAGAGAAGATGCCAGTGAGTTGTCATGCCCTGCATTATCAAAGAGACTTTCCCCTAGAGTTCTAACAGAAGTGTTACCAAACCCAAGCCAAAGCCCAATTCTGTACACATGCCAGGATTTGCAAATCCGAGCCCTACAGCTGTCTCCAAAGTGCTGGTGTGGGTGATCCACCACTGTACAGACAGTGGTGTCTTGTACCTTTATTTCTGTTCTCTTACAGGTGCTGTATTGTCATTTGGACAAACATCAGCTTTCTCTAGCAAGGCCCAAACCCAAAACATCAGCTTCACTTAGTTGCTGACAATTCTAGCACTTATATGAAGTGAAGAAGACACTGAGGAGTCCTACAGGAAGTGGATTCTGAGTCCTGTCAAGGAGTTTGGTATCTTAGAGAGGCCAAAAGCCACCCCACTGTGTATCACAAAAACAGCTTAAATCAACATACATTTTATGCTATCAAAAACACAGTGGTGAACTTGAAATGCATAGGGAGATGGATGACATATCTTGGAAGTCTCTGTCAAGTCTATAGGGAGTCTTTTGCATGAATTTTTTACTGGCTTAAGAAATCATTTGCTAGGCATGCTTTTTGTTTTAGGGTTATTGTCTTTTCACCCTGCCCCACACAAGACATTTAAGACTTGGCTCCAGGAAATTTTCTTTTTGAGTGTCCAGGATCCTTAAGCTGGACTAAAGCCTGTAGGAAACAAAGGCTGAGCTTTGGGATTGGCACGGGGCCTTCCACCCATTTCTCGCATAAGGGAGGAGACTTATTTGAGTCTATAAGCAAAGCTTGGCCAACCTAGGGAGGCACTTAGCGCTGGCCACTGTCAAAAATAATCTAGCTCTGGTAAAATACTTGAAGCAGTTTAATCTGAGCCAAATATGAGTGACCAAGGTCTGTGACATAGCCTTTAGGAGACCCTGGGAATATGTGCCCAAGGTGGTCAGAAAACACATATAAAACTAAGTTTAATACATTTTAAGGAGACATAAGACCTAAGTCAATCCATGTAAGATGTTTATTAGTTCCGTCTAGAAAGGTGGGTACCACTGGAAGTGGAGGACTGAGGGCAGGTCTGTGATGTAGGCAGATAGAAAGATTTTCTGACTGGCAATTTGTTTACAGAGATTGTCTAAAGACCTGGATTCAATACAAAAGAAACCTCTGGGTTAAGATAAGAGGCTTCAGTGAGCTATGATTGTACCACTGTACTACAGTGTGGGCAACAGAGTGATACCCTGTGTCAAAAAAGAAAAACAAACGAACGAAAAGATTGAGAAGGGGTGAAGGGGTTGTAGAGACCAAGGTTCCTATTATGCAGATGAAGTCTCCAGGTAGCAGGCACCAGAGACAGTAGATTGTAAATGTAAATGTTTCTTACCAGACTTAGGTGTCAGATTCTTAGTTGATTCTCCCCTGGATCAGGAAAAAGACCTGGAAAAGGGAACAGGATTTCCTGTAGAATTTAGATTTTCCCCAGGAGTCAACTTTGCAGGACTATTCCTTTTTTTTTTTTTTCCTTTTCTTTTCATTTCTTCTTTTCTTTCTTTCTTTCTTTCTTTCTTTCTTTCTTTCTTTCTTTCTTTCTTTCTTTCTTTCTTTCTTTCTTTCTTTCTTCCTTCCTTCCTTCCTTCCTTCCTTCCTTCCTTCCTTCCTTCCTTCCTTCCTTCCTTCTTTCCTTCCTTCCTTCCTTCCTTCCTTCTTTCCTTCCTTCCTTTTCTTCTTTTTTTTTTGATGGAGTCTCACTCTTTTACCCAGGCAGCAGTGCAGTGGTGTAATCTTGGCTCACCACAATCTCTGCCTCCAGGATTCAAGTAATTCTCCTGCCTCAGCCTCTTGAGTAGCTGGGACTACAGGTGCACACCACCATGGTCAGCTAATTTTTGTATTTTTAGTAGAAACAGGGGTTCACTATGTTGGCAGTGACTCACACCTGTAATCCCAGTACTTTGGGTGGCTGAGGAGTGTGGATCATGAGGTCAGAGCTGTTTCAAGATATGGCAAATAAACATATTTGGGGTTAAAATATTTTGTTTTCCTTTCTCATCTGTCATGTGATGCTATGCCAGAGTCAGGTTGGAAAGCAGGCCACATTATATAGGGTTAAACAAAGCCTCCATGATGAGACACTATGGTTTGTAGGGCAGACTCTCCAGGCCCTTTAGATAGGAATGTGGGCAAGAGAAGAAAAACTGTCAGAGTTCACTCCTCACTACTATGCTTCTTGATGAATGGTTGATTGGTGGAGATTTGTAGGTTGAATGACTGATGCGTATTTGTCTTGAAGTCCTGGCTTACTAAAAATTCAGCAGGTCCTCGAGGCCATGGGGGTAAATCTGGAAATAAACCTTGGCATCTAATCCTATAGTAATTCTCCAAGTGACATTTTTGAGGAAGTCGAAGTCCATATGTCACCATTCATGTCTAGTCTACCGTTCCATTTATAATCTGAACTCCCTATTAATTTTCTCAACAATTTTGCTGCAAGTAGTTAGCACAATAGTTCACAATTTATGTTCCTCTGTCATGACTCCAGTTGGTCCCTCCATTCGGGGTCTGTGACTTCCCACAACATCTCCCGCTTCTTTTTATATAAATGTGCCATGATGACGAAGGCTTGTTCATTCTCTCAGTTTTGATGCAAGATTCTTTAACTGGTCCGGCACACTAAAAACAAGTTGATTAAACAGAGAAACATGATTCCAAAATTTACTACAGTGGAGCCCCCACTAGACTTAATCCAAGTCGTGGTGTTTAGTCCAGACTTTCTGCCATCTGATCTAATGCCTCAGCTCTAGACAGAATGGATAAATGAGCTTGACAGGCTTCAAAAATTTGTTTCTTCAATTTAGTTATGTCCAAGGATAAATTACCTTCCCTACCCAGCAGGTGTCCTTTGACCATTTTCCATGAATGATCAGTCTTGTTGTAGGAATATGATGTGATACAGAAATCAGAAGTGTTCCAATCACACTGCATTTGCATGCGATGTTTAAGACTCACTACCCGATCTCCAAGCCAAATAATAGACTGTCTTAAATCATTAATTTGATTAGCCAATTTTTCGTCAATGCCTTGTTGAGAATTCCACATTTGGGTGGAATTGGCTTGCCAATCATTAACAAAATGAGCCGTTTGAATAGATTGATGTAACGCCATTCTGGCAGTGGTGGCCAGTGCAGTGACTGTAATTAGGCCCATGATCACAGCGATTAAAGTGAAAACAAATCTCTTAGATCTTTTGAGAATTAGTTGTAACACTTCACTAATTAAATGTACTGAGGGGGAAGATTCCCAAGGTCTGGGTAAAGTTGCCAGTATCCAGATTCCTTTCTGAGCTCGAACCAACATTACACCTCTCCTGGAGTCAAAACGGGAGTTAACACAAGTGTATAAATGACAATTAATGCATTGGACAGTTTGATTGTTCATCCAAATTTTGATATTTCCCACTAACAGCATGTAAGGAGGCTTAACACAACTCTGTATAGGAAGAGTCAGGTTGGAGGTAAACAAAGCAGAATGTTTGAATCTACGTTGATACTGAGGGAGAGTAGTGGCGATGGCAACACCCGATGTTCTCTGCCGTAAAGAAGCAATTTCAGGTGCCCGGGGATGCTGAAGAGGTAGACGGCATTACCTGGGTCAAGAATAATTCTCATAATGCCAATCAGAGTCCCATAAAGGAGGATCGGCATCAAAAAGAGGAAGAGGGTTCAAAGGGGATTTATCATGGGGTTCAGAATCACGGATGTGAGGGGCGGTAGTGGGGACAACAGACAGAAAAGTTTCCCCTTCCCATACTTGCAGTCTGACATGGCAATAGCCAATTTCCAAAGTTCTGGGTGTTCTGGGCTCAGAATGGGAATATCATATGAGACCTCAGGGGCTGGGGTAATGCCCTTATCTTCCCATTTTAAGGGAAAGAATGAGCTGAACCTCCTATGCAAAGTAGGATGATGATCCTCATCCTCCCAATAAGAAATAAAATAAGTAGCCTCCAGGCATTCCTTCTGCCAGAGGAGCAATTGTTTTTAAATAGCCCTTTGGTGCCCAGTCTATTACTAAACCATATGAGTCATTTTTAATACTACTGCATGTGAGTTAACACAATCTTCCCAAATTAAAGTTTTAGATGGGTCCTCAAAATTTTATGGACATGGTTTTCCTACAGGTTTATATTGAAAGTATTGGTTATCTCCTATTAATCCCCCTTCCATTTGTCTTAAAGGAGAAAGGGAGAGGCTAGAGACCAAATGTCCCTGTTCCCTTGTGGCTGATCTCTCTGGAAGGTAAGCAGCACAGATTTGAGTTTCTACATGGATACAACCAAGTGCATGTCCAAGGCACAGAGGAGGGTATTTATAACCCATAGTAACATTAAATGCAGTGCCTTCTTCTCTGGTTGAGCAGAGCAATGGTCATCTGTAGCTCCAGGCATCCACACACTATTATTAGTATAGATTTCCGCAGGGGCATCCATCCAGGTGAGAGGTCGAATAAGTGGAGGAAAAGGCACATAAGCCCAATAAGAATAATTTTGTGTAGCAGGTAAATCAGTTTGAGGGGAAACTGGTGAGACAGAAAGTATAAGGAGGAGAATTATTAAATAAAACCTATGAGATCCAGTGCTGAAGGAGGAAGAGAAGAACAGAGGGATGTTATTTTCAGGCTAATAGAAATGGTGAGATGTTTAGATTTGTAAGGAGAAAAAGAAAGGGAATTAGGAGAAGTGAGATTAGTTAGAGGGATCCCCATTGCCATTAGGGAGGATTGAACCAGACCCATATCAATTTGGCATGCCAGTTTCTGAGGAGTTGGGACAGATCTCACCAGGTATGAAGGTAGTCTCTGATGTGGATGTCTATTCCCTGTGGTTTTCATTGTCAGTATTCACAAAAAGTTTAAGTCTTCTAGTGGGCACCCAGACAGGGGATTGATGATCTCCTGGTGAAACACAAGCATACCCTCCTCTCCATGTTATAATTGTTCCAGGTTCCCAGTTATTGGCTTGGGAGTTTTTCCATAACACTGGCTTGCCTTCATTTGGGAAGAAATTTTTGCCTGTGTAATGACATTCAGCTGCAGTCAGAGCATTGTCTTTAGGAACATTTAGAAAGTTTAAAGTAAACAATGCTAAATGTAATTGGGAGTGGGGAGTGGTTAAATTATGTTTTTGTTGCTCAGACTGTTTGGACAATTGAGTTTTTAAGGTGTGATTGAGCCGTTACACCACAGCCTGTCCCTGAGGATTGTAAGGGATTCCGTAATATGGGACATTCCCCATTGTTGCATAAATAAATCAAAAACATTACTAACATATCCATATGCCTTTATTTGATATGGAAGCCCCTTAACTGCAAAGCAGGAATACAGATGTCTTTTAACATGGGCCGTGCCTTCCCCTGTTTGGCAAGTAGTCCAAATAAAACCTGAAAATGTGTCTACAGAAATATGTACTTATGAAAGTCTGCTAAAGGAGCTAACATGAGTCACATCCATTTGCCATAAATCATTAGGAGTTAGGCCTCCGGGATTAATGCCAGGTTTCTGAATTGGAAGTACAGAAACTTGGCACTGAGGGCTGCGGTGGACAATAAGCTTAGCCTCCTTCCAGGTGAGAGCAAATTTATCTTTTAATCCAGCAGCACTGACATGAGTGAGACTGTGGAACTCCTGAGCCTCTTGGATTGCAAAAGAGACCAAACAGTCGACCTTATGGTTACCAGGCAACATGGGTCCTGGTAAAGTGGTATGAGATCAATATGTGTAATATGGAAAGGGTATCTGTTCACATTGGCTCAACCACCTGTTATAACCTTGAAAATAAAGAAGCCAATTCAGAATTATCAAAATGTTTGATAGCGGTTTTTATATTTTTAGTGGCATGTACAACATAAGCAGAATCAGAGACAATATTTAAAGGTTTGGGGAAATCTTGTAAGGCAGTAATTACAGCAATTAACTCTGCCTTTTGAGCAGAGGTATAAGGGGTAGAAATAAGCTTGTCTGTAGGACCCACATAACCAGCATTTCCATTACTGGAGCCCTCAGTGAACACTATTATGGCCTCAGGAATGGGCTGATCTTGGTCAATCGAGGACCACCCAAGAAGTCATTTTTATAAAATCAAGCAATTTGCTTTTTGGATAATGATTGTCCATAACACCGATAAAATCAGCCAAGTGAATTTGCCACTGTATGGAATATTGAAAAGCGGTTGAACTTCAAGCTGATTTAAAGGAACCACAATTAAATTTGGATCAAATCCAGAAATTTTAAGTATTCTACAGAGCTTGTCCAATTACAGATTTTCAACAGCATCTTGTAATTTAGCCAAAATTAGGATATAAATTATTGTGACCCTGTTTAACAGTAGTAAAAGAAACAGGAGCTTGGCCAGTGTAATTTATCCCAAGCTCTCATACACACCTTTGTTACTTGTTCTGTGGTGAGAGCATCAAAGCCTAATTGGGCGGTAGTGTCAGAGTAATTATTGGAGCTCAAAGTGGAGCCAGAGTAACTGGAATGCCATCAGCCCGATTTAGCTGAGCCTGCAGACGGCCTCCTCTGACCACCAGGTACAGGTAATTGCAAATGCTGAGATGGAGTTAGAACAGCTTTTGCCAAAAGGTTCCAGTATAAAGGAAGCAAAATGACTTCAGTACAAAGAGTCTGTAATGCCATTTTAACATATGGAGAAGTAGGACCATACTGAGTACAAGCATCCTTGAATTCTTTTAAAAAGGTAAGATTGAGTGGTGCATTGATGCACTTGTACCTTGAGCATTGGGAGGTTCCAGTGCCATGCCTCTAATCCACTTGTTTCTTTGGAGCGAAAACTGTGTTGCATGAGGAATTCAAGAACAGGCACATGAGACGGAGTTGGCATAGAAGTGACAGGAAAAGTATGTGTAGATAAGGGAAACTGAGGTTGAGGAGGTCAGACCAGTATGAGAGCATGAGAAAGGGGCATTGGGGAGCAGAAGAGGCATACTGGTGATTATTGTCCCAATCCTGTGCAACCAGAGTGGCAGGGGCATCTGTGTGTGAAGAAGGGTAGAGAAGCAGGTTGAGTGGATGGCAAAGTGACCAGTTGAGGACCAAATGACAGGAAGGTGAGGGATTGCAGTGAACAGGAGGGTCTGCAGAATTACAGGTAAATTGTAGTTTGGTCCCAGAGCCATTAGATGGCTCTGGAGGCAAAGGCTGCAAAGGTTTGAAGAGGAAGAATTAGCATGTTGTGTCCTGGGCTGTCCAAGTCAGGGCCGTGGGAGCTAAGTACCAGCTCTTCATGAAAAGAAATGAGATCATCAGGGGTGACATTAAGCCAAAGTCACCGGAGTTAGATATTGAATCCTCAACATCGTCAGGTGGGAGAGGAGTAGGCAAAGGGAGAAGCCGAGCAGATAATGAAGGCCAAGTGGGAGAGGAAAGCTGAGGAAGAGGTAGAGGGTCACCAGATTCAGAAAACTGTGGTAACTGCAGGGGGTCACGGAATTGGTACGTCATTAGGACAGCACATACCAAGGCCCAATCACCCCAAACAGTGACAGGAACATAATTTCCTGTTAGGACCAGTTCTCGGAATTTTGCACCAACACGATCCCATAGCTCCACATCTAATGTTCCCTTTTCAGGAAACCAAGAACAGTGTTCTTCCACTGCCCTAAATAGGGTGACCATATTTTCCATGGGCACCTGAACTCCCCCTGTTTGAACAGGAGTTTAATATAGTAGAGATAAGTATAATGTTTAGATTCTGTGTGACCCATAGTTACCCTGGACAATACACAGACAGCTCACCAATCATCGGGGAGCCGAACAAGCTTTTCTGTGGACCGATTGATGAACGTTCTCTGCACCTACCAAAGGGAATTGGGTTCCGCATACTTAGGAAAAGAAAACCACATTGGCATGCCAGATATTGGGGAAGCCACCCCAATATTTCAATGTATGTTCTATTTTCCATAAGTGTTGGCTGGCTGAGAAATAAAGAGAAAGAGTACAGAGAGGAATTTTACAGCTGGGCCACCAGGGTGACATTACATATTGGTAGGACCATGATGCCTGCCTGAGCCTCAAACCAGCAAGTTTTATTAAGGGTTTCAAAAGGAGGAGTGTAAGAACAGGGAGTAGGTACAAAGATCACATGCTTCAAAGGGCAAAAGCAGAACTACTAATAAGGGTCTAACAAAGATCACATGCTTCTGAGGGAACAGAAAAGGCAAAAAGCAGAACCACTGATAAGGGTCTATGTTCAGCGTGCATATATTGTCTTGATAAACATCTTAAACAACAGAAAACAGGGTTTGAGAGCAGAGAATCAGTCTGACCACAAATTTACCAGGCAGAGTTTTTCCCACCCTGGTAAGCCTGAGGGTACTGCAGGAGACCAGGGCGTATCTCAGTCCTTATCTCAACCACATAAGACAGACATTCCCAGAGTGGCCATTTATAGACCTCCCCCCAGGAATGCATTCCTTTCCCAGGGTATTAATATTAATATTCCTTGCTAGGAAAAGAATTTAGTGATATCTCTCCTACTTGCACGTCCATTTATAGGCTCTCTGCAAGAAGAAAAATATGGCTCTTTTTGCCTGACCCCGCAGGCAGTCAGACCTTATGGTTGTCTTCCCTTGTTCCCTAAAAATCGCTGTTATTCTGTTCTTTTTCAAGGTGCACTGATTTCATATTGTTCAAACACACATGTTTTACAATCAATTTGTACAGTTAACACAATTATCACAGTGGTCCTGAGGTGACATACATCCTCAGCTTATGAAGATAACAGGATTGAGAGATTAAAGTAAAGACAGGCGTTAAGAAATTATAAAAGTATTATATAGGAACTGATAAATGTCCATGAAACCTTCACAATTTATGTTTCTCTGCTGCAGCTCCAGCTGGTCCCTGATTTCCTGCAACAGGAGATACTTGTTGAGATTCAAGGAAGGGCAATATTTCTTGTAGCTTTTCCATTTCTACGTTTCTACCTCCGTTTGGGGTCCCTGACTTCCTGCAACAGGAGATACTTGTGGAGGTACAAAGAATGGAAATATTTCTCAGTAGCTTTTCCATTTCTACAGAGTATCCAAGCACTAGTGTATGGACATGAAAATTATCTGGGGCACTCTATATGCTTGTTATGCAATCCTACTGCCTTTTCTCCAAGGGCAAAAGTACTTCAGAAATGTCGGCTTCATGAACTAATAAATAAATGTTTAATGACTCAATGTTTCATAAGAAGGTGAAAGAATTTTGCCCAAATCTTACGTACTCCCGATGGGGGATTTCAGCTTTCAAGATGGCAGGCACCACATCTATCCTAGGTAATGGAACCTGGTTTGGACTGAGGTTGTTCCTGATATACCTTTAGCTGTCTCCTGGGCCTGATATTCAAACACACTGCATTGGAGCAAAAACTAATGTCCTGTTTAGAAAGCTTTGAGTCCTTATCTTTTCTTCCTTTTTTGTTTTTTCAAAAAACAAACCCCCCCCAAAAAAACCACACAACTCTCTATTTGGCACTATTATGAAGTGCATGCTAAACAGATTTATTTCTTAATGATGATTGCAGAGGACCAAAAGAATTAAAGAATGAGAGAGACCACTGACCTCTTCATCTGTGGCTCTTATTATCATTCCTGAGTGGAATCAGGCCCACATGCATTAAGCAGCACTGAAGGTGTTGATTCTTACTTTTCCTCCAGGAAAGCCAGAGGAGGAGGAGAGACAGAGAGTAAGAATAGTGCCAATATGAAGATGGTCAGAGGAAGATTTATTACATGCAGTGAAAGAACAAGAGATACACGGGAAAAATAATGAGTACTTATTTTTAATGACAAAGCATTGAATTTATCTCTTCCCATTTTTTTAACTGTTCATATAGCAACAGATATATATGCACAGACAGTCTTTAAAAACAACCACCATCGACAAAAACAACTAAATTTTCCAGCAGGCTGTTTTAAACACTATCAGATGGAAATTAAGCGGCAAAACTTTTGTTCTGAGAAAAATACAAAAATACACGCTTTCTCTATTAGTGGCACATTTATTTGTTATTTGAATATTACAGCAAGTAATTTTTTGCATTCATTGCTTAACACAACTAAAACAACATTTTTTATTTATCATTGTAAAATTAAAGACAGATTTATAACTTCTTAAAAAATGGTTGTTACTGTAAGTGATTTTTATTTAGTAGAAATAAATCATAGTTTTTCTCTTAAAGGGCCTTAGTGTTTAAACATGTTATTTTTAATTTTTGAAACAACCATAGATGTAGACAAGTGATATCTAATAAAACAGAGATTGAAATTGTGTGCGAAGTAAATTTGTAACACAAAAAAGAAAATGAACAAATAAAACAAAAAAACAACTCTTCACTTGCTTTCATGGAATGAGGTCACTGAACATTAGCATAGTGGAGTTTCTCACCACAGCATTACTGCCTGGGTCATTGTGCAGAACCGACTTTCATCTCACCCCTCAATTCTTGCATTACAACAACCTTGATGGAGCTTTGCAGCTAGCAACATTAGCTAGCACTGTGATTACAGGTGAAGGGTAAACAATGTCCATCAGGAAGCATCCCTGAAGAATTATCATCTGAGATGGATTGGACATTTTGCCTTGCAAGGGTTATAATCTGAGATGGATTGGACGTTCTGCCTTGGAAGACACTCAGCTTATTTCAATGGTTCTACATCAAGCAATGTTTCTCAGTCTATCTGATTCTATTTAAGCTCCACCAAAAGGGGCAGATGCAACACCAGAATATCAAGACAGTGTCTGGGTGCTATGTGGATTGAAGTCTCTTGAAGTTTGATGACTTGCTTTTTAATGACTTTGAGAAATTTCATCTAATCTTGAAATCCTTTACCAGCCATAATCACTGAACAATCAAGTAAATGAACGAAATAGAACTAATAAAAGGCAAATTCTGCACATTTTAGCAAAGTGAGGTGGTTTCCTTCAGGATCTTTTTAATCCCAATTTTGGCAGTCATAACTTTTAGGACAATTTTTTTTTCATTTTCAGAACATAAAACTTACTAACATGTAAGCTCAGAGGCAATACAGTTCTTTCTCTTTTGTTCCCCTCCCTTTCCCTCCCCTCCTCCTCCTTCCTCCACCCCTCCTTTACTCCTCCTCTCCCTCTCCCTCTGCTTCTTTCTTCTCCTCCTCTTTCCTCTCTTTTTCTTTCTTTTTTGACACAGGGTCTTGCTTTGTTGCCCTGTCTGTAGTGAAGTGGTGTAATCACAGATCACTGCAGCCTCAAACTTCTGGGCTCAAGCAATCTTCCCGCCCTAGCTTCCCACCTTGGTTTGGCTAATTCTTAAATATTTTTGTAGAAACAGAGGTCTCAACATGTTTCCCAGGCTAGTCTTGAACTCCTGGCCCCAAGTGATCCTCCTCCCTCAGCCAATCAAAGTGCTGGGATTATATGAATGGGTCACCATACATGGATACAATATAGTATCAACCATCTGAATGGACCCCAGTTCAAGGCCCAGGGCATTCCAAAGTTTACCTGGAAAATGAGTACAGGCAATGATAGGGAGGGGGAGTTGGACATGCATCATGATTCCCTTTTTCCTTCTACAATGCAGACACAGCTGACCTTAAGGCTGGTAGAACAGACTCTTTAAGTCTGTTACAAAACATTTACAATCTATTTTCTCTGAATCCTGATATGTGGAGGCTTCATCTGCATGATAAAACCTTGATCGCTGTAGTCCCTTATCTTAACCCAGTCATTGCTTTCTATTAATTCTAGGTTTCCAGTTAAAAACTCTTTCAACCAATTGCTAATCAGTACATTTTAAAATTTGCCTATATTATGGGAGCCTCCAACCTTCTGGTTGTCTTGCCTTTCCAGACTAAACTGATGTATCAATGTACATGTTACATGTATTGATTAGTGTCTTATGTCTCTCTAAAATGTGCAAAACCAAATTGTCACCTGACTACCTTGGGGCATATATTCTTAATAACTCCTGAGGACCATTGATCACTCATATTTGGCTCAGAATGAATCTCTTCAAATATTTTATAGGGTCTAACCTTTTTTTAATGTCAACAATTGCTTTATGAACTATCCTGATGTTGTTTAGCAAGTTGACATGAATACTAGAATTGCTGGATGTTTGTTGAAACTGGCTGGTATCAAGGAAGCATTCTTAGACTCTAACAACATGTCTGTTATGCAGATCTTATAGTTTTCACCCAAACGTGAAAAAATATTTAGTCAAATGAAGATCTTTTAGTACATCTGCTGTGTGAAAAGTATAGATGTATTTTCTAAGTACAGTTAGTTTTCCTTTAAGAAATCAAATTATAAATGTGATCCTTTGCACAAATATGTAGTTTTATTTGAAATCATTTGGACACCTAGGTTTTTGTACAAAACAAACACATTTTAAAATTTTGCATTACGGCCCAGCATGGTGCTTCACAACTCTAATCCCAGCAATTGGGGAGGCAGAGGTGGGAAGATCATTTTAGGTCAGGAGTTTGAGACAAGCCTGGCTGATATTGCAAAACCCCTTCTCTACAAATAGTACAAAATTAGCCAGGCATCTTGTCACACACCTGTAGTCCCAGCTACTTCGGAGGCTGAGGCATGAGAATTGCTTGAGTCTGTGAGGTGGAGGTTGCAGTGAGCCTAGATTGTGTTACTTCACTACAGCGTGGACACCAGAGTAAAATGGTACCTAAAAATAAAATAAAATAAAATAAAATAAAATAAAATAAAATAAAATAAAATAAAATAAAATAAAATAAAATAAAATAAAATAAAATAAAACAAAGAAATAAAATAAATTTCACAGTACTAGGGAGCTTTTATTTACACTTACCTTTTTTCATCTTAAATTGTGCTAATTATTTATGTCAGAACAGAATGCAAAAAGAAAAGGCATATGGAACTCATATGGAGTAGATTTCAGAGAGAACAAACATAATGAATTATAAACAGATGTCTAAAATTTCTGAGACATTTTCATTTGCAGCTAGAGAAACAATGATGGGGAAGAGTGAAAAGTTAGAATCTTCCTTTCCTTTTGCTAACCAGCCATTTCTGTTTTACATAATACAGTTGAACATTAATAAAACTTCCATTCGCATTTCAGTAGACAACACTTCATATCTGACAGAGAACTGGTATTTACTTTGTTTATTGCAGTCTTTTTGGCTTCATGTGTATACTTTTTTTTTTTTTTTTTTTGAGACGGAGTCTTTCTCTGTCACCAGGCTGGAGTGCGGTGGCACAATCTTGGCTGACTGTAAGCTACGCCTCCAGGATTCAAGCAATTCTCTTGCTTCAGCCTCTGGAACAGCTGGGACTGCAGGCGCACGCTGTCACGTCCAGCTAATTTTTTTTTTTTTTTGTATTTTAGTAGAGATAGGGTTTCACCATGTTGGTCAGGATGGTCTTGTCTCCTGACCTTGTGATCCTTCTGCCTCAGCCTCCCAAAGTGCAGTGTATTTAAATATTGTATTTAAAAATATGTATATTCAGTGAGTACCTCATACAGGTATTTAAATGTCCGGCATAGATAATTGTGATCTTTTATTACAAATCTAATCTTCCTTATGTGATACAATCAAGTTGAAAAGTTCTCCACGGCCATACAAAGGGCAACTGGGTTTCCTAGGGTTACATCATGTCTAGATAATATTTCAGGAAGAAGGAATTATTGTGTGGCTATGAAAACTAGTAACTTAAAAAAAATTCACTCTCTTGTTTCTCTGTCATAGCCCTCTGGTCCTGTACGTGTGGGAGCAAGAGAAATAAGAGATGGTTAAATTTTACTTACTGAATATGAGCATGCCAAGCACCTTTCCATTTTCTAGCCATGTTAACATTTACCTGGGAAGTGGGAGAGAGGATTCATGCTGCTCTGTTTCATTACATTCTTTCTTTCTCTTTTTTAAAAAAAGGATGCTTGTTGGAATTGTATTAAATTAATATATAGCACCACCTTTTTTATCCTCCCAAGAAGGGTTTTTTTTTTTTTTTTTTTTAATATTTCTTCATTCATCAAGGTAGCTTTGTCCTTCACAATGAGCACAAAGTTCCTGGAAATATATATTTACACACACATGAACACACACACACTTGACTAAGAAAATAAAAGTATGTATAGGTGTGTGTATAATCTATGTGTATTTAAATTAATTTTTTAGTGATTCTGTAGTTTGGACTGCTATTATGAATAAAAGATATAATCTAATATTAAAATTTATCCTATTCGAAGAAAATATGAGGAAATTTTGACGCATACTAGACGATATTTCTAACTCTTAGTTGTGTAGTGAGTTATGTGCCTGGTGTGAAGATGCTCAACAAAGGGATGATTTACCTCCCAGACAGGCCAGAATAGGACAGTAAGATTTTATCAAGCCATGCAGAATGACACACAATTGAAAACTTACAAATTAGTTTATTTTTGGAACTTTCCATGCAATATTTTCCAACTGCCCTTGACTGTAGGTAACTGAAACAACAGGCAGCCCAACTGTGGATAAGTGGACTACTGTACTGCGTTCACTATAGGTCATCTCTGAAGGTAAGCAACTCCAGAAAACTACTGGGCCAGGTAATTTCTCAGTAAATAGGAAGTACTGTGTTCTACCTTTAGGTAGAAATAGCTAACTAGGTATTTAGTAAATATTGGCTGCAATTACATTAATTATAGATTAAGCACAGGTCAGTTCCTGAGAATCCTAAGATTAATGATTTGTTTTATTTGACCACCAGAATAGGCGTCAGAGAAAAGGCAAGTAGGCGAGGTAACAAGGAAACTTTATTAGCTAGCCAATGCGAAGAAAGAAAGGGCGAAGTTCACCGGTCTCTGGCGGTGGAGGCCGAGGAAGTCGCTCCAGCATTCTCGGGGTAGGTTCCTAGGTCTGCACATAACCAGGGGCTGAGGAAGTTCGCGGGGCGCGCCTGCCGGGAGCGGCTTTTCTGTCTAAGGCTTGGGAGTGGGAGGGCAATAGGCGGGACACAGGCCTGTCCCGCGCGTTCCATAGGTGCGGCCAGGTAAGTTTCAGCTTAGGCCAGGTTGCGCCTGCGCAGTTGGTCTGTATTTTTCCCGGGCACGTGCTGCCTTTTCCCCCTGCGCGGGTAAGCTGGTGATGAAGAACCCGGAAATGCGCCATCTTAGTTGTCTTTGTTTTCTCTCCCCACGCCACCCCTGTGGAGACAATTAGTACACATGGTCTATGGTGACTGAAATGTCTCTGATAGTAATTTTTGGCAGAATTGGTTTAAAGTCCAAAATTGACCATTTGACTAATTTGACTAACAAATTGATTTGTTTTGTGATCTTGAGGGGGTGAATTGGGCTCTTTGGGCTTATTGTCTGATTAACTAAATGGAAAATAATAAAAGCTATCTTGCAGCACTTTAGTGATAATAAAATAACGTCTATAGAGGAGCTGACATTTAGAGGGATCTTAATCAACCAGAAATATTATTTTTGTGTCACTGGTCACAAAGGAGCTCTTAATTTAAGAAGGAAGACAGACATGATTGTGGCAAATGTGTTGCATGTGGAAACGGGTGGATCCAGTGTGCAGTAGGGAGGCACATTAAAGGGTATCACTTGTATCTCTAAATGTTAACATTTTCAGTTGGTTGCCTCTTAACAGAGGAAAATAAAAATGAATAGGACGATAGTGATTTTTACCCTTAGGAAGTCTTCATTAGCTGGTTTTGAAAGCATAGGCCAGTCTTATCAATTACTTACAGGACTTCTCAAGTCATGTTGGAAGGAATAGAATGTGCAGTCTTGATCTGTAATACAACTACATGCAATGGAAATAATTTATTAAAAAAACGTGTGTATATACACACACATTACCAATGAATGGCTTGCTTTACTTCATTGTACAGTGCATAGTCTCTGATATTAAATGCCAGGTCTGCATAATACAGAAACATTCATTAAATATTTATTTGGTCTTACTTTCAAGAAATGAGAATTTAGATAAGGCATAAACAGCTCATGAAAATGTCTTATTGCAAACAGCTTTGTTTTAATGTTCAGTTACCATTTTTTGGGGGGGGCTGCATCTCTACAATCACACTGAATAGTTGAGTTTCTCATCTTCTGGTGTTCTCTCCCTCTCTACACACACACACAGACACAAATGTATACACACACATACACTACACATATGCACTATACATATAGAAACATGTACATTCCAGCCAAATTCCTTGTTTATATACGGTGGAAACATTTAGTTTAGTGTTCTTCATTTTCTTTTTTCTCTACTACTATACCGCAATTTTAAATAAATGCTGAGCTACGTCAGTGCATAGAGTAGAATCAAATGCAGCTTCTAAATCACTCATTTATAGCCAGTAGCTTTTTTGCAAGAGAATAGCTGGGCCTCACATTCTTTCTGAGTTTTTGAAAAGAAGAATGGCTGTAGCAATCACCTGCTTGGTGTAAAGCAGCATTATAAGACCTTCTGGAAACTTAGGCATGTTTTGTTATGCCTTTGACCTGATACGTTGAAATACTGTGTTTTGATATGTGGAAACCAAAGAAATTTTTTTCCTTCAGCAAGGCCTATGTCTATTTTACAGTTTACCAAAATGCTCTTTTCAAAAGTTATCATTCAGATCTGGAAAAATATGTATCACTCATTTATAGCCAGTAGCTTTTTTGCAAGAGAATAGCTGGGCCTCACATTCTTTCTGAGTTTTTGAAAAGAAGAATGGCAGCAATCACCTGCTTGGTGTAAAGCAGCATTATAAGACCTTCTGAAACTTAGGCATGTTTTGTTATGCCTTTGACCTGATACGTTGAAATACTGTGTTTTGATATGTGGAAACCAAAGAAATTTTTTTTCCCTTCAGCAAGGCCTATGTCTATTTTACAGTTTACCAAAATGTTTCTCTTTTCAAAAGTTATCATTTCAGATCGCAGAACAGCTATGGGTATCACTCATTGCACTGTCTGAATAATTTTAAAAGCCTTCATAACATCTGTAACACCTGTCTTTAATCAAAATAAACCCCTGAAAGATCTATTCCATTATGTTTTGTATAGTCTTATGGTTTACTATTTCCTTCTTAAAAATTGCTTTTATTCACACAGTAGGATGGACAAACATATAGTAAATGAACAGGAAATATAAACACAATTTAGAATAGTAAAACATTGTGAAAAAATGTTAGTATACTATAACTGTTTTATGTTTTTAGCTAGGTGAACATAGGTGATGATTAAATATGGATATACAGCTTTTCCTTTAAAAACCTTGATGCAGCTTTTTTATGTTTTAAAAAATTCAGAAAAAGATCAGAGGGAGGTTCCAAGATGGCTGAATAGGAACAGCTCAGTCTACAGCTCCAGCATGACAGAAGATGGGTGATTTCTGCATTTCCAACTGAGGTACCAGGTTCATCTCACTGGGGCTTGTTGGACAGTGGGTGCAGGACAGTGGGTGCAGCCCACAGTGAGAGCTGAAGCAGGGCAGGCATCACCTCAGGAAGTGCAAGGGGTCAGGGGAATTCCTTTCCTAGCCAAGGGAAGCTGTGACAGATGGTACCTGGAAAATCGGGTCACTCCCACCCAATACTGTGCACTTTCCAATGTCTTAGCAAAGGCACACCAGGAGATTATATCCGCCTGGCTCAGAGGTCCCACCCATGAGCCTCTCACTGCTAGCACAGCAGTCTGAGATCTAACTGCAAGGCAGCAGCAAGGCTGGGGAGGGCAGCCATTGCTGGAGTAGGTAAACAAAGCAGCAGGAAGCTCGAACTGGGTGGAGCCCACCACAGCTCAGAGGCCTGCCTGCCTCTGTAGACTCCACCTCTGGGGGCAGGGCATAGCTGAACAAAAGGCAGCAGAAACTTCTGCAGACTTAAATGTCCCTGTCTGACAGCTTTGAAGAGAGTAGTGGTTCTCCCAGCACAGAGTTTGAGATCTGAGAATGGACAGACTGCCTCCTCAAGTGGGTCCCTGACCCCGAGTAGCCTAACTGGGAGGCACCTCCCAGTAGGGGCGACTGACACCTCATACACAGCCAGGTGCCCTCTGAGATGAAGCTTCCAGAGGAAGGATCAGGCAGCAACATTTGCTGTTCAGCAATATTGCTGTTCTGCAGCCTCTGCTGGTGATACCCAGGCAAACAGGGTCTGGAGTGGACCTCCAGCAAACTCCAACAGACCTGCAGCTGAGGGTCCTGACTGTTAGAAGGAAAACTAACAAACAGAAAGGACATCCACACCAAAACCCCATCTGTATGTCACCATCATCAAAGACCAAAGGTAGATAAAACCACAAAGATGGGAGAAACCAGAGCAGAAAAGCTGAAAATTCTAAAAATCAGAGCTCTTCTCCTCCAAAGGAACGCAGCTCCTTGCCAGCAATGGAACAAAGCTGGATGGAGAATGACTTTGATGAGTTGAGAGAAGAAGGCTTCAGAATCATCAAACTTCTCAGAGCTAAAGGAGGATGTTCTAACCATCACAAAAAGCTAAAAACCTTGAAAAAGATTAGACAAATGGCTAACTAGAATAACAGTGAGAAGAAGATTAAATGACCTGATGGAGCTGAAAACCATGGCATGAGAACTACATGATGCATGCACAAGCTTCAGTAGCTGATTTGATCAAGTGGAAGAAAGGGTATCAGTGATTGAAGATCAAATGAATGAAATGAAGAGAAGTTTAGAGAAAAAAGAGTAAAAAAATGAACAAAGCCTCCAAGAAATATGGGACTATGTGAAAAGACCAAATCTACATCTGATTGGTGTACCTGAAAGTGGGAGAATGGAACCAAGTTGGAAAACACTCTTCAGGATATTATCCAGGAGAACTTCCCCAACCTAGCAAGGCAGGCCAACATTCAAATTCAGGAAATACAGAGAACACCACAAAGATACTCCTCAGAAGAGCAACTCCAAGACACATAATTGTCAGATTCACCAAAGTTGAAATGAAGGAAAAAATGTTAAGGGCAGCCAGAGAGAAAGGTCAGAGGGAGGTTCAAGATGGCTGAATAGGAACAGCTCCAGTCTACAGCTCCAGCATGAGCAACACAGAAGACGGGTGATTTCTGCATTTCCAACTGCGGTCCTGTGTTGATCTCACTGGGGCTTGTCAGATGGTGGGTGCAGGACAGTGGGTGCAGCTCATGGACCACCAACTAAAGCAGGGTGAGTCATCGCCTCACCCAGGAATCACAAGGGGTTGGGGAATTCCCTTTCCTAGCCAAGGGAAGCTTTGACAGATGGCACCTGGAAAATCAGGTGACTGCCCCTCAATACTGTACTTTTCCAATGTTTTTAGCAAAGGGCACACCAGGAGATTATATCCTGTGCCTGACTTAGAGGGTCCCACACCCACGGAGCATTGCTCACTACTATCACAGTAGTCTGAGATCCAACTGCAAGGCGGGAACGAGGCTGGGGGAGGGGGGCCAACAATTGCTGAGGCTTGAGTAGGTAAACAAAGCAGTTGGGAAGCTCGAACTGGGTGGAGCCCACAGTAGCTAAGGGAGGCCTGCCTACCTCTGTAGACTTCACCTCTGGGGGCAGGGCATAATTAAACAAAAGGCAGAAGACACTTCTGCAGACTTAAATGTCCCTGTCTGACAACTTTGAAGAGAGTAGTGGTTCTCCCAGCATGGAATTTGAGATCTGAGAATGGACAGACTGACTCCTCAAGTGGGTCCCTGACTCCCAAGTAGCCTAACTGGGAGGCACCTCTCACTAGGGACTGACTGACACCTAATATGGCTAGGTGTCCCTCTGAGAAGAAGCTTCCAGATGAACGATCCGGCAGCAACATTTGCTGTTCAGCAATATTCACTCTTCTGCAGCCTCTGCTGGTGATACCCAGGCAAACAGGGTCTGGAGTGGACCTCAAGCAAACTCCAACAGACCTGCAACTGAGGGTTCTGACTGTTAGAAGGAAAACTAATAAACAGAGAGGACATCCACACCAAAACCTCATCTGTATATTGCCATCATCAAAGACCAAAGGTAGATAAAACCACAAAGATGGGGAGAAACAGAGCAGAAAAGCTGAAAATTCTAAAATCAGAGCCTCTCCTCCAAAGGAATGCAGCTCACTCAGCAATGGAACAAAGCTGGATGGAGAATGACTTTGACGAGTTGAGAGAAGAAGGCTTCAGATGATCAAACTTCTCCAAGCTAAAGGAGGAAGTTCAAACCATCACAAAGAAGCTAAAACCTTGAAAAAGATTAGACGAATGGCTAACTAGAGTAACCAGTGTAGAGAAGTCCTTAAATGACTTGATGGAGCTGAAAACCGTGGCACAAGAACTACGTGACGTGTGCACAAGCTTCAGTAGCCGATTTGATCAACTGGAAGAAAGGGTATCAGTGATTGAAGATCAAATGAATGAAATGAAGTGAGAAGAGAAGTTTAGAGAAAAAAGAGTAAAAAGAAATGAACAAAGCCTCCAAGAAATATGGGACTATGTGAAAAGACCAAATCTATGTCTGATTGGTGTACCTGAAAGTGATGGGGAGAATGGAACCAAGTTGGAAAACACTCTTCAGGATATTATCCAGGAGAACTTCCCCAACCTAGCAAGGCAGGCCAACATTCAAATTCAGGAAATACAGAGAATGCCACAAAGATACTCCGAGAAGAGCAACCCAAGACACATAATTGTCAGATTCACCAAAGTTGAAATGAAGGAAAAATGTTAAGGGCAGCCAGAGAGAAAGGTCGGTTACCCACAAAGGAAGCCCATCAGACTAACAGCAGATCTGGCAGAAACTCTACAAGCCAGAAGAGAGTGGGGCCAATATTCAACATTCTTAAAGAAAAGAATTTTCAACCCAGAATTGCATATCCAGCCAAACTAAGCTTCATAAGTGAAGGAGAAATAAAACACAGACAAGCAAATGCTGAGAGATTTTGTCACCACCAGGCCTGGCCTACAAGAGCTCCTGAAGGAAGCACTAAACATGGAAAGGAACAACTGGTACCAGCCACTGCAAAACATGCCAAATTGTAAAGACCATTGATGCTAGGAAGAAACTGCATCAACTAATGAGCAAAATAACCAGCTAACATCATAATGACAGGATCAAATTCACACATAACAATATTAACCTTAAAGGTAAATGGGCTAAATGCTCCAATTAAAAGACATAGACTGGCAAATTGGATAGAGTCAAGAACCATCAGTGTGCTGTATTCAGGAGACCCATCTCACGTGCAGAGACACACATAGGCTCAAAATAAAGGGATGGAGGAAGATCTACCAAGCAAATGGAAAAAAAAAAAAGGAGTTGCAATCCTAGTCTCTGATAAAACAGACTTTAAACCAACAAAGATCAAAAGAGACAAAGAAGGCCATTACATAATGGTAAAGGGATCAATTCAACAAGAGCTAACTATCCTAAATATATATATGCACCCAATACAGGAGCACCCAGATTCATAAAGCAAGTCCTGGGGACCTACAAAGAGAGTTAGACTCCCACACAATAATGGGAGACTTTAACACCCACTGTCAACATTAGACAGATCAATGAGACAGAAAGTTAACAAGGATATCCAGGAATTGAACTCAGCTCTGCACCAAGTGGACCTAATAGACATCTACAGAACTCTCCACCCCAAATCAACAGAATATACATTCTTCTCAGCACCACATCACTTATTCCAAAATTGACCACATAAGTAAAGCACTCTCAGCAAATGTAAAAGAACAGAAATTATAACAAACTGTCTCTCAGTGCAATCAAACTAGAACTCAGGATTAAGAAACTCACTCAAAACCACTCAACTACATGGAAACTGAACAACCTGCTCCTGAATGACTACTGGGTACATAACAAATGAAGGCAGAAATAAAGATGTTCTTTGAAACCAATGAGAACAAAGACACATACCAGAATCTCTGGGACACATTTAAAGCAGTGTGTAGAGGGAAATTTATAGCACTAAATGCCCACAAGAAAAGCAGGAAAGATCTAAAATTGACACCCTAACATCACAATTAAAAGAACTAGAGAAGCAAGAGCAAACACATTCAAAAGCTAGCAGAAGGCAAGAAATAACTAAGATCAGAGCAGAACTGAAGGAGATAGAGACACAAAAACCCTTCAAAAATCAATGAATCCAGGAGCTGGTTTTTGAAAAGATCAACAAAATTGATAGACCGCTAGCAAGACTAATAAAGAAGAAAAGAGAGAAGAATCAAATAGATGCAATAAAAAATGATAAAGGGATATCACCACTGACCCCACAGAGACAAACTACCATCAGAGAATACTATAAACACCTCTATGCAAATAAACTAGAAAATCTAGAAGAAATGGATAAATTCCTGGACACATACACCTCCCAAGACTAAACCAGGAAGAAGTTGAATCTGAATAGACCAATAACAGGCTCTGAAATTGAGGCAATAATTAATAGCCTACCAACCAAAAAAGTCCAGGACCAGATGGATTCACAGCTGAATTCTACCAGAGGTACAAAGAGGAGCTGGTACCATTCCTTCTGAAACTATTCCAATCAATAGAAAAGAGGAATCCTCCTAACTCATTTTATGAGGCCAACATCATCCTGATACCAAAGCCTGGCAGAGACACAACAAAAAAGAGAATTTTAGACCAATAGAGTGAAAATAAATGAACAAAATCTCCAAGAAATATGGGACTATGTGAAAAGACCAAATCTATGTCTGATTGGTGTACCTGAAAGTGATGAGGAGAATGGAACCAAGTTGGAAAACACTCTTCAGGATGTAATCCAGGAGAACTTCCCCAACCTAGCAAGGCAGGCCGACATTCAAATTCAGGAAATACAGAGAATGCCACAAAGATACTCCTCGAGAAGAGCAACTCCAAGACACATATTTGTCAAATTCACCAAAGTTGAAATGAAGGAAAAAATGTTAATGGCAGCCAGAGAGAAAGGTTGGGTTACCCATAAAGGGAAGCCCATCAGATTAACAGTGGATCTTTCAGTAGTAACTCTGCAAGTCAGAAGACAGTGGGTACCAATATTCAACATTCTTAAAGGAAAGAATTTTCAACCCAGAATTTCATATCCAGCCAAACAAAGTTTCATAAGTGAAAGATAAATAAAATCCTTTACAGACAAGCAAATGCTGAGAGATTTTATCACCACCGGGCCTGGCCTACAAGAGATCCTGAAGAAAGCACTAAACATGGAAAGGAACAACTGGTACCAGCCACTGCAAAAACATGCCAAATTGTAAAGACAGTTGATGCTAGGAAGAAACTGCATCAACTAATGAGCAAAATAATCAGCTAACATCATAACGACAGGATCAAATTCACACATAACAATATTAACCTTAAATGTAAATTATCTAAAGGCTCCAATTAAAAGACACAGACTGGCAAATTGGATAAAGAGTCAAGACCCATCAGTGTGCTGTATTCAGGAGACCCATCTCACATGCAGAGACACACATAGGCTCAAAATAAAGGGATGGAGGAAGATCTACCAAGCAAATGGAAACAAAAAAAAAAGGGTTGCAATCCTAGTCTCTGATAAAACAGACTTTAAACCAACAAAGATCAAAAGAGACAAAGAAGGCCATTACATAATGGTAAAGGGATCAATTCAACAAGAAGAGCTAACTATCCTAAATATATATGCACCCAATACAGGAGCACCCAGATTCATAAAGCAAGTCCTTAGAGACCTACAAAGAGACTTAGACTCCCACACAATAATAATGGGAGACTTTAATACCCCACTGTCAACATTAGACAGATCAATGAGAAAAAGTTAACAAGGATATCCAGGAACAGAACTCAGCTCTGAACCAAGCAGACCTAATAGACATCTACAGAACTCTCCATCCCAAATCAACAAGAATATACATTCTTCTCAGCACCACATCACTTATTCCAAAATTGACCACATAGTTGGAAGTAAAGCACTCTCAGCAAATGGAAAAGAACAGAAATTATAACCATCTCTCAGACCACAGTGCAATCAAACCTAGAACTCAGGATTAAGAAACTTGCTCAAAACTGCTCATCTACATGGAAACTGAACAACCTGCTCCTGAATGACTACTTGGGTACATAATGAAATGAAGGCAGAAATAAAGATGTTCTTTGAAACCAGTAAGAAAAAAGACACAATATACCAGAATCTCAAAGCAGTGTGTAGTGTGGGCATTTAGTGCTATAAATTCCCCCAAGAGAAAGCAGGAAATATCTAAAATTGATACCCTAACATCACAATTAACAGAACTAGAGAAGCAAGAGCAAACACATTCAAAAGCTAGCAGAAGGCAAGAAATAAGAGCAGAACTGAAGGAGATAGAGACAGAAAAAACCCTTCAAAAAAAATCAGTGAATCCAGGAGGTGGATTTTTGAAAAGATCAACAAAATTGATAGACCGCTAGCAAGACTAATAAGAATAATCAAATAGATGCAATAAAAAATAAGGGGGATATCACCACCAATCCCCCAGAAATACAACCTACCATCAGAGAATACTATAAGCACTTCTATGCAAATAAACTAAATCTAGAAGAAATGGACAAATTCCTGGACACATACACCCTCCCAAGACTAAACCAGGAAGAAGTTGAATCCCTGAATAGACCAATAACAGGCTCTGAAATTGAGGCAATAATTAATAGCCTACCAACCAAAAAAGTCCAGGACCAGATGGATTCACAGCTGAAATTCTACCAGAGGTACAAGGAGGAGCTGGTACCATTCCTTCTGAAACTATTCCAATCAATAGAAAAGAGGGAATCCTCCTAACTCATTTTATGAGGCCAGCATCATCCTGATACCAAAGCCTGGCAGAGACACAACAAAAGAGAATTTTAGACCAATATCCCTGATGAACATCGATGCAAAAATCCTCAATAAAATACTGAAACAATCCAGCAGCACATCAAAAGCTTATCCACCATGATCAAGTGGGCTTCATCCCTGGGATGCAAGGCTGGTTCAACATATGCAAATCAATAAACATAATCCATCATATAAACAGAACCAAAGACAAAAACCACATGATTATCTCAATAGATGCAGAAAAGGCCTTTGACAAAATTCAACAGCCCTTCATGCTAAAAACTCTCAATAAACTAGGTATTGATGGAACATATCTCAAAATAATAAGAGCTATTTATGACAAACCCACAGCCAATATCATACTGAATGGGCAAAAACTGGAAGCATTCCTTTGAAAACTGGCACAAGACAGGGATGCCCTCTCACCACTCCTATTCAACATAGTGTTGGAAGTTCTGGCCAGGGCAGGAGAAAGAAATAAAGGGTATTCAATTAGGAAAAGAGGAAGTCAAATTGTCCCTGTTTGCAGATGACATGATTGTATATTTAGAAAACCCCATCATCTCAGCCCAAAATCTCCTTAAGCTGATAAGCAACTTCAGCAAAGTCTCAGGATACAAAATCAATGTGCAAAAATCACAAGCATTCTATACACCAATAACAGACAAACAGAGAGCCAAATCATGAGTGAACTCCATTCACAATTGCTTCAAAGAGAATAAAATACCTAGGAATCCAACTTACAAGGGATGTGAAGGACCTCTTCAAGGAGAACTACAAACCACTGCTCAATGAAATAAAAGAGGACACAAACAAATGGAAGAACATTGCATGCTCATGGATAGGAAGAATCAATATCGTGAAAATGGCCATACTGCCCAAGGTAATTTATAGATTCAATGCCATCCCCATCAAGCTACCAATGACTTTCTTCACAGAATTGGAAAAACTACTTTAAAGTTCATATGGAACCAAAAAGAGCCTGCATTGCCAAGACAATCCTAAGCCAAAAGAACAAAGCTGGAGGCATCATGCTACCTGACTTCAAACTATACTACAAGGCTACAGTAACCAAAACAGCATGGTACTGGTACCAAACAGAGATATAGACCAATGGAACAGAACAGAGCCCTCAGAAATAATACCACACATCTACAACCATCTGATCTTTGACAAACCTGACAAAAACAAGAAATGGGGAAAGGATTCCCTATTTAATAAATGGTGCTGGGAAAACTGGCTAGCCATAAGTAGAAAGCTGAAACTGGATCCCTTCCTTACACCTTATACAAAAATTAATTCAAGATGGAGTAAAGATTTCAATGTTAGACCTAAAACCACAAAAATCCTGGAAGAAAACCTAGGCAATACCATTCAGGACATACGCATGGGCAAGGACTTCATGTCTAAAACACCAAAAGCAATGGCAACAAAAGCCAAAATTGACAAATGGGATCTAATTAAACTAAAGAGCTTCTGCACAGCAAAGAAACTACCATCAGAGTGAACAGGCAACCTACAGAATGGGAGAAAATTTTGCAATCTACTCATCTGACAAAGGGCTAATATCCAGAATCTACAAAGAACTCAAACAAATTTACAAGAAAAAACAACCCCATCAAAAAGTGGGCAAAGGATATGAACAGACACTTCTCAAAGAAGACATTTATGCAGCCAACAGACACATGAAAAATGCTCATCATCACTGGCCATCAGAGAAATGCAAATCAAAACCACAATGAGATACCATCTCACACCAGTTAGAATGGCAATCATTAAAAGTCAGGAAACAACAGGTGCTGGAGAGGATGTGGAGAAATAGGAACACTTTTACACTGTTGGTGGACTGTAAACTAGTTCAACCATTGTGGAAGACAGTGTGATTCCTCAAGGATCTAGAACTAGAAATACCATTTGACCCAGCCATCCCATTACTGGGTATATACCCAAAGGATTATAAATCATGCTGCTATAAAGACACATGCACACGTATGTTTATTGCAGCACTATTCACAATAGCAAAGACTTGGAATCAACCCAAATGTCCATCAATGATAGACTGGATTAAGAAAATGTGGCACATATACACCATGGAGTACTATGCAGCTATAATAAAGGATGAGTTCATGTCCTTTGTAGGGACATGGATGCAGCTGGAAACCATCATTCTGAGCAAACTATTGCAAGGACGGAAAAGAAAACACCGAATGTTCTCACTCATAGGTGGGAATTGAACAATGAGAACACTTGGACACAAGGTGGGGAACAACGCACACTGGGGCCTGTGGTGGAGTTGGGGAATGGAGGAGGGATTGTATTAGGAGATATATTAAGATATACTTAACTTGTAAATGACGAGTTAATGGGTGCAGTACAGCAACATGGCACATGTATACATATGTAACAAACCAGCACATTGTGCACATGTACCCTAAAACTTAAAGTATAATTAAAAAAAGAAAAACTCAAAGTAATTTTTGTGGTTTTTTTTGCGATGGTGTCTCGCTTTGTCGCCCAGGCTGGAGTGCAGTGGCGCGATCTCAGCTCACTGCAACTTCTAACTCCGAGGTTCAAGTGATTATCCTGTTTCAGCCTCCAACTAGCTGAGACTACAGATGCACACCACCATGCCCAGTGAATTTTTGTATTTTTAGTAGAGACCTGGTTTCACCATGTTGTCCAGGATGGTCTTGATCTCAAAAGAATATTTATATAAAAAAAGTGAAGTAAGTTCTCACAAATTTTGCAGTTATATATGATAATTTTCCTAAAGGTAAATGGCAAGATGACATTTATTTATGTATTTAGTGTCATCTCACTATTTTTTTTCTTAATTTGTCCAACCAGGAGAATTTTCAAGCCTTCTGGCAATAGTAAGATTACATACTAAACCATGATCCCAAAGGTGTGTTACAAGAAATACAAAAATCTTCACATTTTAGTTGACTACAAATTTGTTCTAAGCTAATAATATTATAAATCCTAACTGATTTTAGAAATAAGTGTATTAGAACAATTTCTTATAAAGTGTCACATATGTGCTACCCAGGCTAGACTACATCTATTTTATCTAAGCCATTATCTTAATTTACAATACAGGGTATCAAATAAACACTACTCTCTACTACAATAAGTTTTTTGTTTGTTTGTTTTGAGATAGGGTCTTGCTCTGTCATCCAGGATGGAATGCAGGGACACAATCATGGCTCATTGAAGCCTCAACTTCATGGATGCAAGAGATCCTTCTGCTTTAGCCTTCTGAGTATCTGGGACTCCAGGCATGCATCAATACCTCTGTTTAATTTTTGTATTTTTTTTTTTTTTTGTAGAAAAAAGCCTGTTGCCCAGGCTTTGAACTTTTGGACTCAAGGGATCCTTCTACCTTGGTCTCCTAAAATGCTAGGATTAAGGGCACAAATCACTGTACCCCACCGCCTACAATATCTTGACATATATCAGTAATCAATAGCTGCATTCCTGATCAAGCCTGAATGTTACCTCTTGTTTTCTTCACTAGCATGGTAGTGCAGATTGATATGCTAATTAATCAGCATTGGTACCATTTGTGACAGACTCAACAGTGTCCAGAGTAGTGAAAATCATCATTGAAAGCATTTTTGAAAAATTAAACTGGGAACTGGTAATATTTAGCAAAGAATAACAGGATCCAACAGAACATGGGAGCTCTCTTCAAAAATTTAAAGTGGTAGTGGGTGGAAAAGGAAGTACACTCCCTATTTGTTTTAGCTCTTGAAATCAAAACAAGGAAGAAGGCAGAGAACTCCTGGATCTCTGCTTATGCTAGAAAATGTCACTAAGTGAAATAAGTGCTCTTAAAATGCAATAGTTAATCTCAACCCCTAGAACTATTCAAAAGTGATTGAAGTATCAATCTTTGAGAAGACTTTGGTAACAGTGAAATAGGTGATCAATAAATTAGTACTCAAAGGCTAACTTAAGACATTAAAACACCTTGGATTTTCATAAAAATAATTATTTTACCACCACCATTTATACCTGATTATGTCTGATAAAATTCAAATATTTTGGCCCAACATAATTACTGAGTTTGATTTGCAGACATGACTTGTGTATTCAAAGAAGGCTGTGGAAATGTCTCTTGTTGAAAGCTCTTTGGGCAAAAACGAAAATGGCCTTAGACTCAACGTGCTCTGTAATGTTATCTGCATTAATTTTGAATGTCACAAACAATTAGAAGCATTATTAGAGTTAAAAGTATTTATCATCACATATGTTCTCTTAATAATTTAATATATGGAGATAACAATTCTAGATTTATTTTTATTTCATTTTTGACCTCTAAGGAATTATGGTAATGTTATGTCAGAAAGTGCTGAATAAATGCTTGGAAAGTGTCGAAATTACACAGATGCCATCTTGAAAGGGCTAACTTCAGAAAAGTGCACTTGTGATATCCAGGAATTCATACTGAGAGTAAATAGAATTATAGAAGACAATGAAAAGCCCTTCCTCACAGATAACCAAATGAGAAAAATTTGATGGCCTTTTTAACCCAAATGATATAATGTTAGAATGAAAACCTTGTTCCTAGAAAATGCACTCAGTACAGCGTATGGTCCTCACAGAGATGACACAAATGGCTGCTCCAGTGGGAAGCTGATTGCCATCGTCCTCTGCTCCATCCATTATTTGTGACTGACAGCTGCCTATATGTCACTCTTATGTCAAGTACAGTGGAAGTCAGCCTCAACACAAATCTGCTTTTCATGTGGCACCTGATCTCAGGTCACTGTCCCACACTCCTGCTCCTTTATGTGAATGAAGGTCAAATTTTAAAAGTAATACATCGGGATGGGCATAATGGCTCATGGCTGTAATCATAGCAATTTGGGAGGCCAAGGCAGGTAGATTATTTGAGGTCAGGAGCTCAAGACCAGCTTGATCAACATGATGAAACCCCATATCCACAAAATACAAAAAATTTAGCTGGGCATGATGGCACATACCTGTTATCCCAGCTGCTTGGGAGGCTAAGGCAGGAGAATCGTTTGAACCCAGGAGGTGCAGGTTGCAGCGAGATGAGCTTGTACTCCATCCTGGGCAACAGAGTGAAACTCTATCTCAAATAATGATAATAATAATTATAATAATGAAATAAAAGTAATACATCATAGAGTAAGTTTTAAGTTATAAACCTTAATTTCCCATGAAGGCTTTATGTGATGTATGCTGTCTACTCTCCAATTGAATTCATTATACCCCACATTTTAAGCCATTTAAAATGAACATGAAAAGTATCTTAAACATAAATGATACATTCCCACTTGAACTTGATTTGCCACTGTTTATATTTCCATAAGATCAATTGGTGACACAGATAGCCTACTTTGTATAATATTCACTGAAAACCTCAGATACTGTCCATGAATTTATTTGCATCTTGCCTATTTCCAAATTACTATGATTTTTTTCTCCT
Source organism: Erythrocebus patas (assembly GCA_023783455.1). Classification (NCBI taxonomy): domain Eukaryota; kingdom Metazoa; phylum Chordata; class Mammalia; order Primates; family Cercopithecidae; genus Erythrocebus; species Erythrocebus patas. The sequence goes on from JAKFHT010002002.1 coordinate 847,188, forward strand.
AAATACAAATAATGCTAAGATGGAGAAATGGAGTTATGCAGATTTAAGTCATCCTGTAATTGTATATATTTTGGCAACATAGAAGAGCTGAAAATGTCTTACTCTTCAGACACAAATTCTAGAGGAGATGAGGTGACATGCATTATTGAATAACACCACAGTGTGTTTCCATAAGATGAGCAGTATACGTTTTCTGACATAGAAAGGACCAAGTTAAAACATTTCAAATGGAATTACTGTTTTTGTAGGTTTATGAGTTGTCCCTCTTTCCTTGCATGCATTAGTTAGAAGCATCCATAGGAAACAGTGGAGAATGGAGATTGCTAAGCAATTTTCCATACTTCCTCAAATGCAAGGGTGAGCACTTTAAAATTCAAGACCCAGTACCCTTCAGTGCCTGTATACACTGCAGAGATGGATTACTTGGTATTGTCTTACATAAGTAACTAGAGTCATAAGATTTGTATTTCTGTCTCTGGATTCATAAGCCATAAATCTTGAGCATGTTAAAACTGCTAGTGCAGGGAATTCATGAGAGGTAGTGTCCTCCTGGTCAGCTTTCTCCATCAGGCGTGCATATGCAATAGCTCACAGAGGTATTCCAGGAGTGCCACGAGCCACACGATACCATTTTCCTACCATGATAGCTCAGCGCAACACCAGCAGGCTCCTGTCCCCAGCTTCATGTTAAACACTCTGCAAACACTTCAGTGTGAATCCAAGCATGTGTGTGATTGACTTATCCATTTTAGCAAAATGTCTGTTTTCAATCACTCAGAACTTTGGTGAAAAACCAAACCAAACCATATGCTCTTGTGGAAAAAATACGTTAGCGTTGCTAATGTTTATGCTATTAATATAAATTATATCCATTTTCCTGGCTTGGAATTATAAGAATATCTCAAAAATGCTTTAGGCTTTTTAAAATGGAAATTTTCCTTCAGCAGCATTCAAAATGACAAAAAAAAAGATTCATTCTAGACTTCAGAGGCAATATCTAGATAATAAATGCTTCTGCATAAAAGAGAATAGTAAACAAAAACAAAACAAAAGAAAAACAAATTTTGATTTATTGTATTGACACTTCCAAATTGCTTCAAGAGTCTCATTCATGACTTCTATAAAACCTTGGTGGTATTTTACCTCAAATAAATCTCTTCCCTTGTAAACCTCAAATAAAGTTATGGAAGCCCAAAAAAAAAAAAGGAAAAGAAAAATTTCTACAAAGTCGGATTCTGGCCAGGTGCGGTGGCTCACACCTATAATCTCAGCACTTTGGAAGTCTGGGGCAGGTGGATTGCCTGAGTTCAGGATCTCAAGACCAGCCCAGGCAACATGGTGAAACCTCGTCTGTGCTAAAAGTACAAAAACATACCTATAACTCCAACTACTCAGGGGACTGAGGTGGGAGGATCATTTGAGACCGGGAGGTCATGAATGCAGTGAGCCTTGATTGTGCCTCCCAAAGTGCTGGGATTACAGGCTTGAGCCACTGCGACCGGTCCAGATTTGCACTCATATATAATCCTGTGAATGTGCCCTGTTAATATTCAACAAACAATATTATTTGTTGAAATAATATCTGATTCATTTTTTTCTCCTGCACTCCAGCCTGGGAGACAGAGTGGTACTCTTTCTCAAATAGACAAACAAATACATTCAGATTCTTGATTCAACCTCCAAAGCTGCAAGTGTACGTGAAAACAAAAAACAAAAAACCTGTCAGTTGCTAAATTATTTTTGCAATGACCACTGTCCAAAAGTATCTTGTTCAGATTTGCACTTTTTTTTTTTTTTGAGACGTAGTCTCGCTCTGTCGCCCAGGCTGGAGTGCAGTGGCGTGATCTCAGCTCACTGCAAGCTCCGCCTCCCGGGTTCACGCCATTCTCCTGCCTCAGCCTCCCGAGTAGCTGGGACTACAGGCGCCCGCCCCCTCGCCCGGCTAGTTTTTTTGTATTTTTTAGTAGAGACGGGGTTTCACCGTGTTAGCCACAATGGTCTCGATCTCCTGACCTCGTGATCCGCCCATCTCGGCCTCCCAAAGTGCTGGGATTACAGACTTGAGCCACCGCCCCCAGCCTTGTTTGCATTTTTTAGTAAAGACGGGGTTTCACCGTGTTAGCCAGGATGGTCTCGATCTCCTGACCTCATGATCCGCCCGTCTCGGCCTCCCAAAATGCTGGGATTACAGGCTTGAGCCACTGCGCCCGGCCCAGATTTGCACTCATATATAATCCTGTGAATGTGCCCTGTTATTTATTCAACAAACAATATTATTTGTTGAAATAATAGCTGATTCATTTTTTTCTCCTTTATTTTCTGCAAATCCTCACCATTAAAATCAGCATTTGGGTGGAAGAGCATTGCCAGGAAAGGAGAGGCTCAACAGAACCTAGCAAGATCACTGTCCAATCTTTGGCTCTGAGTAGCAAAGTAGGACTTCTCTTTCAGCTCATAGCAAAAATATTGATCTTGTAAGCAAAGCTTTTTCTAAAAAATAAGAAATTAGTATTTGAGAAAGCATTCTTTTCATTCCAAATTTTGCATTTAAATATTAAGAGGCAGGCGCCTGTAGTCCCAACTACTCAGGAGGCTGAGGCAAGAGAATGGCTTGAATCTGGGAGGCGGAGCTGCAGTGAGCCCAGATTGCACCACTGCACTCCAGCCTGGGCAACAGAGCCAGACTGTCTCAAAAAAAATAACAATAGTAAATATTAAGAGGTAAAGGAAATAACCAACTACATACAACTGACCCAGGTCTTGCTTTTAATTATACATGAAGAATTTCTATAACTTAATAAAAGATAATGAGAGAAGGGCTTATTCAGATACCTCACAGAAAAGATATTGCAATGGCCAACATAAAGTACTCACCATTGTTATTTATTAAAGAAGTGCAAATTTAAATCCCAGAGAGATGCCAGTCAGCACTCATCACAATGACAAAAATGAAAGAAACTGAAGTGATCAAATTCTGGCAAAGTTGTGGAACATTTACAACTCTTCCATGTTATGGGCAGTGTTCATACATGAGGTCCATGCTTTCCAAAATATTTTGACAATTTTCTATAAAGTTAAACTTACACACACTGCAATCCAGCAATTCCATTCCTAAGTAGTGACCTAAAAGAAGGGGAAATATATATCCACACAAAGTCTTGTTATTGCAGGTCTTTTTCATAACAGTCATATACTGTATACAACCTAAAGTCTGTCTGCAAGATAAATGGATAAGCTAATGGAGGTACATTTGTGCACTACCTGCTCTCAGCAGTAGAAAGCAATGAACTGTGGAAACATACCATGGCATGGGTGAGTCTCAAGAACACTGTGTTTGAGGGAAATAATGCAAACACAAGAGAGAACATACTGTGAGATTATATTTACTGGATATTCAAGAACAGGCAAAATTAACTTATGATGAAAGAGTCAATATAGGTTCTCTCTGGGGAAAGCAGTGAGCAGAAAACAATTAGACAGATGTAAAAAGGAACCTCTGAGGTGATGGAGTGTTCTGTGTTTTGACACTATTGTGGTTAGCACAGATGTATGTATTTGACAGAATTTCCCAAATGGTAGACATTATAAATTAAAAAAAATAGAAACATTTAAAATGGGACAATATTTCCATTGCACAATGAAAGACATCATAAGTGAGGTTTACAGGCTCAAAATTAAGACACAGAATAGAAGAGAATACATGTAACTTCAATTTACTGTAAGTTGAGTACATTGTGGATAATATACACATACATATGCAGATATTTATACACAACAAATTAGTAATTTAAAAAATTCTCAAGACCTTTAAAGATGGGCAAATTATATGGCATACAATTTATTGATGACAAAACCCAAATGGGTAGTGGTCACAAATTGTTTGGTGTCACTGAGAGTCAAGGAATTACAAAATATCACAAAGGAATGCACTTCCATTTGCAAACAGTAGTAATGCTATGTGTTGTTGGAAACATATATAATTGGTAATTTATTTGGTGGGCAACTGGCAATATTGAGCAAAGTTAAAGATACATGTATCTCTACCACTTGAACCACCTGGAAGTGCCATCATCATGCTTATATTCTAGAATAGAAGTTCTCTGCCATGATTGTACATTATAATTCACTGCCTTAGAATATGGTGTAATACACATTCATGTGCATTATTCCTTGTGCATGAAATGGAGGAGTTTCTCTAGATGGGTTTATCTCAATCCTAGGCTCCTGACAGAATCTCTTCAGAGATTCTGCAAAAGCAGTACCTTCTACAAAAGCAGTACCTGAACATTATCCTCCAAATCTGATTAAATTTGTCTGGGCAGAGTCTGAAATAGGAATCCTGGATACCCAATAAGTTCTTCCAGGGAACTAGTGAAAATCTTGACACCCATGTTGCAATCCCGTCTCCGGATTTGAACCCCAAACTTTGTGTAAACAAATTACAGAATTGAGTGTAATAGCAAAAATCTGGAAGCCACTTTGATGTTCACTGAGAGGAGAATGCATAAATACATTGTAGTGCATACGCATAATAAAATCTATCCTGCTCTTAAAATTAAACAAATTATGCCCTCATTTAGCAATGTGAGTGAGAGTTAAACACATCGTTTTTGCAAAAAAAGGCAAGTCAATTCTTTATAGAATATATAGACATAAATATATAGAATACATATTTATAAAACATGGTCTACAAGACATAAATATATACAACAGAGTATATAAAATAAATAATTTTTGTCTATATATTCTTTACAGTGTAGGAATTTCTAAATAACATAAGCACATTGAACATCTTATTGTTTACAGATGCATTTGTGAAGTAAAAGAATAAAAGTTCTTATAGAGGTAACGTAAAGCAAGTAAGAGTTAGTAGTTACATCTGGAGAGAACAGAAGGAAGACAGGGCAATGTTTATGGTCAATGCTTTTGTCTGTAATTTTAAATAATCTGTGTAAAGCTTCCAACTCCATTGATGTCCCTGTAAGGGACGTGATCTCATTCCATTGTATCACTGCATAGTATTCCATGATGTCTCTGTACAACAACTTCTTTTTTAATTTTTCAAAATTCCTTCTAAAAACAAATGAACAAACAGGATACATGTGTAGAACATACAGATTTGTTACACAACTATACCTGTGCCATAGTGGTTTGCTGCATCCACTGACCCGTCCTCTAAGTTCCCTCCTCTTACTTCCTACTTCCCAACAGGCCCTAGTGTGTGCTGCTCCCCTCTCTGTATTTATGTGTTCTAATTGTTCAACTCCCACTTATGAGTGAGAACTTGTGTTTGGCTTTCTGTTCGTGTGTTAGTTCGCTGAGGATTATGTCTTCCAGCTTTATCCGTATTCCTTTAAAGAACATGATCTCATTCCTTTTTATGACTGCATAGTATTTTTCCATGGTGTATATATACCACATTTTCTTTATCAAGTCTATCATAGATGGGTATTTTGCTTGGTTCCATGTCTTTGCTATTGTAAATAATGCTGTAATAAACATACATGTGCATGTGTCTTTTTAGTAGAATGATTTATATTCCTTTTGGTATATACCTGATAATGAGATTGCTGGATTAAATGGTATTTCTCGTTCTATTACTCAGTCTATCATTGGTGGGCTTTGGATTGATCCTGTGTCTTTGCTATTGTGAATAGCACTGCAGTAAACATACTCATGTCTAAAGCACTTGGCAAGACTCTAAACCAAGTGCAAGATATACAACATTCTTTGTATTTTTTAATGTGTTTTATGAATATTTTATTTTTGGAAAGCATTTATAATCAATGACTAATACAAATCTAACCAACAAGAGAGTGGTAGAGCTAAGATATACACCCAAGTCTAACAATAAAAACTTATTATTTTTAAAGATTTTTCTTCTTTCTATGGGTATGCTATTATATACTGACTATAATGTTTTTCAAGAATGTCTTCTTTCTTTTTTTCCTCTCTACAAATCCTTTCTTTTTTGGTTTTTCTTATTTGTTGTTAATACAATAAGCTTAGTAAAACAAAGGAGAAAAAAGGCACACACATATTTTACTATATGATGTTTTCAATATGATTTATTTACATTTAGAGAAACATATATATAATAAGATCTGACTTCATTGAACAAACAGAACTTTTCAGTTCAGCGTTGGAGTCTCATTGATTTGTCATTGCTTCCAGACCCTACACCCGAGCGTGTTGTGGTGTGAACTAGGGATACATTTAGCAAGATTTAACAGCCATGGTCATTCAATATTTTCAATGAAAGAGCTAATAGAGCAGTTTCTCGGCTTACTGATAGACTTAGGAAGTATCAGTCTTCACCATAAAATGGAAATTTTTATTTTCCTTGAATTTAATACACTGTTTGAATAATTTACAAAAAGTTTGCCTTGTTTTTCTTTCGCTATTGGAAGTGTTGCTCTGTAACTGACAAAACTCCTTCTCACTTCACCACTGAGAAATCTAAGGCAATGGAGAAAGAGTTCTGGCACTGAAAATGTATCCAAAACAGTTGCTCCTTTTCAAAACTGAAGAATAGCAATTTTCTTAGACTGGAATAACATGACATGAGGTTCCATGGAAACATGTTCGTATAATCTGTGGCCACCTAGAGTCCATCAGCAGTAACCACAGTGGAATCAGAATTGGAATGAATTGCACTGGGCATAACTCACCAGTTTCCTTCTGCAGTGATGGGGGTGGCAGTCTATCTATTCACATTCTGTGCATGCACTTTCAATTTCTACCAAGAAAGGTTCAGGAATGCATCAGGGGATTCCACGAAAGGGAGAGAAATGTGCATTGAAATGCATGTTATGTAAAAAACCATGAGACTACTAGAGTTACATAGATTGTTTTATTTAATTGCCACATGGTTTGAAATAGACTTCCTTACTCCCTTGCCTTTTTTTTTTTCCATAGAGGGAATGTGAAGTTAGAGTGGTTAATTTTCTCACATTTACATAGCATGTTTGTGACGGACCCTATATTGACACAGCTTGTATCATTCCAATCCATGCCTCTCCTCTTCAGTGATTCTATGCCACAGTCTGTGCATCTCCATTTTCCTTAGCCACTTATTTCAGAGTTTATGCTTCTCCATGCTCCCAGCTGCTCCTTCTCCTCTTCATTTCTTGCCTCTCTTACTTTGAAAACTCATCAGAGGTTTTCTCAGTCTTACATTTTTGTATGAGACCTGCATTGGGTGGGAAGATGTCACGAGTGGAAATTGTGGGATTTTCAGTTGGACACAGAGGAAATTGAATTCAAGCCCATTATATGCAGCTGTGTGATATTGCACAAGTAACTTAATGATGGAGAGCTTGAGTTTCTTCATATATAATAATAAATACTTCTCATGGAAGACTGCTGTGTGAATAGAACAGGGTCGCATTTGTGCAGTGGCTGCATTCCAGTGCTCACCTGGTGGACATTTGCTCCCCTTACCTTCTAACTGTAGTATAAGGTTTTCAGTGGGGTTTGCATCTTCTTGGCCTTGCTTTAAACTTGCTAATGAGATTCAGAACTGCATCTGTCACAGTTTCTCAGTTAATACATTTTGAATATAAAATATTTGCATTTCCAATCTTTTTTAGGGATTCTGTTTCCTTTGCATCAACTTTTAATTTTGGAATAATTTTAGATACAAAGAAAAGTTGGGGCTGGGCACAGTGGCACATGCCTGTAGTCCCAGCATTTTGGGAGGCTGAGGTGGGTGGATCACCTGAGGTCAGGAGTTTGAGACCAGGCTGGCCCACATAGTGAGACCCTATCTCTACTAAAAATACAAAAAGTTACCCAAGTGTGGTGATGTACACCTGTAATCTCAGCTACATGGGAGGCTGAGGCAGGAGAATTGCTTAAATCGAGGAGGTGGAGGTTGTATGAACTGAGATTGTACCACTGCACTCCACTGCATTCCAGCGTGGGCAACAGAGTGAGACTCCATCTCAAAAGACAGTGTAGAGAGATGGAAAGACAGTGTAGAGAGAGCCCACAAAACCCTAATCCATATTCTCCTAATGTTAATATCTTATCAAACAACAGAACATCTGTCAAAATGAAGACATTAAGATTGGTAAGTTGCCATGATCTAAACTCCAGACATTGCTGGGATTTCCTCTGTGTTTCCATGGACAGCCTTTCTCTGTTCCAAGATTCTACTCAGGATCCCATGTTGGGATCCTGTCATGATGGTTCACTGGCCTCCTGCCATGTTTGGCAACTAATTAGTCTTTCCTTGTCTTCATGACCTTGACAATTTTGAAGAGGAGTATTCAGATATTTTGTAGAGTGTCCCTTTATTGCACTGGGTTTATCAGATGGTTTTGTGAGCACTAAACTTTGGTTCCATGTTATAGAGAAGAATATAATAGAGGTGAAGAGCTCTTCTCCTCATGTCACTCCAGGGGTACAGGATAAGGGTGCCCGTTTTAGGAGATTTGAAACAATAATTTGCCAATAGTGAGTGACTTGTTTGGAAACAGTAAGGTTTCTAGAAATAGCTACCTCTTTTGTGGAACACCTTGGTTCCCATGTCTTATCACACATAACATTCTTTTCTGCATTGGGTTCATGGAATGTAATACACTCCCAACGAGATGCTTGAGCAGAGAAGGAACTCATAAGAATTGAGCTACTAGGCAAATATGAAACACACACACACACACACACACACACACAGTCAGGTGGGTAATGGACACTTTGAAACTGCTGCCTTGCTCTGTTGGCTGCCATTGTGAACCTGTTTTTCTAACATATGTTATAAGCAGCTGTATTCTTCTGCAAGCAGTGCCACCTCATGCACAGAAAGAATAAATTTTACTGGGCATTTGTGGCTATGTATGTGATCTGGGAGGCAGCCCAGCCTGGGATTTTGGCCTGTAAAAATAGAATCATTCTTTCCACTCGGAGAGGGAATTAGTTCTTGTGAAACCGTAGCTTCATTGAAAGTACATGCACAATGCACAGATTTCCTATCTACAGAATTCATCCCACAGATACTATGAGGTGATGTTTGCAAATGTACCCATCCTGGTGGCTAGATTTTGACATTTTTTACAAAGCAGAAATAGATGTAATGATTTCTTCTTCCTTCTCTTTTTTTTTTTTATTTCACTCTCCTCTTTTGTCCCTCACAAACTGAAGTTTAACACAAAATCAGTGGTTCTCGATTAAGTTGACTGTATCCCTAAGCAGACACTTGGCAGTGTCTGGACAAATTTTTCATTGTCCATATTAGAGGAGGGGCTAGATTGGCATCTTGTGGGCAGAGGACACGGATGCTGCTAAATAAGCATCTTACACATACAAAATGTGTCCCACCACAAAGAATCATCCAGCCCAAAATGTCAACAGTGTCAAAGCTGAGCAACCTTCTCCGTGCACTCCTTCACCTCTCTGCTGCTACTGGAGCCTGTTTTGCAATTTCATTTTTTTTTTTTTAAGATTGACTCTCACTCTGTTGTCCAGGCTGGAGTGCAGTGGCATGATCCCAATTCAGTGCAACCTCTGCCTCTCGGGTTCAAGTGATTCCTCCACCTCAGTCTCTCAGAGTAGCTGGGATTAAAGGTACTCACCAGCATGTCTGGCTAATTTTTGGATTTTTGGTAGGGACAGGATTTTGCCATGTTGGCAAGGCTGGTCTTGAACTCCTGACCTTAGGTAATCTGCCTACTTTGGCCTCCCAAAGTGCTGGGATTACAGGCATGAGCCACTGTGCCTGACCCGTGATCCCCTTTGGACTCCATTCTTTGCCTCCCCAGGACTGCCCTCAGCTCTTTCCTCGTAACCACCCTTTGTGTTCTTGCTGGAGTTCAGCTAATTTCTTCTCCCAAGCCTGTGACTCCAGTTCAGATTTCCAATGTGTAACTCTTTCCACATTATTCTTAGGTTATATTGTTTTGCTTTATCGCATCTGATATCCCTTTAAAAGTACTTACCAGGTCATTACATCTTCCTGCATTTGGATGTCCTCTCCTTTCCTAAGTCAGTACGTCCCAGACTGAATCCTTCCTCCTCTTGCATCCATTTTGCCCTGGCATGATTTCATTTCTGCAAATGACAGTGCAATTTGCCCGGGCAGTTAGGTTCAAACCTTTATCTTTCAGTGATTAGCTATCAAATTAGTCTTCTATTCCCCAGTATAAAATTTATCAGTTCTTTCTACCAAACTCCCTCTGTAGTTATTTCTTTCCTCCCTCTTCAGTTTTGCACAGGGTTCTCCTTCATAATCTCTTGGTCTTTGGTTCATAAACTTCCTAATTACCCTTTTATCCTTGATCAGATCATCCTTAACAGCGGGTCATCTTCCTACTGTGACAGAACAAATCCTAATCTCCAACTTTTATTCCTGATTTCACTGCCTCCTCCCCTGCCAATGATTCCTTCCAGTTTAAATATGTATATATTTAGAACAGTTTCAGGTTTACAAAAAAGATGCAAAGATAGCCCAGAGAGCTCCACCTACTGCTCAGTCAGCTACTACTAAGTTTTCTATCACTATAGTACCTTTGTCACAACTAAGGAATCAATATTGGTACATTAATCTTAACTAAACACAAGGTTTTACTTGGGTTTTGCTAGTTTTCCTTTCAAAGTCCACGTTCTCTTCTAGGACTCAAGCCAGGATTCATCATTGCATGTAGTCATTTCTCCCTAGTCAAGGTTGGCTGAGAAAATTTCTCAGACTGTCATTTTTTTTTTTTTGATGACTAATGGATTTGAGAGCCCTGCTCAGGCATTTTGCAGAATGCCCTGAGTTTCAATTTATCTAATGCTTTTCTCATGATTAGTTTGGGGTGACTGTGCTGATGAGACTGCAGTGTTTCCACTCTTTTGCAGAAGGAGACTTTGGAGGTGAGGCATCCTTTTCCTGACATTTAATCACAAGTGCATACTATCAACATGAAGTCACTGGCTAAAGTAATGTTTGCCTGGTTTCTCCACCTTGAAACTTCAGTCTCTCCCTTTCCATATGCTAATTTTTGGAAGCCAGTTATGATGTCCAGCCCACATTCAAAGGTGAGAGAAGGGAGATATTCCTTATACTTAAGTAAGTTTGCTTCTGCTTGGTTTTTTTTTTCAATCACAAATTAATAAATTATAGTTGTATATGTCATACCAAGTGATGTTATGACTTATGAATACAAGGTGGAATAATTAAGCTGAGCTAATTCACATATTCATCACCTAAAATACTTACCATTTTTTGCCATCTGCAATTTTGAAATGCTTCAATTCTTTAAGTTCCACCCAGAGCACATTTATGCTTTCTTTAATTCAAATTATACCTGAGGGGCTCAAAAGTGACTTTGTCCTAGGGCACCCTTTGATTTCTCTTCAATGGAATTCTCTTATTATTTATCAAGCACTCAGAAATTAAATTTTACATGTACCCAGAATATTTTAGGGATATGTGCTTCCTCCATCTCAGACCACATCTCTAATTTATTTATTTATTTTGCCTTACATTTCACATCAGTGTTTTGTGTTACTCTGATCATTCCTTCTTGGCTCCTGGATTGCTTGCTGCATTAGTTCTGGCTAGTCCAAAACTGTCAAAACACACTCAAATGTTGCTTGCCAAGAGAATGAATGAGTCATTCATTGACAGCTGTTGTTTATATCCTCACACATAATATGATATTTCTTGCACCAAAGCAAGACAAATGTGGGCTTCATTAAGACAATGTGAAATACTTCTGGATGCAAAGCTGAATGCATACAAGGACTCCCAAATGCAGCACAGTTCTGAATGCATGGCAGATGCCCAATATATAGGTGTGTGTTCCTTTTTTGAGAAATTCATGCCAAGAATATGAATGACTGTGTTAGGAGAGTAGTGAAGAGCAGTTTATATATACAGACAGGAATTAGCAAACACTGAAAGTGGCATGGCAGAAACTCAGCAATGCATCTGTAGAGCCAGGAATAACCTGGGATCTTCCAGAAAGGCTTTCCTCACTATTCCAATTCTAAATCAATCTCTTCTTCTATAGAAATCTCACAGAATCTGTCCCTCTATTGCCCCTTTGACTGCTGCTTCATTGACTACTGCTATTTAGTATTGCACACCTGCAAGGTGACTAATTTTGCTTGTCACCAATAAAAGACATGCCTCATGTAAATCACAGTGTTCCTGTCTCTGGGTATGAATGACAAAAACAGGCAATGACTCTATATCAGTATATTTTATGAGTTCTTACAGCCAAATATCTTCACTTCACTTACAGCACAAGATGCAAATCTTGAGTTTTCACATAGAAATACCAACAGCTACTCCTAATTTAGGAAAAGAGGCCTGAAAAACACACATTGGCCTTTTGCTTAATGCACAGTAAGTTACTTTTTCAAAATGAAACCCACACAAAGTCCTTATTATAAAATGTTCTTCTCCTAATACATGTTATCCTGACTACAAAACACAACTTTTATAAAATAAATTTAGGATACAGTCTTAACTCAAAGTCTGTCTCTCAGTACATATTTACTGTCTGACTAGTCAATTTCTCTAAGCTCTTTGCACTTACAGTGGTACCCCAGGGAAAATACCAATTTGTTGTTTAATGTTCTTTTGCTGCATTGTGAGTTTTCAAGAAAAATTGCAAGGTTTATTAGAAATCTGCATCCTGGGAAACCTTCTCTCCCTCATCTCTCCATTGGTGCATTTGTTGTAATAGCTCCATTAGCTATTAAAATTATCAGAGACATTTCCAATTTTTTTTCTGATAATGAAAACATTTTGATCATTTGACATTTTGAGCATATTTCAACTTTTTTCTTCATGACTCATTTAGACATTGGGCTCTCTGGAAGTAGAAGTCGTGATAATGTTTATTTTAAATGTGATCATTCATGTTTAATGAGTAAATAACTAATTTCATTATTTAAATGACTACACATGTTAAATGTTGACTCTATTTTGAGGGATTCTTGCATTTTTTTCCCAATGCTTTTACTGACTTCATCCCCTATAACCCCTCAATCCATATGTGCCATTTTGTATCATACAGATAAGTCTAAAACAAGATATCAGCTAAATTCATATTGTTTGCTTTGGGAGAATAATTCTACCACTTAGAAGATAAAATGATGCCTGCCATTATGAGCCATCACACAGCTTCCTGTCAGATGGACATATCCTGCGATTTAACTGTTTTTTGGTTCTGAACTGAGCCAACGTGATGTCCCATGTGTGAATGTCTTATTTAAATGCATCCATCACAAGAGACATCTTACAGCAGAAGGCTCTGGTTTTAATTGTTGAAACCTGTGCGTTGCTCACATTTGGCTGTCTATAACATGAAGTAGTTACAAATATCCAGTTAATTTCATCATGATATTTTAGTCCTTAAAGTGAAGGTCTTATAGTAAAAAGAGATTTAAGTCTTTCAAATACGCAGAGATAAGGGGTAACTTAGACTATTAGAATACAGTTAATTTCATGGATCACAGATGTTAATATTACATTTTAATATTATAAATACAAGAAAATGAAGACATATAGAGATAGCAAAAATATTGTATATATCAGGTTATGTATATAACAACAGGCTATATATATAACACATTAGGTTATATATGATATATCAGTTTATATATATGCAACATATCAGGTTATATATTTAATAGAATATATAACATATCAGGTTTTATATATATAAGATATGTTTTACACATACACACATATATATAAATATATCAGTGTATAAATTGGTGCCCTCTGATACATATCAGGTTATATATATCATATATATATGAGAGGCAATTTATTGTGTAAATAAAATTCACATGCACAAAAATTATTGAGGAAAATTAAAGGATCAAAACCGAGTGCTGAATTTTCAGAAATGAATTTCTTTCAGGAACATTACATATTTTATTAATTTAAGTACACTCCTAATCCTCTAAACAACTGACAAATGATCTTTCAAGTGATGTCGCATATTTAAATTGAGTAGAAGATAATATTTGAAAAATACATATAGTCAAATACATCAGGAAAGGAGTGACTTTTTCCTTTAGTGGTCAGAAAAGATTTTCACTGCACTTTAGGATACTTGTTTCATGTATTTCCAACAAAGAATTGAGGTGGACAAAACATTCGTTGAGGGATTGCTTGCATGGTGGTGGTTATTACGTGTTTCAAAATAATACAATTAACCTCCCTAACTTGTATCTATTTGAGAAATGACTGAATGGTTTCGTTATCTGTGTCAAAATCAAATGATTTTAAAGCTAAAGGGATATCATGACACTGACCAGTTGATATTTCCATATTTGATATGTTGTTGGAATTTTTTTAGTAGCACCATTTCTCTGCCACATCAAAAGAATATCGATTGGTAGTAAAACATGCTTTTGACAGGAAGACATTTTCTCATGCTGAAATGCAAAATAGAGCCATGTTCAAGACAGGAAATATGTCTTCCATGTCAAAAATATTAACATATAATTTGATTCTAGAGACTTGCTGTATCCATGAATTCTGTTCCTTATGAATTCTTTAAGTTTACAGTTCTTATATTGGACTCAGGAAAGGTGTTGTGTAATTGGTACTGTGCCATGTGTTGGGAGGATGACCTCCCTTCTTGATTGTACAAACAATGCATTGGGCTCATGACATTAGACTTGAGTTCTCCTTTCGGACTACTCATGAGTGACCTTTAAATTCCACAGCCAGAAATGAGTATGAATTTTTAAGGCATTGATTCAAAATTGTCAAGTGTGGTCTGCAGAAACACATTCAAAGTTTCATGGTGTTGTGAGCAGTACCTCTGGATCTTAATGGTTTGAAGTCTACAGGTTTTAATTGTTCTATTTCCTTACAGCAAAGGCAGTTTTATTTTTAGATATCTTTGCTGTCTTAAAAAAATACTCATAGCCATCTTCACCATCTTTATTGATTGAACATATCTACTGGATTCCATTAATTTGAAATTTGCAAAATTTGAAAACATATCCTTCAAAATTCAAGGCTCTATTTTAAGCATACATACTTACAGAGCTTTGTGTCTATAAAATTTCCATAAATGGTCAAATCATGATGACAAGTTTTTGTTGTTTATATTATAATAGAAAATTAGTGGAGCGAAAGATGGCGAATAGGAACAGCTCAGTCTCCAACTCCCAGCGACACAGAAGACCGGTGATTTCTGCATTTTCAACTGAGGTACTGGGTTCATCTCACTGGGGAGTGCCAGGCGATCGGTGCTGGTCAGCTGCTGCAGCCCGACCAGCGAGAGCTGAAGCAGGCGAGGCATTGCCTCACCTGGAAGCGCAAGGGAAGGAATCCCTTTTCCTAGCCAGGGGAACTGAGACACACAACACCTGGAAAATCGGGTAACTCCCACCCCAAAACTGCGCTTTAAGCAAACAGGCACACCAGGAGATCATATCCCACACCTGGCCGGGAGGGTCCCACACCCGAGCCTCCTCATTGCTAGCACAGCAGTCTGTGATCTACCGGCAAGGCAGCAGCGAGGCTGGGGAGGCGCCCGCCATTGCTGAGGCTTAAGTAGGTAAACAAAGCTGCTGGGAAGCTCGAACTGGGTGGAGCTCACAGCAGCTCAAGGAAACCTGCCTGTCTCTGTAGACTCCACCTCTGGGGACAGGGCACAGTAAATAATAACAAAGCAGCAGCTCTGCAGGCATAAGCGACTCTGTCTGACAGCTTTGAAGAGCAGTGGATCTCCCAACACGGAGGTTGAGATCTGAGAAGGGACAGACTCCCTGCTCAAGTGGGTCCCTGACCCTGAGTAGCCTAACTGGGAGACATCCCCACTAGGGGCAGTCTGACACCCACACCTCACAGGGTGGAGTACACCCCTGAGAGGAAGCTTCCAAAGCAAGAATCAGACAGGTACACTCGCTGTTCAGAAATATTCTATCTTCTGCAGCCTCTGCTGCTGATACCCAGGCAAACAGGGTCTGGGTGGACCTCAAGCAATCTCCAACAGACCTACAGCTGAGGGTCCTGACTGTTAGAAGGAAAACTATCAAACAGGAAGGACACCTACACCAAAACCCCATCAGTACATCACCATCATCAAAGACCAGAGGCAGATAAAACCACAAAGATGGGGAAAAAGCAGGGCAGAAAAGCTGGAAATTCAAAAATAGGCGCATCTCCCCGGCAAGGGCGCAGCTCATCGCCAACAACGGATCAAAGCTGGACGGAGAATGACTTGACGAGATGAGAAGAAGGCTTCAGTCCATCAAATTTCTCAGAGCTAAAGGAGGAATTACGTACCCAGCGCAAAGAAACTAAAATCTTGAAAAAAAGTGGAAGAATTGATGGCTAGAGTAATTAATGCAGAGAAGCTCATAAACGAAATGAAAGAGGCGAAAACCATGACACGAGAAATACGTGACAAATGCACAAGCTTCAGTAACCGACTCGATCAACTGGAAGAAAGAATGTCAGCGATGGAGGATCAAATGAATGAAATGAAGCGAGAAGAGAAACCAAAAGAAAAAGAAGAAAAAGAACAAAGCCTGCAAGAAGTATGGGATTATGTAAAAGACCAAATCTACGTCTGATTGGGGTGCCTGAAAGTGAGGAAAATGGAACCAAGTTGGAAAACACTCTTCAGGATATCATCCAGGAGAACTTCCCCAACCTAGTAGGGCAGGCCAACATTCAAATCCAGGAAATACAGAAGCATACAAAGATACTCCTCGAGAAGAGCAACTCCAAGACACATAATTGCCAGATTCACCAAAGTTGAAATGAAGGAAAAAATCTTAAGGGCAGCCAGAGAAAGGTCGGGTTACCCACAAAGGAAGCCCATCAGACTAACAGCAGATCTCTCGGCAGAAACTCTTCAAGCCAGAAGAGTGGGGGCCAATATTCAAC
Organism: Erythrocebus patas; assembly: GCA_023783455.1. Lineage (NCBI taxonomy): Eukaryota > Metazoa > Chordata > Mammalia > Primates > Cercopithecidae > Erythrocebus > Erythrocebus patas. The sequence goes on from JAKFHT010002002.1 coordinate 864,043, forward strand.
ATTCTTAAAGAAAAGAATTTTAAACCCAGAATTTTATATCCAGCCAAACTAAGTTTCATAAGTGAAGGAGAAATAAAATCCTTTACAGATAAGCAAATGCTTAGAGATTTTGTCACCACTAGGCCTGCCTTACAAGAGACCCTGAAGGAAGCACTAAACATGGAAAGGAACAACGGTACCAGCCATTGCAAAAACATGCCAAAATGTAAAGACCATCAAGGCTAGGAAGAAACTGCATCAACTAACGAGCAAAATAACCAGTTAATATCATAATGGCAGGATCAAGTTCACACATAACAATCTTAACCTTAAATGTAAATGGACTAAATGCTCAATTAAAAGACACAGACTGGCAAACTGGATAAGAGTCAAGACCCATCAGTCTGCTGTATTCAGGAGACCCATCTCACATGCAGAGACATACATAGGCTCAAAATAAAGGGATGGAGGAAGATTTACCAAGCAAATGGAGAACAAAAAAAGCGGGGTTGCAATACTAGTCTCTGATAAAACAGACTTTAAACCATCAAAGATCAAAAGAGACAAAGAAGGCCATTACATAATGGTAAAGGGATCAATTCAACAGGAAGAGCTAACTATCCTAAATATATATGCACCCAATACAGGAGCACCCAGATTCATAAAGCAAGTCCTTAGAGACTTACAAAGAGACTTAGACTCCCATACAATAATAATGGGAGACTTCAACACTCCACTGTCAACATTAGACAGATCAACGAGACAGAAAGTTAACAAGGATATCCAGGAATTGAACTCATCTCTGCAGCAAGCAGACCTAATGAACATCTATAGAACTCTCCACCCCAAATCAACAGAATATACATTCTTCTCAGCACCACATCGTACTTACTCCAAAATTGACCACGTAATTGGAAGTAAAGCACTCCTCAGCAAATGTACAAGAACAGAAATTATAACAAACTGTCTCTCAGACCACAGTGCAATCAAATTAGAACTCAGGACTAAGAAACTCAATCAAAACCGCTCAACTACATGGAAACTGAACAACCTGCTCCTGAATGACTACTGGGTACATAACGAAATGAAGGCAGAAATAAAGATGTTCTTTGAAACCAATGAGAACAAAGATACAACATACCAGAATCTCTGGGACACATTTAAAGCAGTGTGTAGAGGAAATTTATAGCACTAAATGCCCACAAGAGAAAGCAGGAAAGATCTAAAATTGACACTCTAACATCGCAATTAAAAGAACTAGAAGCAAGAGCAAACACATTCAAAAGCTAGCAGAAGGCAAGAAATAACTAAGATCAGAGCAGAACTGAAGGAGATAGAGACACAAAAACCCTCCAAAAATCAATGAATCCAGGAGTTGGTTTTGAAAAGATCAACAAAATTGACAGACCACTAGCAAGACTAATAAAGAAGAAAAGAGAAGAATCAAATCGGCGCAATTAAAAATGATAAAGGGATATCACCACCGACCCCACAGAAATACAAACTACCATCAGAGAATACTATAAACACCTCTCACAAATAAACTGGAAAATCTAGAAGAAATGGATAATTTCCTGGACACTTACACTCTTCCAAGACTAAACCAGGAAGAAGTTGAATCCTGAATAGACCAATAGTAGGCTCTGAAATTGAGGCAATAATTAATAGCCTACCAAAAAAAGTCCAGGACCAGATGGATTCACAGCTGAATTCTACCAGAGGTACAAGGAGGAGCTGGTACCATTCCTTCTGAAACTATTCCAATCAATAGAAAAGAGAATCCTCCTAACTCATTTTATGAGGCCAACATCATCCTGATACCAAAGCCTGGCAGAGACACAACAAAAAAGAATTTTAGACCAATATCCCTGATGAACATCGATGCAAAAATCCTCAATAAAATACTGGCAAACAGTTCAGCAGCACATCAAAAAGCTTATCCACCATGATCAAGTGGGCTTCATCCCTGGGATGCAAGGCTGGTTCAACATTCGCAAATCAATAAACATAATCCAGCATATAAACAGAACCAAAGACAAGAACCACATCATTATCTCAATAGATGCAGAAAAGGCTTTTGACAAAATTCAACAGCCCTTCATGCTAAAAACACTCAATAAATTCGGTATTGATGGAGCGTACCTCAAAATCATAAGAGCTATTTATGACAAACCCACAGCCAATATCATACTGAATGGGCAAAAACTGGAAAAATTCCTTTGAAAACTGGCACAAGACAGGGATGCCCTCTCTCACCACTCCTATTCAACATAGTGTTGGAAGTTCTGGCTAGGGCAATCAGGCAAGAGAAAGAAATCAAGATTCAGTTAGGAAAAAAGAAGTCAAATTGTCCCTGTTTGCAGATGACATGATTGTATATTTAGAAAACCCCATTGTCTCAGCCCAAAATCTCCTTAAGCTGATAAGCAACTTCAGCAAAGTCTCAGGATACAAAATTAATGTGCAAAAATCACAAGCATTCTTATACACCAGTGACAGTCAAACAGAGAGCCAAATCAGGAATGAACTTCCATTCACAATTGCTTCAAAGAGAATAAAATACCTAGGAATCCAACTTACAAGGGATGTAAAGGACCTCTTCAAGGAGAACTACAAACCACTGCTCAGTGAAATAAAGAGGACACAAACAAATGGAAGAACATACCATGCTCATGGATAGGAAGAATCAATATCGTGAAAATGGCCATACTGCCCAAGGTAATTTATAGATTCAATGCCATCCCCATCAAGCTACCAATGAGCTTCTTCACAGAATTGGAAAAACTGCTTTAAAGTTCATATGGAACCAAAAAGAGCCGCATCTCCAAGACAATCCTAAGTCAAAAGAACAAAGCTGGAGGCATCACGCTACCTGACTTCAAACTATACTACAAGGCTACAGTAACCAAAACAGCATGGTACTGGTACCAAAACAGAGATATAGACCAATGGAACAGAACAGAGTCCTCAGAAATAATACCACACATCTACAGCCATCTGATCTTTGACAAACCTGAGAGAAACAAGAAATGGGAAAGGATTCCCTATTTAATAAATGGTGCTGGGAAAATTGGCTAGCCATAAGTAGAAAGCTGAAACTGGATCCTTTCCTTACTCCTTATACGAAAATTAATTCAAGATGGATTAGAGACTTAAATGTTAGACCTAATACCATAAAAATCCTAGAGGAAAACCTAGGTAGTACCATTCAGGACATAGGCATGGGCAAAGACTTCATGTCTAAAACACCAAAAGCAACAGCAGCAAAAGCCAAAATTGACAAATGGGATCTCATTAAACTAAAGAGCTTCTGCACAGCAAAAGAAACTACCATCAGAGTGAACAGGCAACCTACAGAATGGGAGAAAATTTTTGCAATCTACTCATCTGACAAAGGGCTAATATCCAGAACCTACAAAGAACTCAAACAAATTTAGAAGAAAAAACAAGCAACCCCATCAAAAGTGGGCAAAGGATATGAACAGACATTTCTCAAAAGACATTCATACAGCCAACAGACACATGAAAAAATGCTCATCATCACTGGCCATCAGAGAAATGCAAATCAAAACCACAATGAGATACCATCTTACACCAGTTAGAATGGCGATCATTAAAAAGTCAGGAAACAACAGGTGCTGGAGAGGATGTGGGGAAATAGGAACACTTTTACACTGTTGGTGGGATTGTAAACTAGTTCAACCATTATGGAAAACAGTATGGCGATTCCTCAAGGACCTAGAACTAGATGTACCATATGACCCAGCCATCCCATTACTGGGTATATACCCAAAGGATTATAAATTATGCTGCTATAAAGACACATGCACTGCGTATGTTTATCGCAGCACTATTCTAATAGCAAAACTTGGAATCAACCCAAATGTCCATCAGTGACAGATTGGATTAAGAAAATGTGGCACATATACACCATGGAATACTATGCAGTCATAAAAAGGATGAGTTTGTGTCCTTTGTAGGGACATGGATGCAGCTGGAAACCATCATTCTTAGCAAACTATCACAAGAACAGAAAACCAAACACACGCATGTTCTCACTCATATGTGGGAACTGAACAATGAGATCACTTGGACTCGGGAGGGAACATCACACACGGGGCCTATCACGGGGAGGAGGGGAGGGATTGCATTGGGAGTTATACCTGATGTAAATGACGAGTTGATGGAGTGCAGCACACCAACATGGCCCAAGTATACATATGTAACAAACCTGCACGTTATGCATATGTACCCTACAACTTAAGTATAATAATAATAAATTAATTAAAAAAAAAACTATTACGCTTTCCAGATTAATGTGTGTGTATGTGCATGTGCATGCATACATGCAAACCTGCAGGTCCAAAAGGAATTTAAGATAGAAAAATTTGTGTTTTGAAATACAGTTGAGACATAACAATCATATTATCCTGTTAAACCTTTGAAAGAAACAGTAGAGACCATGAGTCAATTTTGGGAGACAGCAATTACTGTAAATTAGAAGTGACGCTCAAATGATTTCAGGTTAATTAAAGCAGGGCTTGACCTTATTGTCCCATTGACTTCAGTGGGCTGATATGACCTGGGTCAGAAATTACCTGAAGAGGACTGCCCTATCAATAAATAAGCCATGAGTGCTAATATCATTATTTTCAAAACTGTAGCAGGCAATAGACATCTTCTGTATTTTAGAAATCAATGTCAAGGTAATGAGTTCAGAGTCAAACCACAGGTCTACATCTGCATCATCTAAGCTAAATTGAATCGCTGAAGCCCGATAAAATATTAAACAATATCTCAATTTCAGAAGTGTTGTCTTTCAGGCCCTGTTTTTCTACTTCACAAACTAATTATAAAAATAGAGAGAAAGAAACAAAACAAAAATGGATACAGTCAGTTAATAAACAAAATCAAATTATCTGTCCCTTGAAGAAGTATTAAATATTTCTGGATGACTCTTTTGAAAAGGTGTTCATGTTGATGGATGCACATCCATTTTCATTTTTGATTCCACATGAGTGAATTACTAATACAGACATTAAACAGTTTAATACTTCAACTTATAAGGCAAGATGGAATGTAATGTAATGTTTTTGGCATGTAGAGCATGTAAAACCCATATAGAAAGAGAGATTATATAAGTGACATCCAGTAAAAAAAAAGTAGCTGATTATTAAAATTGTTAAATTCATGTAGTTACTTCCCCTTCAAAGAGGAGAAAAACAGCTTGAGGATGCACATATGACTTTCTGTAAGGGGGAAAATTGGTAAAATTTCCTCAGACACAAAAAGGAAGGAGGCAGCTGAAAAAAGGAATGGAGTATGTCTTGCTGCAAAGATGGATATGATTGCTTCTTGTGTGAGAACCTGAATTGTAGCTCATCATTTTTGTTGACCATGGATAGAAAATCTGTAAATAGAGAAAGGCACAAAAAGTAGAATTTTATAAACAAATGAGTGAATGAATTTTTCTAAGAAAGAACTCAAGAATATAACTTTAAAATGAATAGTTAGAAAGGTTGGCTGATATATATATATATGTGTATATATATATTTATTATAGTTTAAGTTTTAGGGTACATGTGCACAACGTTCAGGTTTGTTACATATGTATACGTGTGCCATGTTGGTGTGCTGCACGCATTAACTCATCATTTACATAAGGTATACCTCCTAATGCTATCCCTCCCCCTCCCCACAATAGGACCCAGTGTGTGATGTTCCTCTTCCTGTGTCAAAGTTATCTCATTGTTCAATTCCCACCTATGAGTGAGAACATGCGGTACTTGGTTTTCTGTTCTTGCAATAGTTTGCTGAGTTTGCTGAGAATGATGGTTTCCAGTTGCATCCATGTCCCTACAAAGGACATGAACTCATTCTTTTTTATGGCTGCATAGTATTCCATGGTGTATATGTGTCACAATTTCTTAATCCAGTCTGTCACTGATGGACAGTTGGTTGATTCCAAGTCTTTGCTATTGTGAATAGTGCCACAATAAACATACGTGTGCATGTGTCTTTATAGCAGCATGACTTATAATCCTTTGGGTATATCCCCAGTAATGGGTCAAATGGTATTCCTAATTCTAGATCCCTGAGGAATCAGCACACTGTTTTCCCCAATGGTTGAACTAGTTTACAGTCCCACCAACAGTGTAAAAGTGTTCCTATTTCTCCACATCCTCTCCAGCACCTGTTGTTTCCTGATTTTTAATGATTGCCATTCTAACCGGTGTGAGATGGTATCTCATTGTGGTTTTGATTTGCATTTCTCTGATGGCCAGTGATGATGAGCATTTTTTCATGTATCTGTTGGCTGTATGAAAGTCTTCTTTTGAGAAGTGTCTGTTCATATCCTTTGCCCACTTTTTGATGGGGTTTTTTTTTTCTTGTAAATTTGATTGAGTTCTTTATAGGTTCTTGATATTAGCCCTTTGTCAGATGAGTAGATTGCAAACATTTTCTCCCATTCTGTAGGTTGCCTATTCACTCTGATGGTAGTTTCTTTTGCTGTGTAGAAGCTCTTTAGTTTAATTAGATCCCATTTGTCAATTTTGGCTTTTGTTGCTGTTACTTTTGGTGTTTTAGACATGAAGTCCTTGCCCATGCCTATGTCCTGAATGGTATTACCTAGGTTTTCTTCTAGGGTTTTATGGTTTAGGTCTAACATTTAAGTCTCTAATCCATCTTGAATTAATTTTCATATAAGGAGTAAGGAAAGGATCCAGTTTCAGCTTTCTACTTATGGCTAGCCAATTTTCCCAGCACCATTTATTAAATAGAATCCTTTCCCCATTTCTTGTTTTTCAGGTTTGTCAAAGATCAGATGGCTGTAGATGTGTGGTATTATTTCTGAGGCTCTGTTCTGTTCCATTGGTCTATATCTCTGTTTTGGTACCAGTACCATGTCTATTGAAGAAAAAAAAAAAAGCTTGCAGTGTGAGTGGCATGTAATTGCCAGCTACTTGGGAGGCTGAGGCAGGAGAATCTTGATTTACAGATTGCAGAATACCAGAGATCCCATGCAAAGACTTCAGTAATTTATTTCTAAAGTTTATCTTTGTTAAAAGCTGTGAATGAGTTCATAGAAATCTAAAAGATACAAACATAGCTTGTTTACAGAGTATCAATTTTTCACAAATTGTTCAGAAGTTTAAAGTGGTATTCCATGGTGTGTATTTGTCATGTCTGTCACTGATGGACAGTTGGTTGATTCAAGTCTTTGCTATTGTGAATAGTGCCACAATAAATATGTGTGTATGTGTCTTTATAGCAGAATGACTTATAATCCTGGTATATCCCAGTAATGTCAAATGGTGTTTCCTGATTTTTAATGATTGCCATTCTAACCGAGATGGTATCTCATTGTGGTTTTGATTTGCATTTCTCTGATGGCCAGTGATGATGAGCATTTTTTCATGTATCTGTTGAAAATCTTCTTTGAGAAATGTCTGTTCATATCCTTGACTTTTATTAGCCCTTTGTCAGATGAGTAGATTGCAAAAATTTCTCCCATTCTGTAGGTTGCCTATTCACTCTGATGGTAGTTTCTTTGCTGTGAAGCTCTTGTTTAATTAGATCCCATTTGTCAACTTGCTTTTGTTGTTTTTGAAGTCCTTGCCCATGCCTATGTCCTGAATGGTATTACCTAGGTTTTCTTCTAGGTTTTTATGGTTAGGTCTAACATTTAAGTCTCTAATCCATCTTGAATTAATTTTCATATAAGGGATAAGGAAAGGATCAGTTTCAGCTTTCTACTTATGGCTAGCCAATTTTCCCAGCACCATTTATTAAATAGAATCCTTTCCCCATTTCTTGTTTTGTCAGGTTTGTCAAAGATCAGATGGCTGTAGATGTGTGGTATTATTTCTGAGGCTCTGTTCTGTTCCATTGGTCTATATCTCTGTTTTGGTACCAGTACCATGCTGTTTTGGTTACTGTAGCCTTGTAGTATAGTTTGAAGTCAGGTAGCGATGCCTCCAGCTTTGTTCTTTTGACTTAGGATTGTCTTGGCAATGTGGGCTCTTTTGGGTTCCATATGAACTTTAAAGCAGTTTTTCCAATTCTGTGAAGAAAACTCATTGGTAGCTTAATGGGGATGGCATTGAATCTATAAATTACCTTGGGCAGTATGGCCATTTTCTATTGATTCTTCCTATCCATGAGTATGGTATGTTCTTCCATTTGTTTGTGTCCTCTTTTATTTCACTGAGCAGTGGTTTGTAGTTCTCCTTGAAGAGGTCCTTTACATCCTTGTAAGTTGGATTCCTAGGTATTTTATTCTCTTTGAAGCAATTGTGAATGGAGTTCATTCCTGATTTGGCTCTCTGTTTGTCTGTACTGGTGTATAAGAATGCTTGTGATTTTTGCACATTGATTTTGTATCCTGAGACTTTGCTGAAGTTGCTTATCAGCTTAAGGAGATTTTGGGCTGAGACAATGGGGTTTTCTAAATATACAATCATGTCATCTGCAAACAGGGACAATTTGACTTCTTCTTTTCCTAACTGAATACCTTGATTTCTTTCTCTTGCCTGATTGCCCTAGCCAGAACTTCCAACACTATGTTGAATAGGAGTGGTGAGAGGGCATCCTGTCTTGTGCCAGTTTTCAAAGGGAATGCTTCAGTTTTTGCCTTCAGTATGATATTGGCTGTGGGTTTGTCATAAATAGCTCTTATTATTTTGAGATATGTTCCATCAATACCGAATTTATTGAGAGTTTTTAGCATGAAGGGCTGTTGAATTTTGTCAAAGCCTTTTCTGCATCTATTGAGATAATCATGTGGTTTTGTCTTTGGTTCTGTTTATATGCTGGATTATTTATTGATTTGCATATGTTGAACCAGCCTTGCATCAGGATGAAGCCCACTTGATCATGGTGGATAAGCTTTTGATGTGCTGCTGGATTCAGTTTGCCAGTATTTATTGAGGATTTTTGCATCGATGTTCATCAGGGATATTGGTCTAAAATTCTCTTTTGTTGTGTCTCTGCCAGGCTTTGGTATCAGGATGATGTTGGCCTCATAAAATGAGTTAGGAGGATTCCCTCTTTTCTATTGATTGGAATAGTTTCAGAAGGAATGGTACCAACTCCTCCTTGTACCTCTGGTAGAATTCATGAATCCATCTGGTCCTGGACTTTTTTTTTGGTAGGCTATTAATTATTGCCTCAATTTCAGAGCCTGCTATTGGTCTATTCAGGGATTCAACTTCTTCCTGGTTTAGTCTTGGGAGGTGTAAGTGTCAGGAAATTATCCATTTCTTCTAGGTTTTCTAGTTTATTTGCATAGAGGTGTTTATAGTATTCTCTGATGGTAGTTTGTATTTCTGTGGGGTCGGTGGTGATATCCCTTTATCATTTTTATTGCATCTATTTGATTCTTCTCTCTTTTCTTCTTTATTAGTCTTGCTAGTGGTCTATCAATTTTGTTGATCTTTTCAAAAACCAGCTCCTGGATTCATTGATTTTTGGAGGGTTTTTGTGTCTCTATCTCCTTCAGTTCTGCTCTGATCTTAGTTATTTCTTGCCTTCTGCTAGCTTTTGAATGTGTTTGCTCTTGCTTCTCTAGTTCTTTTAATTGTGATGTTAGGGTGTCAATTTTAGATCTTTCCTGCTTTCTCTTGTGGGCATTTAGTGCTATAAATTTCCCTCTACACACTGCTTTAAATGTGTCCCAGAGATTCTGGTATGTTGTATCTTTGTTCTCATTGGTTTCAAAGAACATCTTTATTTCTGCCTTCATTTTGTTATGTACCCAGTAGTCATTCAGGAGCAGGTTGTTCAGTTTCCATGTAGTTGTGGTTTTGATGTTTCTTAGTCCTGAGTTCTAGTTTGATTGCACTGTGGTCTGAGAGACAGTTTGTTATAATTTCTGTTCTTTTACATTTGCTGAGGGTGCTTTACTTCCAACTATGTGGTCAATTTTGGAATAAGTGAGATGTGTTGCTGAGAAGAATGTATATTCTGTTGATTTGGGGTGGAGAGTTCTGTAGATGTCTATTAGGTCCACTTGTGCAGAGTTGAGTTCAATTCCTGGATATCCTTGTTAACTTTCTGTCTCATTGATCTGTCTAATGTTGACAGTGGGGTGTTAAAGTCTCCCATTATTATTGTATGGGAGTTTAATTCTCTTCATAAGTCTCTAATACATACTTTATGAATCTGGGTGCTCCTGTGTTGGTTGCATATATGTTTAGGATAGTTACCTCTTCCTGGAGAATTGATCCCTTTACCATTAAGTAATGGCCTTCTTTTTCTCTTTTGATCTTTGTTGGCTTAAAGTCTGTTTTATCAGAGACTAGGACTGCAACCCCTGCTTTTTTCTGTTTTCCATTTGCTTGGTAGATCTTGCTCCATGCCTTTATTTTGAGCCTATGTGTGTCTCTGCATGTGAGATGGGTCTCCTGAATACAGCAGACTGATGGGTCTTAACTCTTTATCCAATTTGCCATTCTGTGTCTTTTAATTGGATCATTAAGTCCACTTACATTTAAGGTTAATATTGTTATGTGCAAACTTGATCCTGTCATTATCATATTAGCTGGTTATTTTCCTCACTAGTTGATGGAGTTTCTTCCTAGAATCGATGGAATTTACATTTTGACATGTTTTTGCAATGGCTGATACCTGTTGTTCCTTTCCTTGTTAAGTACTTCCTTCAGGATTTCTTGTAGGGCAGGCCTGGTGGTGTCAAAATCTCTAAGCTTTTGTTTGTCTCTAAAGGATTTTATTTCTCCTTGGCTTATGAAACTTAGTTTGGCTGGATATGAAATTCTGGGTTGAAAATTCTTTTCTTTAAGAATGTTGAATATCATCTCTTCTGGCTTAGAGTTTCCCATTATTATTGTATGGGAGTCTAAGTCTCTTTGTAAGTCTCTAAGGACTTGCTTTATGAATCTGGGTGCTCCTGTATTGGGTGCATATATATTTAGGATAGTTAGCTCTTCCTGATGAATTGATCCCTTTACCATTATGTAATGGCCTTCTTTGTCTCTTTTGATCTTTGATGGTTTAAAGTCTGTTTTATCAGAGACTAGGATTGCAACCCCTGCTTTTTGTTTTCCATTTGCTTGGTAGATCTTCCTCCATCCCTTTATTTTGAGCCTATGTGTGTCTCTGCATGTGAGATGGGTCTCCTGAATACAGCAAACTGATGGGTCTTGACTCTTTATCCAATTTGCCAGTCTGTGTCTTTTAATTGGACCATTTAGTCCATTTACATTTAAGGTTAATATTGTTATGTGTGAACTTGATCCTGTCATTATGATATTAGCTGGTTATTTTGCTCATTAGTTGATGCAGTTTCTTCCTAGCATCAATGGACTTTACATTTTGACATGTTTTTGCAATGGCTGGTACCTGTTGTTCCTTTCCATGTTTAGTGCTTCCTTCAGGATCTCTTGTAGGGCAGGCCTGGTGGTGACAAAATCTCTAAGCATTTGCTTGTCTGTAAAGGATTTTATTTCTCCTTCACTTATGAAACTTAGTTTGGCTGGATATGAAATTCTGGGTTGAAAATTCTTTTCTTTAAGAATGTTGAATATTGGCCCCCTCTCTTCTGGCTTGTAGAGTTTCTGCGAGAGATCTGCTGTTAGTCTGATGGGCTTCCTTTGTGTGTAACCCGACCTTTCTCTCTGGCTGCCCTTAACATTTTTCCTTCATTTCAACTTTGGTGAATCTGACAATTATGTGTCTTGGGTTGCTCTTCTCGAGGAGTATCTTTGTGGCATTCTCTGTATTTCCTGAATTTGAATGTTGGCCTGCCTTACTAGGTTGGGAAGTTCTCCTGGATGATATCCTGCAGAGTGTTTTCCAACTTGGTTCCATTTTCCCCACTTTCAGGCACACCAATCAGACATAGATTTGGTCTTTCACATAATCCCATATTTCTTGGGCTTTGTTCATTTCTTTTACTCTTTTTCTCTACTTCTCTTCTCATTTCATTTCATTCATTTGATCTTCAATCTGATACTCTTTCTTCCAGTTGATCGAGTTTACTGAAGCTTGTGCATTTGTCACATAGTTCTGTGTTATGGTTTTCATCTCTATCAGTTCTTTTAAGGACTTCTCTACATTGGTTATTCTAGTTAGCCATTCATCCATTCTTTTTTCAAGGTTTTAGTTTCTTTGCACTGGTTACATAGTTCCTCCTTTAGCTCTGAGAAGTTTGATCGACTGAAGCCTTCTTCTCTCAACTTGTCAAAGTCATTCTCCATCCAGCTTTGTTCCATTGCTGGCGATGAGCTGCATTCCTTTGGAGGAGATGCTCTGATTTTGAATTTCAGCTTTTCTGCACTGCTTTTTCCCCATCTTTGTGGTTTTATCTGCCTTTGGTCTTTGACGATGGTGATACACTGATGGGGTTTTGGTGTGGGTGTCCTTTCTGTTTGTTAGTTTTCCTTCTAACATTCAGAACACTCAGCTGTAGGTCTGTTGGAGTTTTCTTGAGGTTCACTCTAGACCCTGTTTGTGTGGGTATCAGCAGTGGAGGCTGCAGAAGATAGAATATTGCTGAGCAGCGAGTGTTGCTGTCTGATTCTTGCTCTGGAAATTTTGTCTCAGGGGTGTACCCCACCGTGTGAGGTATGAAGTGTCAGTCTGCACCTCGGTTCAAAATGCAGAAATCACCCATGTTCTGTGTTGCTCACACTGGGAGCTGGAGCCTGGAGCTCTTCCTATTCGGCCAATTTGGGTACGCCCCTCGGCTGATATTTTAACAACAGTTACACAATGGCACACCATCATCATAGTGTTTTGAACAACGGGTAGTTTCATTTTTTTTTGTATTGAAAAGATCCTTAAAACTAACCGTGTATCTTCTCAACAATATCTAATATTCTTCTCCAAATGAAGAATTTGTATGATAAGCAAAACTGTATTGGACAGAATCAAACTTGAGTGTTCTGAATGAGTTTTACAAGGACCTTGGAGTGAAAGAAACAAAACTTTGTTTTAGATTGTGCCTGCCAGTATTTCAGTGATCCTATTTTTATTTTATTTTATTTTATTTTATTTTGGACTGTAGTGGCATGACCTTATCTTACTGCAAAGGTTCCAGCAATTCTGTGCCTCAGCCTCCTGAGTAGATTATATCAACAACACGCCTGGCTAATTTGGGATGGGGTTTCACCATCTTGGCCAGATGATCTTGAACTCCTTACCTCGTGGTCCACCTGCCTTGGCCTCCCAAAGTGCTTGGATTATAGGCATCAGCCACTGCACCCAACTTATAGAGACAGATCATTTATCCAATCAGATGTTTAGGTTTCCTCACCTCTGAAATGAGCTAATCAACAGATATCTAAGGCATTTCGATGAAATGTAAAATGTTCATTAGCACTACCTGCATAATAGGGGTGAGACTACCAATATTTCATAGATGGCTTCATTGCTGAATTCAGCTTCAGCCATGAGAACTCTTAGGATAGACGAAGAAAAGCAAAATTTATTCAATCAGGGCTCTGCAGATGGTTTAAACAGGTGCACTGTTTGTGGGTGGGTTTTGGTTATCTTGCTTTGGGTTGCACAAATGTCAGAGGTTATCCTTCAATAGTAAGGTCATGGATGATGGTGATGTACTGATGGGGTTTTGGTGTGGGTGTCCTTTCTGTTTGTTAGTTTTCCTTCTAACAGTCAGGACCCTCAGCTGTGGGTCTGTTGGAGTTTGCTTGAGGTCCACTCCAGACCCTGTTTGCCTGGGTATCAGCAGTGGGCTGCAGAAGATAGAATATTGCTGAACAGCGAGTGTTGCTGTCTGATTCTTGCTCTGGAAATTTTGTCTCAGGGTGTACCCCACCGTGTGAGGTATGAAGTGTCAGTCTGCACCTCGGTTCAAATGCAGAAATCACCCATGTTCTGTGTTGCTCACACTGGGAGCTGGAGCCTGGAGCTCTTCCTATTCGGCCAATTTGGGTACGCCCCTCGGCTGATATTTTAACAACAGTTACACAATGGCACACCATCATCATAGTGTTTTGAACAACGGGTAGTTTCATTTTTTTTTGTATTGAAAAAGATCCTTAAAAACTAACCGTGTATCTTCTCAAGCAATATCTAATATTCCTTCTCCAAATGAAGAATTTGTATGATAAGCAAAAACTGTATTGGACAGAATCAAACTTGAGTGTTCTGAATGAGTTTTACAAGGGACCTTGGAGTGAAAGAAACAAAACTTTGTTTTAGATTGTGCCTGCCAGTATTTCAGTGATCCTATTTTTATTTTATTTTATTTTATTTTATTTTGCTCTGTCACCCAGGCTGGACTGTAGTGGCATGACCTTATCTTACTGCAAGCTTCACTTCCCAGGTTCCAGCAATTCTGTGCCTCAGCCTCCTGAGTAGCTGGGATTATAGGTGCTCAACAACACGCCTGGCTAATTTTTTTTTTTTGTTTTTTTTTTTAGTAAGGATGGGGTTTCACCATCTTGGCCAGGATGATCTTGAACTCCTTACCTCGTGGTCCACCTGCCTTGGCCTCCCAAAGTGCTTGGATTATAGGCATCAGCCACTGCACCCAGCCGTACTTCAGCAATCTTATAAGAGACAGATCATTTATCCAATCAGATGTTTAGGTTTCCTCACCTCTGAAATGAGCTAATCAACAGATATCTAAGGCATTTCGATGAAATGTAAAAATGTTCATTAGCACTACCTGCATAATAGGGGTGAGACTACCAATATTTCCATAGATGGCTTCATTGCTGAATTCAGCTTCAGCCATGAGAACTCTTAGGATAGACGAAGAAAAGCAAAATTTATTCAATCAGGGCTCTGCAGATGGTTTAAACAGGTGCACTGTTTGTGGGGTGGGTTTTGGTTATCTTGCTTTGGGTTGCACAAATGTCAGAGGTTATCCTTCAATAGTAAGGTCATGGATGACTGGTAAACCTTGGAAGAGCTTTGTAGGGAAGAGAAAAATAGAATATATTCTTTATGAAATTTTATGGACTGTAAAAGACAACTGTACCTGCATCTGGTTTTTCTTACTGAAAACACATGAAAACTGTGGCCAGGAATGGAAGTCTCAGCTCCCTAGTTGCTGAAGGTGAACCACAGCTGGGCGCAGTGGCTCACGCCTGTAATCCCAGCACTTTGGGGGGTCGAGGCAGGTGGGTTACCTGAGGTCAGCTGTTCAAGACCAGCCTGGCCAACATGGTGAAACCCTGTCTCTACTGAAAGTACAAAAATTAGCCAGGCATGCTGGCGGGCCCCTATAATCTAAGCTACTGAGGATGCTGAGGCAGAAGAATCTCTGGAACCCAGTAGGTGGAGGTTGCAGTAAGCTGAGAACATCCCATTGTACTCCAACCCTGGCCAAGAACAGCTATACTCAAAAAAAAAAAAAAAAGAAAAAAAAAGAAAAAGAAAGAAAGTGAACCATGCAGGAATCCCTAGGAGATTTGTGATGTGTCAGACATACAAGATAATCAGCTGACTGCTGCAAACCTGTCTTTGGGACCAGCACTAGCTAGACATATACTTTAGGGACACCTGAGCTTTTGACTAGGAAATTCTATGAGAACAAAAAAGTTCAACTTTGAGTGGGACCTATGCTTAATCTATATGACATGTACAAAAAGGATTCAAATGTTTTGGGTCTACCTATGAATCTCTATGATTGGGTCTGCCTATGAATCTCTATGATTCTTTTCAAGTATTTGGTCAAAGTTGACTTTCCTGATTGGAAGGTATATAATGTTGAATAGAACTGTTTTTTTTTTTTCTGTACAATTGATGTTACTATACAGGAATTCATTGGGATGTAATATGAGTCCTGGAATTCCAAATTCTCCAGCTGTATTTGAAGATTTAAGCCATGCTGCCCAATATGTGTGGTACCTATCTCCTGCAGTTTCTACTTTTGGCCAAAAAAAAAAAAAAAAAAAAAAAAGAAAAAGAAAGAAAAGAAAATTATGGCAACTCATCCTGATATTTTACTTAACAATTCATGAAACTGTTAAGCAGTTTTCAACTACAGTTTTGAGAACTTTTCATGAGTTGGATACTTTTCTGGAACTTGAAACTCAAAGATATAAAGCTTATGTCCTCAGGATTGATGGTTAGTATTTCATTTCAGTTCATATCCATTTCTTTACTATGATTGTGCATATCCATTTCTTTACTATGATTTCCCATTAGATGTTCACTTATAGAGAGTATATTAATACCAAATTCTCATCAACTTCTCCATATTTCCATGAAAGACTGAATTGAGAGACTGCAGATTTTAGTTCCACCTGACAACAATAACTTAATTTGGGCCTTTATATTAGGTTGGTGCAAAAGTAACTGCGGTTTTTACTTTCACGACAAAACCGCAATTACTTTTGCACCACCTCGTAAATGCACTCCACTCCTTGGACTTCAATTCTTTCATTTAAAGTAAGGAACTAGGCAGTGCGGTGGCTCACGCCTGTAATCCCAGCACTTTGGGAGGCCAAGGCGGGTGAATCACGAGATCAGGAGATCGAGACCATCCTGGCTAACACGGTGAAACCCCATCTCTACTAAAAATACAAAAAAATTAGCCCGGCACTTTATGTCAATATATGTAAAGTATCAATACATATATAGATATATATAAAGTATTCAAAACATACATATATAAATATATACTTTTGTTGACATTTTAACATCTGGAAATTTATCCTAAAGATACTGAACATAGAAGTGATCAAAGTATCAAATGTTAACAAATGTCAACAAAATTGAAACAATATTTGTCAGTCTTAGTCAAAATAGGAAACACAGGCAAACAGAAAAGTGTGTAAGCAAAAATAAGATGGCATATAATGTAATTGTTAAAATGTTTGACATGGTATAAAAAATAAAAATGACCTAATACATTTTAATAAATAGAGAACAAATAGAAAGCATTAGCATTGTAAATATGGACTCATATAGGATAACATGCAGGAAGGTCATATAGTAGACAATAATTGCCAACAGCTGAGAACTATATATTTTAATTGCTTATAAGTAATATATTGATTTCATACCATAACAAAATTAGATTCATTTTGTTTTAAAACTGGCATTATAAAATGATATTTGTCTTTCTAACATTCATTTAGGTTTTGAGCGTGACTGGAGACTTGTTCTCAAATCTGCTCTCAAAGCTAATGCTATACATCATTCATGCTAATGTATACACTAGCATTGAGCCAAACTCTAGCTCTTTACTAAATTTGTTCCTATCAGTCCATTTTAAAAGCAATTATATGAATTTGGCTTAAGAAACCAGCATAAGAATACAAAAGTCCCCCAGAAGATGCAGTAAAAAATAATGTAGTGGACAAGATTTTGGCAAGTTACTTTAAAATCACCTGTAAGCCGGGTGGACTTAGGCCAATTAATGCCATGGATTGATCAATCCTGTACATTTTTAGAGTTTAGTGGGATGGAGTGAACCCAGGCAATATTTGTGGATTACTCTCTTTGGTATTGGTAATAGAATTCTGGTTGTTAGGTTATGCAGTACCACATTAGTAAAACACTCTCAAATTATAATCTGCCCATGAGTAATATCAGAGGAAGACTGCTTTAAACCCAAATAATGAGATCATGAATAAGGAAACATGCCATTGACTCCTGTGGCAAAGGAAGGAGTAAAAGTAGAAAAATGATGGGTTACTGTTGACACATGCCTAACAGGCACAGACTTATGCTAAAATAAATATGTACTTTTGTTAGTACTTTAGTTCTAGTCTTTAAAATCATGTCCCTAAGATGTTTCTTCAAACTATTTTGAGCAGCAACAATGTCAAGTTTTATGTAATTAGCTGTTTTTGAATCTCTATGATTCTTTTCAAGTATTTGGTCAAAGTTGACTTTCTGATTGGAAGGTATATAATGTTGAATAGAACTGTTTTTTTTTTTTTTCTGTACAATTGATGTTACTATACAGGAATTCATTGGGATGTAATATGAGTCCTGGAATTCCAAATTCTCCAGCTGTATTTGAAGATTTAGCCCATGCTGCCCAATATGTGTGGTACCTATCTCCTGCAGTTTCTACTTTTGGCCAAAAAAAAAAAAAAAAAAAAAGAAAAGAAAAGAAAAGAAAAGAAAATTATGGCAACTCATCCTGATATTTTACGAACAATTCATGAAACTGTTAAGCAGTTTTCAACTACAGTTTTGAGAACTTTTCATGAGTTGGATACTTTGCCTGGAACTTGAAACTCAAAGATATAAAGCTTATGTCCCTCAGGATTGATGGTTAGGGTATTTCATTTCAGTTCATATCCATTTCTTTACTATGATTGTGCATATCCATTTCTTTACTATGATTTCCCATTAGATGTTCACTTATAGAGAGTATATTAATACCAAATTCTCATCAACTTCTCCATATTTCCATGAAAGACTGAATTGAGAGACTGCAGATTTTAGTTCCACCTGACAACAATAACTTAATTTGGGCCTTTATATTAGGTTGGTGCAAAAGTAACTGCGGTTTTTACTTTCACGACAAAACCGCAATTACTTTTGCACCACCCCATGCACTCCACCCTTGGACTTCAATTCTTTCATTTAAAGTAAGGAACTAGGCCGAGTGCGGTGGCTCACGCCTGTAATCCCAGCACTTTGGGAGGCCAAGGCGGGTAGATCACGAGATCAGGAGATCGAGACCATCCTGGCTAACACGGTGAAACCCCATCTCTACTAAAAATACAAAAAATTAGCCCGGCACTTTATGTCAATATATGTAAAGTATCCAATACATATATAGATATATATAAAGTATTCAAAACATACATATATAAATATATACTTTTTATTTGACATTTTAACATCTGGAAATTTATCCTAAAGATACTGAACATAAGAAGTGATCAAAGTATCAAATGTTAACAAATGTCAACAAAATTGAAACAATATTTGTCAGTCTTAGTCAAAATAGGAAACACAGGCAAACAGAAAAGTGTGTAAGCAAAAAATAAGATGGCATATAATGTAATTGTTAAAATGTTTGACATGGTATAAAAAAATAAAAAATGACCTAATACATTTTAATAAATAGAGAACAAATAGAAAGCATTAGCATTGTAAATATGGACTCATATAGGATAACATGCAGGAAGGTCATATAGTAGACAATAATTGCCAACAGCTAGAGAACTATATATTTTTAATTGCTTATAAGTAATATGTATTGATTTCATACCATAACAAAATTAGATTCATTTTGTTTTAAAACTGGCATTATAAAATGATATTTGTCTTTCTAACATTCATTTAGGTTTTGAGCGTGACTGGAGACTTGTTCTCAAATCTGCTCTCAAAGCTAATGCTATACATCATTCATGCTAATGTATACACTAGCATTGAGCCAAACTCTAGCTCTTTACTAAATTTGTTCCTATCAGTCCATTTTTAAAGGCAATTATATGAATTTGGCTTAAGAAACCAGCATAAGAATACAAAAGTCCCCCCAGAAGATGCAGTAAAAAATAATGTAGGTGGACAAGATTTTGGCAAGTTACTTTAAAATCACCTGTAAGCCGGGTGGACTTAGGCCAATTAATGCCATGGATTGATCAATCCTGTACATTTTTTAGAGTTTAGTGGGATGGAGTGAACCCAGGCAATATTTGTGGATTACTCTCTTTGGTATTGGTAATAGAATTCTGGTTGTTAGGTTATGCAGTACCACATTAGTAAAACACTCTCAAATTATAATCTGCCCATGAGTAATATCAGAGGAAGACTGCTTTAAACCCAAATAATGAGATCATGAATAAGGAAACATGCCATTGACTCCTGTGGCAAAGGAAGGGGAGTAAAAGTAGAAAAATGATGGGTTACTGTTGACTGACACATGCCTAACAGGCACAGACTTATGCTAAAATAAATATGTACTTTTGTTAGTACTTTAGTTCTAGTCTTTAAAATCATGTCCCTAAGATGTTTCTTCAAACTATTTTGAGCAGCAACAATGTCAAGTTTTATGTAATTAGCTGTTTTTGAAGTTTGCTAGCATTATTGTAGGTCAATAGTAACACTACTTAAAAGTTAAAGTCAGATGGAGTGAAATTTATAATACATCTTAGAAATAAAAAAAATTACGCAATCATGTTATCTAATTTTCCCAATGTAGTGACATTAGCCTGTATTTATCATATTTTCACAGGTTAGAGAAGAGCTGAAGAATTAAATAAAACATTTATACTATTTTGTGTTCTTCATAAAATATTGAAAATAACACATATTTCTATTAACCCACAAGTTTAATGAATAAGAATTATAGAGAATAAAGGAAAAACAGCTCTTCTTACCCCATCCTTTCATCCCTCTACTCTCCTGTCAGGAACCGGTGTGTGCAGCCTTGTATATATTATTTCCGCGACACTTAGCTCACATGTCAAAATACAAATCACTGCATTAAGTGCACACATTTTCTGTACTACTCATTTTTTTCATTTAAAAACATATAATAAACAACTTTCTAAAGCCAAAGAGATACATTTTCTTCCTCTTAGTCATTCTTCTTGTCATTTCTTTATGCTTATATATGATTTCCTTAACCAGTGCTATAGTGTTAGTTGTGTAGGAAGTTTAGAGATTATATTTGTTAATACAATGATTTGAAAAATTAGCTTGTGTATTTATCTTGTATGATTGTGATAAAATTTCTAAAAGATGCAAATGGAATTGTTGTGTTCCAGGCATGCAAATGTTTCATTCACATTTTCCAAATTGCACTTTGCACTCTCACTATTGGTATACAAAAATACAAATTTCTTCATGCTATTTCCAATGTTTTATACTACCTTTGCTAATTTATTTGTTGTCTGATAGATTCAAATGGTATCTTTTTACATCTTAAGTATTTCTTCTATAAGCATTCTACATGTAATGTGTAAGTCTGAGAATTTTCTGTTATATCTCATATTCTTTTTTCCTCCTGGTTTTGCCTGTTTTTTATGGATCTCTGAGATATTTTATATAACTGTATAAATAAAAATCAAATTCTAAATTTTATATTTAATTTTATTATCTACCTTTCTTGTTTCCTATGGCCACAACATTGTGAGGGGTAGAGAAAAGTGTAGAATTTTTATATATTTATGCCTGAAATACAACAAGTCAAATTTACAGAATGATTAAGAAAAATCTTAAAGACTCCATTTAAAATATGATTCTCAAATCATATCTCAAATCAAATCTCACATGGGGAGACCTGTAGGTTAATGAAGGATAAGCATTGTCTAGTGTCTTCTTTCACCTATGGGTAATGGTCAACTCATATGAAATGCAAATCTCTTAACTAATGAAAACAGACAGCCAAGCTATTTTTAATGCAGATAAAACTACTGCTCTACCTTTTCCCACTTGGTAAACTACCACTGGTGGTATGTTAAGAAGTAAGTGTAGTCAAGAATACATTTTAAAAAATAAAATTGAACAAACAATACATAAGTGATAAGCCTAGGCACGGTGGCTCACGACTTCAATCCCAGCATTTTGGGAGGCTGAGGCAGGAAGCTCACAAGGTCAGGAGTTTGAGACCAGCTTGGCCAATATGGTGAAACTCTATCTCTACTAAAAATACAAAAATTAGACAGATGTGGTGGCAGGCACCTGTAGTCCCAGCTATTTGGGAGGCCGAGGCAGGAGAATTGTTTGAACCAGGGAGGCAGAGGTTTCAGTGAGCCAAGATTGCACCACTACACTCCAGCCTGGGCAACAGAGTGAGACTCTGTCTCAAAAATATATATATAGGTGATATGGTTTGAATTTGTGTCCCCACCAAAATCTCATGTTATATTGGAGGAACAGCCTGGTGGGAGGTGATTGGATCATGCGGCAGATTTTTCCCTTGCTGTTCACATGACAGTGAATGAGTTCCCACAGAACCTGATGATTTAAGTGTGTGACACTTCCCCACTTTCTCTCAGCTGTTGCCATATGAAGAAGGTATTTTCTTCCCCTTCACCTTCCACCATGATTGTCAGTTTCCTGAGGCCTCCCAATCATGCTTCCTGTTAGGCCTGTAGAACTGTGAGCCAATTAAACTTCTTTCATTCATAAATTACCCAGTCTTAGGTAGTTCTTTATAGCAGTGTGAAGACAGAATAATACACTAGGTAATGAAGTTAAAACTTCCAATGCACACTGACATTAGTAATGCTTAACCTAAGCACAGCATACTTTGCAGAATGCTGTAATACTTCTTCCACTTGACATCTAAAGAAATCTGACTTGGTGTCATCCCCTTGTACTTAGCAAGAGATGTTTTCTTTGTTTTTTTTTTGTTTCTTTTTTTTTTTTTTTTGAGATGAAGTCTCTTTGTCGCCTAGGCTGGAGTGCAGAGGCCTGATCTCGGCTCACTGAAACCTCCACCCCCCGGGTTCAAGCATTTCAAGAGGAGATGTTTTCTATGTCAAGAAATGGTTTTATATCATTTGTGGTTTCTGTGGGCCCTCCCTTAGTTTATCTGCCGTTGGAAAGCAACTTGCAAGTATCATTTTCAAAGAATAAGAAAAGAATATATTTTCGCTGTGATTATAGAAGTTGCTTCTTGTAACCCTGTTATATTCCTTGCATAATGTCAAGTCCATATTCCCAGACATCTGTCTGAACACACTGTAGATGCATCTAGCCGTTCCCTAAAGTGAGACACCTACAAGAACATTCAACATTGTTTGGGGGCCTCGTCTGATTGATCCACATTGAATTGAGTCAAACGGGAAAACAAAACAAAACAAAATAAAAAACAAAACAGAAAGGCTTTTCATTTTTCCAGTTTCCTGTAACTATACAACAGAAAGCTCCGAAAGCATTTAGAGTGGTGATTCAATGCACAGTGGTAACCCATGCTTTGCAATACCTCATCATGTATAAAATAATAAAACAAATCAAGCTGGGATTATAGAGGTGGACTTTTAATGACTTGGTTTGTTCTGAATTTCCCTGCATAAACACTTTTGTGTGGAAGGTGTCATTCCTTGAAAAATACTCTCAACTGTTAAAAACTCACAAATCAGATTAAATGTTATACTAAGGGAATTCAGAGACTGGTGCCGCGTGGGTCCTCTGTAAACTGAGCGCCGGTCCCCTGGGCCCACTTTTTTTTTCTCTATACTTTGTCTCTGTGTCTCATTTCTTTTCTCAAGTCTCTTGTTCCACCTAACGAGAAACACACACAGGTGTAGAGGGGCAGGCCACCCCTTCGCTATGAAACCTAAATAAATACAGCAGAATTAATACAGTTGATCCTTAAACAGCATGAGCTTGAATTGGGGGCCCACTTACATGAGGATTTTCTTCATGTCTGTCATCCTTGAGACAGCAAGACCAATCCTTCCTCTTTCTCCTCTTCCTCAACCTCCACAAGGTGAAGACTGTGAGAATGAAGTCCTTTATGATAATCCACTTCTACTTAATGAATACTAAATATATTTTATTTTCCTTATTGTTTTCCCAATAATATTTTATTTTCTCTAGCTTACTTTACTATAAGAATATGTTGTATAATATATATAACATACAAAATGTGTGTTAATTGGACATTTATGTTACCAGTAAGGCTTCCAGTCAACAACAGGCTATTAGTAGTTAAGTTTTTAGGGAATTAAAAATTGTACATAGATTTTTAAGTGCATGGGAGCTGGCACCCCTAACCCTTGTGTTAGTCAAGGGTCAATTGCGCAACTGAATGTGTGGGGGCAAAGGCCTATCTCTAATAGGCATTGTGAACCATAAAGATTTTACCATGACCCTTGCTTTTAGAAGTTGCCTCTAAATAGAAAAAATGGGCCTTGTTTTTAGCTTTTTTTTTTTTTTTGAGACAGAATCTCACTCTGTAGTCAGGCTGAGTGCAGTGGTGCAATCTTGCCTAGTTGCAACCTCCACCTCCTGATTTCAATCAATTCTCCCGCCTGAGCCTCCTGAGTAGCTAGGTCTGCTGGTGCGCCACCATGCCCACCTAATTTTGTATTTTTAGTAGAGAAGGGGTTTCACCGTGTTGGCCAGGCTGGTCTCAAACTCCTGACTTCAAATAGTCCACATGCCTTGGCTTTCCAAAGTACTGGGATTACAGGTGTGGGCCATGATGCCTGACCAAAATGGACCTCCTTATTGACCACATAAGCTTTAAATAAGGAGTTGAGAATTGACCCAAAGAGCAGATAGCCTTGAGTTCACTATTTACAAGGCTCGGGCATGGGCAAGAAATGTAGAACATGCAATCCTTCCTTTCTGAAGATTAAGTTAGTTCCAACTGGGAAGGAATTTACATAGCTAACAATGATTTTTTTGATACAGAGTCTCGTTCTGTCACCTAATCTGCCTGCCTTGGCTCCGTAAGTGGGCAATGATTTTCTAAGGTAGTAACTCAACGGCAGTTCATTGTCAAGAACATGTTAAAGTCACCAGCAGGAGTGCCCTTCAATCTCAATTCTCTAAAGCTAAAGTAGAGGAAACCCTCTGCTCACCTGAGTCAAAAGGCTCCTCCTGTGCCTCCTACTCTCTGCTCTGGATCTACACCTCTCATGCACAGTTGGAAATGGAGTTGCCCCTCTCCTTAGGAGAATCCACTTCTACTTAATGAATACTAAATATATTTTATTTTCCTTATTGTTTTCCCAATAATATTTTATTTTCTAGCTTACTTTACTATAAGAATATGTTGTATAATATATATAACATACAAAATGTGTGTTAATTGGACATTTATGTTACCAGTAAGGCTTCCAGTCAACAACAGGCTATTAGTAGTTAAGTTTTTAGGGAATTAAAATGTACATAGATTTTTAAGTGCATGGAGCTGGCACCTAACCCTTGTGTTAGTCAAGGGTCAATTGCGCAACTAGAATGTGTGAGGGGGCAAAGGCCTATCTCTAATAGGCATTGTGAACCATAAAGATTTTACCATGACCCTTGCTTTTAGAAGTTGCCTCTAAATAGAAAAATGGGCCTTGTTTTTAGCTTTTTTTTTTTTTTTGAGACAGAATCTCACTCTGTAGTCAGGCTGAGTGCAGTGGTGCAATCTTGCCTAGTTGCAACCTCCACCTCCTGATTTCAATCAATTCTCCCGCCTGAGCCTCCTGAGTAGCTAGGTCTGCTGGTGCGCCACCATGCCCACCTAATTTTTGTATTTTTAGTAGAGAAGGGGTTTCACCGTGTTGGCCAGGCTGGTCTCAAACTCCTGACTTCAAATAGTCCACATGCCTTGGCTTTCCAAAGTACTGGGATTACAGGTGTGGGCCATGATGCCTGACCAAAATGGACCTCATATTGACCACATAAGCTTTAAATAAGGAGTTGAGAATTGACCCAAAGAGCAGATAGCCTTGAGTTCACTATTTACAAGGCTCGGGCATGGGGCAAGAAATGTAGAGCATGCAATCCTTCCCTTTCTGAAGATTAAGTTAGTTCCAACTGGGGAAGGAATTTACATAGCTAACAATGATTTTTTTTGATACAGAGTCTCGTTCTGTCACCTAATCTGCCTGCCTTGGCCTCCGTAAGTGGGCAATGATTTTCTAAGGTAGTAACTCAACGGCAGTTCATTGTCAAGAACATGTTAAAGTCACCAGCAGGAGTGCCCTTCAATCTCAATTCTCTAAAGCTAAAAGTAGAGGGAAACCCTCTGCTCACCTGAGTCAAAGGCTCCTCCTGTGCCTCCTACTCTCTGCTCCTGGATCTACACCTCTCATGCACAGTTGGAAATGGGAGTTGCCCCTCTCCTTAGGAGAAATACCTCCTGCCACACACAAGTGGCTCACCTTTGCTTCTAGTTCCTACACAATAAATAATCTCATCACAACACCATCATTTCCTCATCTATTGATTCCTATCTATTCATTTATTTGAGTATTTACTAAATATTTGAATGGGAGAGCTCAATTCCAGCACTGGGTTTTGTACTCTGGATTGAATAGTGATGTGCAAAATACCTGAGGGCAGGAACAGGCCTGTCTAGTTCAGGACTGTACTTGCAAAACCCAGTGTTAGAATTGAAAAATCATTATGAGCTGTGAAAGCCCCTTTTTCTACTGAAACTAAGTGAATCTTCAGAAAGGTGAGGCTTAGATCTACTACAAGATTTTGGCTCCTTCTCCTCCTGCAGGAAAAAACCTGTGGTGATTAAGGATACTTGTCTTAGTTTACCATTATGAGATGGGGTGACCCATGACTCAAAGACAAAGCCCTTAACGATGTGTGACAAGAAGTCCATGGGCTTCTGTGTGGTGCAGGACTTGCTTGGGAAGTGAAATGGGATTACCATGGCCTTGTAGTTTAGAAAGCCTGCTCCAGGGAATCAACACCAGGAAAGTGAGTTCCTGGTGAAGGGTGGTGGGAGGAAAGAGTGGATATCTGGTTTAGCCCTCCTGTGTAAGTGCTGAGAGTTAGATTATGTTTATCTACTTCTCTCCTCTCCCACTGTTTTAGAAAGCCTTGACTTCCAACTTGAGGTTGGCGAGTTTCTTCTGGGGATACTGGGGAGACAAAAAAGACAACTCAGAAGCTGTCAGAGCATCGGCATAGATGGGAAGCACCTGTGTGATTTGTCAGCTGTGAAGTTTCCAGGAAGCACACTTATTAGCCACATCCTCTTACTCTTCCACTACTGGGATCCCAAGCTCTTATTCTTTGTGTGCCACGCTTCCTATTTTCTCTCAACAAGTCAGGACCATCAATCAGTGGCCACATCCTAAGCTTCTGTACAGAATCCTGAGCAATATCTTTCAGATCAAGGAACTCTGACAGCTGATTTACCAGAGGGAAGTTTTTTACTTAGATGATGCTCCAGGAAAATCAATATTTGGTTGATATTGATACCCAGTTATAGAAAATAATCACATTGACAAATACTGTATACACAATAAAAACATAAATCACAAGTTCTTTTGTTTTGTTGTTATTTTATACTTTTACTCTATTCTTTTTTATTATATTTTAAGTTCTGGGATACATGTACAGAATGTGCAGGTTTGTAACATAGGTATACATGTGTCATGGTGGTTTGCTGCACCCGTCAACCTGTCACCTCTGTTTTAAGCCCCACATGCACTAGGCATTTGTCCTAATGATCTCCCTCCCCTTATCCCCCACCCCGATATGTGCCAGTGTGTTTTGTTCCCTTTCCTGTGTCCATGTGTTCTCAGTTTTCAATTTCCACTTGTGAGTGAGAACATACAGTGTTTGGCTTTCTGTTCCTTTCTGTGTTAATTTGTTGAGAATGATGGTTTCCAAGTCATCCATGTCTCTTCAAAGTGCATGAAGTCATTCATTTTATGGCTGCATAGTATTCCATGTTGTATATGTGCCACATTTTTTTTTACCTAATCTATCATTGATGGACATTTGGGTTGGTTCTAAGTCTTTGCTACTGTAAATAGTGCTGTAATTAACATACATGTGCATGTGTCTTTATAGCAGAATAATTTCTAATCCTTTGGGTGCATACCCAGTGATGGGATTGCTAGGTCAAATGGTATATCTGGTTCTAGAACCTTGAGGAATTGCAACATTGTCTTCCCCAGGGATTGAACTAATTTACATTCCCAGCAACAGTGTAAAAGTAGTTCTATTTCTCCACATTTGCTCCAGCATCTGTTGTTTCCTGAATTTTTTGTGATTGCCATTCTAACTGGTGTGAGATGGTATCTCATTGTGGTTTTGATTTGCATTTCTCTGATGACCAGTGATGATGAGCATTTTTCATGTGTCTGTTGGCTGCATAAATGTCTTCTTTTGAGAAGTGTCTGTTCATATCCTTTGCCCACTTTTTGATGGGGTTGTTTTTTTCTTGTAAATTTGTTTAAGTTCTTTGTAGATTCTGGATATTAGCCCTTTGTCAGATGGGTAGATTGCAAAAATTTTCTCCCATTCTGTAGGTTGCCTGTTCACTCTGATGGTAGTTTCTTTTGCTGTGCAGAAGCTCTTTAGTTTAATTAGATCCCATTTGTTAATTTTGGCTTTTGTTGCCATTGCTTTTGGTGTTTTAGTCATGAAGTCCTTGCCCATGCCTATGTCCTGAATGGTATTGCCTAGGTTTTCTTCTAGGGTTTTTATGGTTTTAGGTCTAACATTTAAGTCTTTAATCCATCTTGAATTAATTTTTGTATAAGGTGTAAGGAAGGGATCAGTTTCAGCTTTCTACATATGGCTAGCCAGTTTTCCCAGCACCATTTATTAAATAGGAATCCTTTCCCCATTTCTTGTTTTGTCAGGTTTGTCAAAGATCAGATGGTTGTAGATGTGTGTTATTTCTGAGGCCTCTGTTCTGTTCCATTGGTCTATATCTGTTTTGGTACCAGTACCATGCTGTTTTGGTTACTGTAGCCTTGTAGTATAGTTTGAAGTCAGGTAGCATGATGCCTCCAGCTTTGTTCTTTTGCTTAGGATTGTCTTGGCAATGCAGGCTCTTTTTGGTTCCATATGAACTTTAAAGTAGTTTTTCCAATTCTGTGAAGAAAGTCATTGGTAGCTTGATGGGGATGGCATTGAATCTATAAATTACCTTGGGCAGTATGGCCATTTTCACGATATTGATTCTTCCTATCCATGAGCATGGAATGTTCTTCCATTTGTTTGTGTCCTCTTTTATTTCATTGAGCAGTGGTTTGTAGTTCTCCTTGAAGAGGTCCTTCACATCCCTTGTAAGTTGGATTCCTAGGTATTTTATTCTCTTTGTAGCAATTGTGAATGGGAGTTCACTCATGATTTGGCTCTCTGTTTGTCTGTTATTGGTGTATAGGAATGCTTGTGATTTTGCACATTGATTTTGTATCCTGAGACTTTGCTGAAGTTGCTTATCAGCTTGAGGAAATTTTGGCCCAAGACAACGTGGTTTTCTAAATATACAATCATGTCATCTGCAAACAGGGACAATTTGACTTCCTCTTTTCCTAATTGAATACCCTTTATTTCTTTCTCTTGCCTGATTGCCCTGGCCAGAACTTCCAACACTATGTTGAATAGGAGTGGTGAGAGAGGGCATCCTTGTCTTGTGCCAGTTTTCAAAGGGAATGCTTCCAGTTTTTGCCCATTCAGTATGATATTGGCTGTGGGTTTGTCATAAATAGCTCTTATTATTTTGAGATACATTCCATCAATACCTAGTTTATTGAGAGTTTTTAGCATGAAGGGTGTTGAATTTTGTCAAAGGCCTTTTCTGCATCTATTGAGATAATCATGTGGTTTTTGTCATTGGTTCTGTTTATGTGATGGATTATGTTTATTGATTTGCATATGTTGAACCAGCCTTGCATCCCAGGGATGAAGCCAACTTGATCGTGGTGGATAAGCTTTTTGATGTGCTGCTGGATTCGGTTTGCCAGTATTTTATTGAGGATTTTTGCATCGATGTTCATCAGGGATATTGGTCTAAAATTCTCTTTTTTGTTGTCTCTCTGCCAGGCTTTGGTATCAGGATGATGCTGGCCTCATAAAATGAGTTAGGGAGGATTCCCTCTTTTTCTATTGATTGGAATAGTTTCAGAAGGAATGGTACCAGCTCCTCTTTGTACCTCTGTTAGAATTGGCTGTTGAATCTGTCTGCTCCTGGACTTTTTTTATTGGTAGGCTATTAATTATTGCCTCAATTTCAGAGCCTGTTATTGGTCTATTCAGAGATTCAACTTCTTCCTGGTTTAGTCTTGGGAGGGTGTATGTGTCCAGGAATTTATCCATTTCTTCTAGATTTTCTAGTTTATTTGCATAGAGGTGTTTATAGTATTCTCTGATGGTAGTTTGTATTTCTGTGGGATCAGTGGTGATATCCCTTTATCATTTTATTGCATCTATTTGATTCTTCTCTTTTCTTCTTTATTAGTCTTGCTAGTGGTCTATCAATTTTGTTGATCTTTTCAAAAACCAGCTCCTGGATTCATTGATTTTTGAAGGTTTTTTGTCTCTATCTCCTTCAGTTCTGCTCTGATCTTAGTTATTTCTTGCCTTCTGCTAGCTTTTGAATGTGTTTGCTCTTGCTTCTCTAGTTCTTTTATTCTCTTTGTAGCAATTGTGAATGGGAGTTCACTCATGATTTGGCTCTCTGTTTGTCTGTTATTGGTGTATAGGAATGCTTGTGATTTTGCACATTGATTTTGTATCCTGAGACTTTGCTGAAGTTGCTTATCAGCTTAAGGAGATTTTGGGCTGAGACAATGGGGTTTTCTAAATATACAATCATGTCATCTGCAAACAGGGACAATTTGACTTCCTCTTTTCTAATTGAATACCCTTTATTTCTTTCTCTTGCCTGATTGCCCTGGCCAGAACTTCCAACACTATGTTGAATAGGAGTGGTGAGAGAGGGCATCCTGTCTTGTGCCAGTTTTCAAAGGGAATGCTTCCAGTTTTGCCCATTCAGTATGATATTGGCTGTGGGTTTGTCATAAATAGCTCTTATTATTTTGAGATACGTTCCATCAATACCTAGTTTATTGAGAGTTTTTAGCATGAAGGGCTGTTGAATTTTGTCAAAGGCCTTTTCTGCATCTATTGAGATAATCATGTGGTTTTGTCTTTGGTTCTGTTTATGTGATGGATTATGTTTATTGATTTGCATATGTTGAACCAGCCTTGCATCCCAGGGATGAAGCCAACTTGATCATGGTGGATAAGCTTTTTGATGTGCTGCTGGATTCGGTTTGCCAGTATTTTATTGAGGATTTTTGCATCGATGTTCATCAGGGATATTGGTCTAAAATTCTCTTTTTTGTTGTGTCTCTGCCAGGCTTTGGTATCAGGATGATGCTGGCCTCATAAAATGAGTTAGGAGGATTCCCTCTTTTTCTATTGATTGGAATAGTTTCAGAAGGAATGGTACCAGCTCCTCTTTGTACCTCTGGTAGAATTGGCTGTGAATCCATCTGGTCCTGGACTTTTTTGGTAGGCTATTAATTATTGCCTCAATTTCAGAGCCTGTTATTGGTCTATTCAGGATTCAACTTCTTCCTGGTTTAGTCTTGGGAGGTGTATGTGTCCAGGAATTTATCCATTTCTTCTAGATTTTCTAGTTTATTTGCATAGAGGTGTTTATAGTATTCTCTGATGGTAGTTTGTATTTCTGTGGGATCAGTGGTGATATCCCTTTATCATTTTTTTATTGTGTCTATTTGATTCTTCTCTTTTTCTTCTTTATTAGTCTGCTAGTGGTCTATCAATTTGTTGATCTTTTCAAAAACCAGCTCCTGGATTCATTGATTTTTGAAGGGTTTTTTGTGTCTCTATCTCCTTCAGTTCTGCTCTGATCTTAGTTATTTCTTCTGCTAGCTTTTGAATTTGTTTGCTCTTGCTTCTCTAGTTCTTTTAATTGTGATGTTAGGGTGTCAATTTTAGATCTTTCCTGCTTTCTCCTGTGGGCATTTAGTGCTATAAATTTCCTCTACACACTGCTTTAAATGTGTCCCAGAGATTCTGGTACGTTGTGTCTTTGTTCTCATTGGTTTCAAAGAACATCTTTATTTCTGCCTTAATTTCGTTATTTACCCAGTAGTCATTCAGGAGCAAGTTGTTCAGTTTCCATGTAGTTGTGGTTTTGAGTGAGTTTCTTAATCCTGAGTTCTAATTTGA
This sequence comes from Erythrocebus patas, assembly GCA_023783455.1. Lineage (NCBI taxonomy): Eukaryota > Metazoa > Chordata > Mammalia > Primates > Cercopithecidae > Erythrocebus > Erythrocebus patas. The sequence goes on from JAKFHT010002002.1 coordinate 895,555, forward strand.
TTGCACTGTGGTCTGGGAGACAGTTTGTTGTGATTTATGTTATTTTACATTTGCTGAGGAGTGCTTTACTTCCAATTATGTGGTCAATTTTGGAATAAGTGCGATGTGGTGCTGAGAAGAATGTATATTCTGTTGATTTGGGGAGGTGAGTTATCTAGATGTCTATTAGGTCTGCTTGGTGCAGAGCTGAGTTCAAGTCCTGGATATCCTTGTTAACTTTCTGTCTCATTGATCTAATATTGACAGTGGGGTGTTAAAGTCTCCCATTATTATTGTGAGTCTAAGTCTCTTTGTAGGTCTCTAAGGACTTGCTTTATGAATCTGGGTGCTCCTGTATTGGGTATATATATTTAGGATAGTTAGCTCTTCTTGTTGAATTGATCCCTTTACCATTATGTAATGGCCTTCTTTGTCTCTTTTGATCTTTGTTGGTTTAAAGTCTGTTTTATCAGAGACTAGGATTGCAACCCCTGCTTTTTTTTTTTTTTCCATTTGCTTGGTAGATCTTCCTCCATCCCTTTATTTTGAGCCTATGTGTGTCTTTGCATGATGAGATGGGTCTCCTGAATACCAGATGGGTCTTGACTCTTTATCCAATTTGCCAGTCTGTGTCTTTTAATTGCATTTAGCCCATTTACATTTAAGGTTAATATTGTTATGTGTGAATTTGATCCTGTCATTATGATGTTAGCTGGTTATTTTGCCCATTAGTTGATGCAGTTTCTTCATAGCATTGATGGTCTTTACAATTTGGCATGTTTTGCAGTGGCTGGTACCAGTTGTTCCTTTCCATGTTTAGTGCTTCCTTCAGGAGCTCTTGTAAGGCAGGCCTGGTGGTGACAAAATCTCTCAGCATTTGCTTGTCTGTAAAGGATTTTATTTCTCCTTCACTTATGAAGCTTAGTTTGGCTGGATATGAAATTCTGGGTTGTTTTCTTTAAGAATGTTGAATATTGGCCCCACTCTCTTCTGGCTTGTAGGGTTTCTGCAGAGAGATCCACTGTTAGTCTGATGGGCTTCCTTTGTGGGTAACCTGACCTTTCTCTCTGGCTGCCTTAACATTTTTCCTTCATTTCAACCTTGGTGAATCTGACAATTATGTGTCTTGGGTTGCTCTTCTCGAGGAGTATCTTTGTGGTGTTCTCTGTATTTCCTGAATTTGAATGTTGGCCTGTCTTGCTAGGTTGGGGAAGTTCTCCTGGATAATATTCTGAAGAGTGTTTCCTAACTTAGTTCCATTCTCCCCATCACTTTCAGGTACACCAATCAAACATAGATTTGGTCTTTTCACATAGTCCCATATTTCTTGGAGGCTTTGTTCATTTCTTTTCACTCTTTTTCTCTAAACTTGTCTTCTTGCTTTATTTCATTAATTTGATCTTCAGTCACTGATACCCTTTCTTCCACTTGATCAAATCGGCTATTGAAGCTTGTGCATGCATCACAAGTTCTTGTGCCATGGTTTTCAGCTCCATCAGGTCATTTAAGGTCTTCTCTACACTGTTTATTCTAGTTAGCCATTCATCTAATCTTTTTCAAGGTTTTTAGCTTCCTTGCGATGGGTTGAACATCCTCCTTTAGCTTCAGAGAAGTTTGTTATTACCGACCTTCTGAAGCCTACTTCTGTCAACTCATCAAAGTCATTCTCCATCCAGCTTTGTTCCATTGCTGGTGAGGAGCTGTGATCCTTTGGAGGAGAAAGGCTCTGGTTTTAGAATTTTCAGCTTTTCTGCTCTGGTTTCTCCCCATCTTTGTGGTTTTATCTACCTTTGGTCTTTGATGTTGGTGACCTACAGATGGGGTTTTGGTGTGGATGTCCTTTTTGTGATGTTGATGCTATTCCTTTCTGTTTGTTAGTTTTCCTTCTAACAGTCAGGTCCCTCAGCTGCAGGTCTGTTGGAGTTTGCTGGAGTCCACTCAGACCCTGTTTGCCTGGGTATCACCAGTGGAGGCTGCAGAACAGCAAATATTGCAGAACAGCAAATATTGCTGCCTGATCCTTCCTCTGGAAGCTTCTTCCCAGAGGGGCACCTGCCTAAACAAGGTGTGTGTTGGCTACTACTGAGAGTTGTCTCCCAGTTAGGCAACACAGGAGTCAGGGACCCACTTGAGGAGGCAGTCTGCCTGTTCTCAGAGCTCACATGCCATGCTGGGAGAACCACTGCTCTCTTCAGAGCTGTCAGACAGGGACATTTAAGTCTGCAGAAGTTGTCTGCTGCCTTTTGTTCACGTATGCCCTGCCCATAGAGGTAGAGTCTATAGAGGCAGTAGGCCTTACTGAGCTGCGGTGGGCTCCACCCAGTTCCAGCTTGCCCAGCCAGGGCAATATTGCAAGACTGTATCTCAAAAAAACCAAACAAAGAAACAAAAAATATCAAAGTTAAGCAACTTAGTGAGATATATGGGCAGGTCACTGTTTAAGAAACAGTTCCTGCTTAGTAAGCATGAAATTATTATTTTCATAATTTGATTGATGAGTTTTAATCATTATACTTTTAGGCCCGGGAAAACTGGAAACAGAACGAAATAGGACATAAGAATAATCAAAGGCAGATGCAGTGGCTTATACCTGTAATCCCAGCACTTTGTGAGGCTGAGATGGGCAGATCATGAGGTCAGGAGTTCTAGACCAGCCTAACCAATATGATGAAACCCGTCTCTACTAAAAATGCAAAAATTAGCTGGGTGAGGTGGAGTGGGTCTGTAATCCCAGCTACTCAGGAGGCTGAGGAAGGAGAATCACTTGAACCTGGGAGGCAGAGTTTGCAGTAAGCCAAGATCACACCATTGTACTTCAGTCTGGGCAACAGAGTGAGACTCTGTCTCAAAATAAAATAAATAAATAAATAAATAAATAAATAAATAAATAAATATATAAATAAATAAATTACAGTGCTAAGTAGGTTCTATGTCATTTTAGAATGGAGTATCTTCACTCTGGCTAGTGTGCTTGCTAATTACTTAGTGTAATGCTCTATCTTCACAGTGCATGTGCTTATCATATTTTCTTAATTATGACTTCAATGGAAGGGATTTAACACTCATTTCATGTCAGTTTTGTATGAATCTCATATACTTCAAGTACAATCAAAATAAGGGATAAATAATTATATTAAATCTGAGTGATGGGCTGGCTAGACGGTATTTAAATGTATCTCTGAGAGAGTAGTTTGTTAACAGTGTACTAAGCAAACTTCAAATATTCTTGAATCTTAAGAGTACACACAATAATAATTTTACGCTTTATTTCCAATGAACTTTCATTATGTAACTACCCATAATGATATAAGTACACAGTTAATACACTTATAATAATGTAAGTATATATGCTGGTATAGACATAAATGTAAGTAAAGGATTAATATAAGTATATAATTATTGCTTGCATGACCTTCTTTCATGTTATTTATTTATTTTACTAGAATGAGGAACATCTTGTTATTTTCATCATGTATTATTTAGATGAAAGCTAGATGCAGTGAGGAATTAGTTAAGGATGTTGAGCTCAATAAACAGAAAGTAAACAAAGGTAAAAACCAGCAGAAGAATGATGAGTACTGACAAACAAAAATATGAGCACACATTCCAAAAAGTACTAACAGTTGCAAAAAAAGAAAGAGAGTAAAGCTTCCAGGGAACTGAAGTGTCAAAGAGCACATGATATTGACCTTACCCTATCTCTCAGGAAAAGCAGTAATTTTTTTGAAAGACAGGATTTCTCCATATTGCCCGGGGTGTTCTTGAACTCCTGGACTCAAGCAATCCATCCACCTTGGCCTTCAAAATTGCATTCTCTTAATTTAGTAAGCACCGAAAAGTGGCAAGCCCTAATAATTTTGCATTTGCAAAAGTCCTGGGAATTCTACTAGTTTGTAGAGGATTGTAAAGAAAGAGTAAGTAGGTGAATTCAATTTAAAAAAACATAAAAAACAACAATGATCAGTGACAGATGTTACCGACCTCTGAAGCATAAGCAATAACACTTATTAGGGCTTGCCACTTTTCAGGACTTGTTAAATCAAGGAAATGCAATTTTGGAGCCTGAGTGAGGTGGTTCACTTGAGCCTAGGAGTTCAAGGCCCACCTTGGCAACATGGAGAAACCCTATCTTTAAAAAATACAAAAATTATAGCCAGGCATGGTGATGTACCTGTATTCCCAGCTACTTGGGAGGCTGAGATGGAAGGATCATCTGAATCCAGGAGGCAGGGTGCAGTGTGAGCTATCCACACCACTACGCTCCAGCCTGGGCAATAGAGTAAGACCCTGTTTCAAAAAAGAAAAAAAAAATCAAGAGAATGTTGCTCTGAAACTGGAAGTTATCTCTTGTATAATAGGAGATGACAGTCTTCATGTTTGGAGAGATGGATGAATCTAATAATAGGTTTTAAAAAAATCTCAGAGGAAAGAGTAAATTCCAAACCCAAAGGGGTCTCCATCCTGCCACCACCTCTCCTTCTGGCAACACACAGAGATGGATAAAGCCAGAAAACACTATAACCAACTGTCACACTGCTTCAACAGAGGATAAGTTTAAGCTACACTGCATGCATGCATGTGACTTTATTTATATATGTACTCATACTAAGAATGGAACCTAAGAATCAATAGCATTCTTTAGTGGTTTATGTTTCTGTTTTAGGGACAAATCTCACTATGTTTTCCAGAGTGGTCTCAAACTCCTGGGCTAAAGCCATCCTCTTGCCTCAGTCTCAGGAGTAACTAGGACTACAGGTGCACACCATTACCCTTGGCAAGAATCAATACTGTTCTTAGTGAAAGATGAGAGTGATGGGAACGAAACGAAAGGTCAAAATTATAATTAAAAAATATTCCTGAGCTTCAAAGTGAAAAATACATATAGAATTAGCAGGTCCATTGAATTCTTAGCAAAATCAACAAAATTAGATGCATATTTTCTATGAATCTTTTCTAAAATTAAAGTATAAAGAAGGTAAATGCCTTAAATATCAAGCAAAATTAACAGGTTTATGACAGTATGAAATGAAGCTGACCTCTCCCTGTAATCCATAAACAGCAAATATCAGAAGGAAAAAAATCCATGTAAAGGCTTTTGATGAAAGAACTTTGCAAAGCCAAGGTACATGTGAATGTGACAGAGGCTTGCTAGTTCTGAGAATAAAAGGATTAAATCTAGTTCATTCACCAGTACCCATGCATTTTTCCTTTTGAAAACATATTGATTGAGTGGTAATTACAGATAAAACACTTTGCTGAATAATAAAGCTACAACACGGAGACACTGGTTGTTACACAGTAGCAACATGGCAGTAGATACATGATACAAGAAGTGCATCATACCATGACTGAATATAAGGGGCAATCAAGTTAAAACAGAGGTTAGCAATCCACATCAAGGAGAGAGGTAGAGGAAACTTGGCACACACAGAAGAGGAGAAAGGTAATGTAATGCCAGAGGCAGAGATTGAAGTCATGTGGCGTAAGCCAAGGAATTCCATCAGCCACCAGACTCTGGAACAAGCAAGGAACAGCTTCTACCCCTAGAGCCTTAGAGGGGAGAGCAGCCTGCCAGCGGCTTGATTTCAGCTCAGTGATGCTGATTTTATACTTGTAAACTTCAGAACTGGAGGGAATCTTGTTTTAAGCCACTGAATTTGTGGTAACATGTAACAGCAACCACCATCATAGAAGGTTATTAAATGTATGACAAACACATTATTTCATACATGTAAGAAAGTTGAAGCATACCACAACTTTATTCATTTTTTTCCCCTTAGAGACATGGGGTCTTGCTCTTTGCCCAAGTTGGAGTGCAGTAGTATGATCATGTCTAACTGCAGCAACACGATGTTGGGCTCGGGTGATTCCTCAGCTTAAGTAGCCAGGATGATACATGCATCTACCACACCCAGCTAATTAAAAAATAAATTTAGATAGGGTCTAGCTGTGTTTTCCAGTCTGGTCTTGAAGTCCTGGCTTAAACAAGCCTCTGAAGCAGCTGAGACTACAGGCATGTTCCACCATGCCTAGCTCACTTCTTTTTTGATAAGCTAAATGGAAAAATATAACCAAGGAGTTGTTTGTGAGCTTTAGTAAAATCTATGTGGACACCGATGGGCATCTCGGGTGATGGGGAGACCTTTATTAGGCAAAGTGGCCTCTGTGCTCTTGGAAACAGGCAAGGGCAGTGTTGTCATGGACATTGGCATCAGTGGTGAAGGTATCATTGTTGTGGAGTACTGAGGATCTGTGGGGAAGTATCAGCTACAGAGAAGGAACCTCAGCATTTTCAGCATTAGGAAACCTCACCACAGCATCTCAAGGAAGAGGATCAAAATGGATGTGCTTGTAAAGCCATCAGGACTAGCTTACCAATTACATAGGAACACTTTTCTTAGGATGACAAGAAATTCTGGGTGATAGGCATCAGGAACTAGATTTACTACAGTGTGGGAAGGCAAGGAGCAGAGAAATAGGATGTTGTAAACAAACTGTGTTCCTAAGTTTATTTCCAGTTTGTCCTGTTCTTGTATCAGTTATCTATTACCATGCTGCTGCTGCAGAACAAATAACCACGTGGCTCAGGGGCAGACAATTTTGTCTGGAGCCAGTGGGGAGTCACTGAGGTGGTTCTGTGGAGGTCAATGGACCTTACTCATAACTATAGAAAGGTTCAATTGTTGACTGGGCTTCCTGTGCTGCAGGTTCTTCTAATCCTTCAGTAGTCCAGTGCTCGGAATCAGAAAATGATACCCCAAAACAAAGGCCTCTGAGGCAGCCTCAAAAGCAAAAGTTTCTCCCTAACCTTCTCCTGATCTCCTGTCTCTCAGTTCCATCTTCCCTCCAGGCATCATAGAACTAGAATTTCTCTTCCTCAAGGTGAGTTCTAGAAACCAGAACCTTCTTTTCCTAAAGTCAGCATAAAAACCTAAAAATAGGACTGTAACTTTGCCTTCCCATGTTTGTGCAGAAACAGGTCACAGAAAAAAATGATCTGACCTACCTGGTTTGACTGCAGGTCCTAAGATCCCCTTCACAGAGAGGGTCCCACTCCATACTCAGAAGGAAGAAATGCTTCTTAGAGAGGCCAAGAAGGATCCAGTCAGACAGGCTTGGCTGGGTATTCCCACTCAACCTGTTTAGCATTAGGTTACACTCTTTCGGTCTAATCCTATTTCTACATGGCTGTCCATTATTCGTTGAACCTAAGCATGAAAATGGACAGCTTCCCGTGTATCTTTGAGTCTTCATTCTAAAGGCTTCTGTGTATACATTAATAACTTTGTATGGTTTTTTTTCTATTAGTCTGTCTCACATCAGTGATTTTTTTTCAGTGAAGACTCAGAGATCAAGGGGAAGTTTTTCTTAGCCCTTTGATATGGTTTGGCTGTGTTCACACCCAAATTTCATTTTAAATTGTAGCTCCCATAATCCCCACGTGTCATGGGAGGTACCTTGTGGGAGGTAATTGAATAATGCACGCAGGTTTTTCCCAGGCTGTTCTCATGAAAGTGAATAAGTCTCAGATCTGATAGTTTTATAAAGGACAGTTCCCCTGAACACAATCTCTTGCCTGCCACCATGTAAGATGTGCCTTTGTCACCCTTTGCTTTCCACTATGATTGTGAGGCACCAATGGAACTGTGAGTCTCAACAGACTCTTTCTTTTTACAGAAACTTTTTCTTTGTATATTACCCAGTCTTGTGTATTTCTTCTTGGCAGTATGAAATGGATTAATACACTCTTTCACTAGGTTGGACATATTGTTGTACCGTTTGCAGAAATAAAAAAGAGAAGTCCAGCCAAATCAGACAAAAACTTCCCAACGTTCCATTTGCATCAAAACTGGTAATATCTTATTTGCTAAAGCAAGTCACATGGTGGAGACTAGAGACTTGAGTAGGAAAGAACACCTTGACCACAGAATAGAGCCACACAGCTACGCGATAAAGACAAACATATAAGGAAGGATGAGAAGTTGGGGATAATGATGCAAACTACTACCCAGGGGTTAAATATCAAATCTTACACTGGATTGAATGGTTAGTTTCACTGAATTTAATTGTTTATTATATTACCTAATGTAATAATTTACATCATTTGTTATTAAATGTATTTATTACATTATTTAATACATTCATTGACAGCCGCCTTTCTGTTTCAACAGAACTATTTTTGGGACATTGGTTTTCATCTCTATTGCTATGTTCTAAATGTTTGTGTTCCCACCTCCAAAGTCATATATTGAAACTCTAACCCCCAAAGTGATGGTATTAGGAGGTGACACTTAGGGAGATGAGATCATCAGGGTGAAGCCTCATGAATGGGATGAGCCTCTTCATAAGAGAGACCTCAGAGAGCTCCCTCACCCCTTCTACCACTTGAAGATACAGTGAGGAGGCATGATCTATGAACCAGGAAGTGGGTCCTCACCAGATACTGAATCTACCATACTTTCATCTTGGACTCCCAGCCTCCAGAACTGTGAGAAATGTCTGTTGTTTATAAGACACCCAGGCTTATAGTATTTTGTTACAGCAGCCTGAACAGACTAAGACATCTACCTTCAGTCTTTGTATTTCTACAAAGACTGCATTTCCTGAAAAAAGTATATATTATTAATGTCTTCAGTTTTGCTAGTAAAGAATATCACATGTCACCTAAAAAGACACCAAATGTTTTATGAGGTAATTTGCCGCCCATAATTTGTTTGCAGAAATCCTCCTTAAGTATGTTTGACTCTTGTGGGAGCTCAAAGGCACAGATTAACCTCCCTGAGGGTGTATTCCCTCATTTTTCTCACTGGAATAACTCATCCATTAATGCTGTCCTTTTATAAGGTTTTCCTAATGGTTTTCCAGGTTGGCTAAAATGAGCTATGTCCTGATTTCTCATTGCTTTGTGTACTTTTCTGGATGATATGCTTCCTTTATATATTTCACATATTCAGTTCTCTGCCTTGTATACACAGTGATAACACAAATGTTTACATTTGTAGAACATCTAATCTGGGCTTGCTACTATGTTGAATGCAGACATCCAGATAGGGTTTCCAGATTAAATACAAGATACCATGTTAAATTTGAATTTCAGAGAAATGAACATATTTGAAATATAAGTATGGTTCAAAAACTGTATGGGGTATACCTATACTAAAAATTAAAATCATTGTTTCCCAAAATTCAAATTTAACTGAGTCCTGTACTTCCATTCACGGAATCTGAAAACCTAGATTTGTAACAAGAAGCTGGCATAATCTCTGCCTTCCCAGACTTCATCATATTACAGATTTAACAGGAACATAAACAGATAATAACAAGTTTTCTTAAGTGGTAATATGGCTTGGCTCTGTCCTAACCCAAATCTCATCTTGAATTGCAGTTCACATATAATTTCCATGTGTTGTGGGAAAGACCCAGTGGGAGATGACTGAGTAATGAGGGCAATTTCCTCCATACTCTTCTCATGGTAATGAATAAGTCTCAAGGTATCTGATAGTTTTATAAGGCTAAACACCTTTCATTTGGTTCTCGTTCTATTTTGCCTGCTGCAATGTAAGATACCTTCCACTATGATTGTGAGGTGTCATGAGTCATGTGGAACAGTGATTCCATTAGACCTCTTTTTCTTTATAAATTACCAGTTTTGGGTATGTCTTTATTAGCATAAGAACTGACTAATACAAGTAGGAAAAAAGGTGAAGAAAAGTGTTTTGGGGTATTTAACGTGGACCTATAATCATATTGCAATTCTGGGACACTCTTCCTCTCCTCTGTACATACTTGTAAAAATATTTAGGTTAGGTTCACTCTATATTATGATAGAATTTTTATATTACACTGGAATTGCTTTTACTGTAAGTAAGCAAGCAAGGTACTTCTGAGACACAGGTGTGTTATGAGGAAGCTAGTTTTTCTGCATGCAAAGTTATGAAAACATATAGCCTCAAGCAGCATCATTAAAGGGCATCAGTATGGGCAATCTCCTATTTGTCAGGTGAGCCTGTCTTCACTGTGTGAGGATTTGTTTGGGGTGTCATCTGTAAAGTGCACCTTTGCAAATGGCTGAGATGTCTGTTGGGCTACTTAAAAGAAGACAGCTACTCTCTCCAGCCTCCCCTGCTGTGGCATGTGTGTTCACTGACACATCCATGTGCACACAGAGACACGTTCCTCCTGCATATAGTTACAGTCATCAGATGTGCCTCCCCCATATAGTTAGTCTCACAGATACTTGTCTCCCCTATATAGTTACTCTTATCTAAGTTATGCAGGTGGGAGAGGTAGACTGGGATGTTCACCCAAGTTGATCTCAAAGTAATTGTAATCACAAAAACTGGTTGCAACAAACTGTTACAATCACAAAAGTTGTGATTGTAATTACAAAAATTAGTAGTATGCTAGGCAATGGCCCTCCCCTAAAAAGCCAATGGAGTGGTCTAAGGTAGTGTTTTTCAAGCTCAAACCACTTGGTGCTCTTCAGAGAAATCAATCTTAAAGGATGTATGTATCTGTATCTATGTATTTTAGATACCTATATTATATATATAATATATATTATATATATGTGTGTATATTTATATATATGTATATATATGTGTATTATTGTTATAAGATACTGGCTCATCCAATTATGGATGCTGAGAAGGCCCATAATCTGCCTTCTGCAGCCTGGAGACCCAGGAAAGCTGGTGATGTAGTTCAAAAATCTGAGAACCCAAGAGCCAATCGTGTAGATTCCAGTCTGGGTCTGAAGGCCTGAGAACAAGGAACACCCAGGACTCAAAGATTCAAAGACTGATGTTCCAGCTCAAGCAGTCAAGGAAAGAGAAGGAGAACCCAACCATTACCTGATTTGAAACCATGTAATTGTATTGTTGCATCACAACTGAAGTTACTATAGCCAGTTGTTACATAAGCCATAACTTGCTATGGAATGCAGGGTCCCAGAAGGAATATATCTAGAATGAAGCTAGTCATGTTGTTCAAAAGAAGAACTATAGTATATTTCATATAATTCTGTAACAAAGAAAAAACCTGAAGCTTCTAAAAGATTTTTTGAAAATTACAAGGAAATATGGACAAAGTGTAGTCCTGCAGTAGCAGAACCTCAATGTGGCGTTAGCTGCAGTCTGAGTTTGGGGACACCTGGTATCTTAGTCAATTAAATGATACAATGAAAGCTGAAGAAAGGGACAAATTCTCTACTGGTCAGCAAGCTATCATTAGTATGGATCCCCACTGGGACCTCAACTCAGATCATGAGGCCTGGAGTCAAAAACATCTGCTGACCTGTGTTCTAGAAGGACTAAGAAGAATTAGGAAAAAGCCCATGAATTATTCAGTGATGTTCACCATAACTCTGGAAAAGAAAGAAATCCTTCTTCCTTCCTTGAGTGGCTATGGGGAGCCTTAAGAAAATATAATCTCCTGTCCCCCAACTCCCTTGAGGGTCAATTAATCCTAAAAGATAAATTTATTACCCAGTCAGCCTCAGATATCATGGGAAACCTCCAAAAGCGAGTCCTGGGCCCTGAACAAAATCTAGAGGCATTATTATAACTGGCAACCTCAGTGTTCTGTAATAGGGACCAACAGTGATCAGGCCAAAAAGGAAAAGCAAGAAAAGAGAAAGACAGCAACCTTATTCATGGCTCTCTGGCAAACAAACCTTGGTGGTTCAGAGAGGACAGAAAATGGAGCAGGCCAATCACCCGGTAGGGTTTGTTATCAGTGTGGATGACAATGAAACCTTAAAAAACATTTTTCAAGGAGAAACAAGCCACCCCCTCGCTCATGTCCACTATGCCTAGGCAATCACTGGAAGGTGCATTGCCCCAGAGGATGAAGTTTCTTTGCTCCAGAAGCCCCCAAACAGATAATCCAATAACAGGACTGAGGGTGTCCAGGGTAAGCACCAGCTCATGTTATCACCATCACTGAGCGCTAGGTAAGTTTAACCATTGAGGGCCAGAAAATTGACTGCCTCCTGGACACTGGTGTGGCCTTCTCAGTGTTAATCTCCTGTCCTGGATGACTGTCCTCAAGGTCTGTTACCATCCATGGAATTCTGGGACAGCCTGCAACCAGGTATTTTTCCCACCTCCCCAGTTGTAATTGGGAGAATCTGCTCTTTTTACAAGTCTTTCTTGTTATGCCTGAAAGTCCCACACCCTTATTAGGGAGGGATATATTAGCCAAAGCTGGAGCTATTATCTACATGAATATGGGGAACAAGTTACCCATTTGTTGTCCCTACTTGAGGAGGAATCAACCCTGAAGTCTGGGCATTGGAAGGACAATTTGGAAGGGCAAAAATGCCACCCAGTCCAAATCAGGCTAAAAGACCCCACCACTTTTCCTTATCAAAGGCAATATCCCTTAAGGCCTGAAGCTCATAAAGGATTACAGGATATTGTTAAACATTTAAAAGCTCAAGGCTTAGTAAGAAATGCAGCAGTCCTGCAACACCCCAATTCTAGGAGTACAAAAACCAAATGGTCAGTGGAGACTAGTGCAAGATCTTAGACTCATCAATGAGGCAGTAATTCCTCTATATCCAGTTGTACCCAACCCCTATACCCTGCTCTCTCAAATACCAGAGGAAGCAGAATGGTTCACTGTTCTGGACCTCAAGGATGCCTTCTTCTGTATTCCCCTGCACTCTGACTCCCAGTTTCTCTTTGCCTTTGAGGATCCCACAGACCACACATCCCAACTTACATGGATGGTCTTGCCCAAGGGTTTAGGGATAGCCCTCATCTGTTTGGTCAGGCACTGGCCCAAGATCTAGGCCACTTCTCAAGTCCAGGCACTCTGGTCCTTCAGTATGTGGATGATTTACTTTTGGCTACCAGTTTGGAAGCCTCATGCCAGCAGGCTACTCTAGATCTCTTGAACTTTCTAGCTAATCAAGGGTACAAGGTATCTAGGTCAAAGGCCCAGCTTTGCCTACAGCAGGTCAAATATCTAGGCCTAATCTTAGCCAGAGGACCAGGGCCCTCAGCAAGGAATGAATACAGCCTATACTGGCTTATCCTCACCCTAAGACATTAAAACAGTTGTGGGGTTCCTTGGAATCACTGGCTTTTGCCAACTATGGATCCCTGGATACAGTGAGATAGCCAGGCCCTCTATACTCTAATCAAGGAGACCCAGAGGGCAAATACTCATCTAGTAGAATGGGAACCAGAGGCAGAAACAGCCTTCAAAACCTTAAAGCAGGCCCTAGTACAAGCTCCAGCTTTAAGCCTTCCCACAGGACAAAACTTCTCTTTATACATCACAGAGAGCAGGGATAGCTCTTGGAGTCCTTACTCAGACTCATGGGACAACCCCACAACCAGTGGCATACCTAAGTAAGGAAATTGATGTAGTAGCAAAAGGCTGGCCTCACTGTTTATGGGTAGTTGTTGCGGTGGCCATCTTAGTGTCAGAGGCTATCAAAATAATACAAGGAAAGAATCTCACTGTCTGGACTACTCATGATGTAAATGGCATACTAGGTGCCAAAGGAAGTGTATGGCTATCAGACAACTGCCTAATTAGATACCAGGTGCTACTCCTTGAGGGACTGGTGCTTCAAATATGCATGTGCGTGGCCCTCAGCCCTGCCACTTCTTCCAGAGGATGGGGAACCAGTCGAGCATGACTGTCCCCAAATTATAGTCCAGACTTACGACACCTGAGATGATCTCTTAGAAGTCCCCTTAGCTAATCTTGACCTTAAGCTACATACTGATGGAAGTTCTTTTGTGGAGAATGGGATACGAAGGGCAGGTTATGCCATAGCTAGTGATGTAACTGTACTTGAAAGTAAGCCTCTTCCCCCAGAGACCAGCGCCCAGTTAGCAGCACTAATGGCACTTAACTGAGCCTTAGAACTGGGAAAGGGAAAAAGAATAAATGTGTATACAGATAGCAAGTATGTTTATCTAATCCTACATGCCCATGCTGCAATACGGAAAGAAAGGGAGTTCCTAACCTCTAGGGGAACCCCCATTAAATACCACAAAGAAATTATGGAGTTATTGCATGCAGTGCAAAAACCCAAGGAGGTGGCAGTCTTACACTGCCACAGAAAGGTGAAGGAGAAAAGGCAGAAGGAAATCGCTGAGCAGATAGTGAGGCCAAAATTGCTGCCAGGTGGGACCTCCCGTTAGAAATACCTATGGAAGGAACCTTGGTATGGAACAATTCCCTCCAAGAGATTAAGCCCCCGTATTCCACAACTGAAACAGTTCACAGGGGCATAGTTTTCTCCCCTCGGGGTGGTTAATGACAGAAGAAGGAAAGGTACTTATACCTGAAGCCAGCCAGTGGAAAATACTTAAAACCCTCCACCAAATTTTTCATATGGGTATTGAAAACACTCATCAAATGACCAAATCCCTATAAACAGGGCCAAATCTCCTCCAGACCATCCGACAGGTAGTCAAAGCCTGTGAGGTGTCTCAAAGGAGTAATCCCTTGGTCCATCGTAAGGCCCCTTTGGGGGAACAAATAATAAGTCACTATCCTGGAGAAGACTGGCAGTTAGACTTCACCCATATGCCTAAGTCAAAGGGACTTCAATACTTGTTGATCTGTGTTGATACCTTTACAAATTGGATAGAAGCTTTCCCCTGCAAGACAGAGAAGGCTCAGGAAGTGATTAAAGTCCTAATTCATGAAATAATTCCTAGATTTGGGCTTCCCAAAGCTTACAGAGTGACAATGGTCTGACTTTTAAAGCCACAATAACTCAGGAATTTCCAGGGTGCTAGGATACAATATCACCTTCACTGCACCTGGAGGCCACAATCCTCAGGAAGGTCAGAAGGCAAATGAAACACTCAAGAGGCACTTAAGGAAACTAACACAAGAAACTCATCTCCATGGCCTACTCTTTTGCCCATGGCCTTGTTGAGAATCCAAAATTCTCTTTATAAAATGAGGCTCAGTCTTTATAAAATGCTGTATGGATGACATTTTCTCACAAATGACCTCCTAGTTGATCAGGAGACGGCCAACTTGGTCAAAGATATAACTTCTTTGGCAAAATATCAACAAAACCTTAAAAACCTACCCGAAGGATGTCACAGAGAAAGGAAATGGAGTTATTTCAACCGGGAGATCTATTGTTGGTCAAATCCCTCTTGTCTAGCTCCCCATCTATGGATTCTTTATGGTAATGACCATACTCGGTCATCCTCTCTACCATGACTCCAGTTAAGGTGGCAGGAGTGGAATCTTGGATTCTCCACATCCGAATTAAACTTTGGACACCCCCCGAGGAACCTGTGAGACTGAAGGCTCAGGAGTCCCAAGATCAAGCAGACGAGCCTCGATACACCTGTGAGCCATTGGAGCACTTGCATCTCCATTTCGGAAGGAAATATCCCAGACTAAAAAGACGCCTACAGCTGATCCGGAGGAAAAACCCCTTCCTGCTTAAAAAAGATTAGTGAAAACCTACATAATCTTTAACATGTCTCCCTGCCTCTTTAATGGAATCCTTTTACTGTTTCATCACATTATTAAGCAGTACACTAACCATACTCTTTGCAGTAGGACTACATACTGTATCTCCTGCAGGATGAAAATTCTAATCACTTCAACCTGTTTTCTATTATCCTTCCTTCTGAAAGCAATTTACTCCTACCTTTAACTCAGACTGGATAAAATGATCTCATCTTCCAGAGCACCCTCTTTACCTTCCTATTTACTCTTTGCCTATCTATCCTCCTGCTTCCTTGGATACCTCATACAATCACCCTCCCTTCCACTAGCTCTAATTACCTCTACAAGACTCTCAACTTAACCCACTCTGTTAAACCAGTCCAATCCTTCCCTGGCAAATGACTGTTGGCTTTGTATCTCTCTATCAACCTCTGCTTATGTTGCCACTCCCATTCCTGCAAAAACTGGGTCTTTACTAACTTAACCTACCACCCCCTTTATGAAGAAAAAGACTCTTTCCAACTTCTAAATCTGCAATTATTCGCCAACTTTCCCCATCTGTGATAGGACCAAAACTACCCTAACAGGATGAGCAATCCAGCTTTCACACTCTTACATTTCCAACCTCACCTGTTACATGAGAAATGCAAAACCTATACATGGTCCTGTTACTACAAATACCATCTTAATTTTCCAAGTCCCTTTATGCATCCAACACAGCCTGTTATCAGGCCTGCTTCTGGGGCATGTACTGAGCCTTCAGTGTAATTACATCCTACAATTTCAAGCCTCAACAGATTATAGTAACTTCCGAATCATGCCAAAAGCTCCATTCAGATGGCTTGTCTGCTTCTCAGGTTCCCCCAAAATAATCACTTCCTCCCTGTTTAACAAACCATCTGGGTTTTGTAATGGCAAACATACTCCCTGTATGACCATTCACCCTAGACCCCCTGCAGCAGCACCCCCACCACTAGTGAATGCCTTCTCATCCCCTCTTTCAATCACTCCCTTGAATGGTTCCTAGTAGATACAAAATGGTTTTTTTCTCCAATGGGAAAATAGAACACAGGGAGCCACTCAGTTTGCTCCCAACACCCCTTTCCAGCTGCTCACTGGAGCTACCTTGGCAAGTACTCTAGGAGTATGGGAAAATGAAAACAACAAACTCACACACCTTTTTAACATACACAACCAGTTCTGTCTACCCAGCCAAGGCATATTCTTCTTATGTGGAACTTCAACCTATATCTGCCTCCCCACCAACTGGACAGGCACCTGCACCTTAGTCTTCCTAAGTCCCAACATCGACATTGCCCCAGGAAATCAGACCCTATCAGTGCCCCTCAAAGCTCAAGTCCATCAGTGCAGGGCCATACAACTAATACCCCTACTTATAGGGTTAGGAATGGCCACTGCTACAGGAACCAGAATAGCCAGTTTATCTACTTCACTATCCTACTACCACACACTCTCAAAAGATTTCTCAGACAGTTTGCAAGAAATAACAAAATCTACCCTTACTCTACAATCTCAAATAGACTCTGGCAGCAGTGACTCTCCAAAATCACTGAGGCCTAGACCTCCTCACTGCTGATAAAGGAGGACTTTTCATCTTCTTAGGGGAAGAGGGTTGCTTTTACACTAACTAGTCAGGGATAGCCCAAGATGCCACCTGGCATTTACCAGGAAAGGTTTCTGAAATGAGACAATGCCTTTTAAACTCTTTTACCAACCTCTGGAATTGGGTGACATGGCTTCTCCCCTTTCTAGGTCTCATGACAGCCATCTTGTTATTACTCTCCTTTGAGCCCTGTACTTTTAACTTCCTTGTCAAATTTGTTTCCTCCAGGATCGAGGCCATGAAGCTACTAATGGTCTTAAAAATGGAACACCAAACGATCTTAATTCACAACATCTAACAAGGAACCCTGAACCAACCCGCTGGCCCTTTGACTTCCCTAGAGAGTTTCCCTCTGGAGGACACTATAACTGCAGCACCCCTTCTTCACCCCTATCCAGCAGGAATTGTCTACAGTGGTCATCGCCCAATTGCCAAGAGCAGTTGGGGTGTCCTGTTTAGAGTGGGGGGGGGGATTGAAAAGTGAAGCCAGGACTCCCTGGGTCAAGTGGGGACTTGGAGAAGTTTTCTTACAAGACGGTTGTAAAATGCACCAATCAGCGCTCTGTAAAAACACACCTGTTAGTGCTCTGTAGCTAGCAAGAGAATTGTAAAATGCAACAATCAGTGCTCTGTAAAATAACCAACCAGTGCTCTGTAAAATTTAACAATCAGCAGGAGTCTCAAAGTAGCCAATCTTGGGGAGGATTTTAAAAAGGACCAAAACAGAACATGGGAGGGGACAAATAAGTGAATAAAAGCTGGCCACCTCAGTCAGCAGCAGCAGCAACCCACTTGGGTCCCCTTCCATGCTATGGAAGCTTTGCTCTGTTACATTCTTCTGCTCTTCACAATAAATCTTGCTGCTGCTCACTCTTTGGGCCCATGCCATCTTGAAGAGTTTTAAGAGCTTTGGGTCCATGCCATCTTTGAGAGCTGCAAAGGTACACAGCTTCATTTTTGGTCAGCAATACCACAAATCCACCAGTAGGAACCAATTCTGGACACAATATGATGCATGGTAAGAAAGAGGGGGAGATGGAATCACGGTCATAGAGACAAGAAACCACTTAGTGGTTTCTTACATAATATCTTATTGTCACATTTGAGATATACTCTGTATATGATGGTGAGGCCTTGAGAATTTTAAGCAGGAAAAAGAGGTGATGTCCCCTACAAAACACAGATTGTATAAACAATAGAAAACTCAGTAATCTGATGGGACAAATGCTAGGTTTGTCTAGTCTTATGTCTCAGAATTAGTATTATTGAGAAGTTCCTCCTACAGAATTGAATTAGCTGATTTCCATGTAAAACAATATGATTTAGTTCTGCTCATAATAAAGCCATTTGAAATTGTTCAGATATTTAAGTATTTCTTGAAGTATTTATACATACATATACCTAAGTATAAATTAATATATGGGGGATATCTGTTTCTCTACCTGTGCTTGAAAAGTAACTGAAATTATGTTATTTTTACTTATAGATAAATATTTTATTTATGGATAAATAATTTTATTTACACACATATATTTTGAGTAAGATTTCAAACTTGGAATTAACCTATATGGCATTTTAATCCCTAACAAGAACAGTGAAATGTAAAAATATCACAGCATAGAGACTGCAGGAGAATAGCTTCAGATACAGGCTTGAAGAGATTTCAAAATGGCAGAATGGAAAAAAGTAAAATAAAAAAGATCAAGCAAGCTACACATTTCAGGCCAGACAGCTGTCAAGTGTGTTCTCTTGAACCAAGTTCTGAAGTGAATCCACATGAACACAATGAACTAATGAACTAATGAGCTGTAAACTTATTTTGTTATGATGAGACAGGGAGAAACAGAGGTTTTTCTCTAAGTAGAGTTTGTGCCGGAGTTTTGATTTTAATGAACATGAGCTCTGTTACACCCATGTTAGGAACCAGTGGAGATTGCCTTTAATACATATTGTCCCAAAACACAGATCTCATTATTTTTATAAATCTGACTTCAATGTGAATACTGTAGTCTACAATGAAAAGTTCCTAGCATTTGTGCTATCATTGCTGATAACTTTATTTTACACTTTCATAATAATGTCATATTAAAATATTAATGTGCACATTTCCAAATTGCAGGCACGATCCAGGTGTTAGACATGAGTACTAAATTTCTCCTCAAAGAATCAATATGTCAGTATGTTCAATTCTTTGCCTTCTACTTTTAAACTTAACTTCCTCATAAAGCAATCTGTTTCAATTACTTGCTCTACCCTGACTCATTCCTATTACTTGCTCCACCCTGACTCATTTCGATTACCTGTTTCATCCTGACTTATTCTGATCACCCGCTCTACCCTGTCTCTTTCTCCACCCTGACTCATTCCGATTTTCTGCTCTGCCATAACCATTTTTTTCCCCCCACCAAGCAGCTCACCCTGTCACTCTCTTTAAACTGGCCAGTCCGAACTAGTTTAGCCTGTGCGGTCTAACCCTAGTCAATAGGGGAACAACACAGCAGCAGGGGCCACATGCATCAGGAAAAAAAAACCAGCTTCCCTTCCCTTGTCCAGTAGTGCACTCACCATTGCTTCATCTGTAAGGGCGCACCCTTCTATAGAAGTGCATTGCCTTCCTGAGAATTAAAAAGAAAGTTTTATATTCGAGTGCTATTTCTTTTGTGCTACCTAAACTTTATTAATAAAAATTTAGGGGCTCACCTCTGATTACATTCCCCTCTGAGGGTGTTCGCTGATTCTTTCATGAGGGGGCCTGCTCTGCCCCCTTGTGGCGGCCTCGGGGATTAGAAATCAGGACCCACCAGCGGCAGGGAATAACCTGAGCACTTAGTCATCCCCAAAGAAACTGGCCAGCAATCTAACTTAAAGGATCCTCACACAGAGTCACAACGATGACTCTGTGCACAGACCAAGGAAGGAGAGGCCTCAGGAGCCAGCTAAAGTACTTTCTTGGTGGTCAAATTCTGGACGGCTAAATGTGTGTGTGCGTGAATAATAACAAACACTCCTTGCAGTGTTGTTCATGTGAATGGTGACAAGTGCTACTGCGGGTTGGAGTAAGAGGGTCCTCTCCGTGGTTCCGTAGCTACCTCATATGGCTTAAGGCAGATGCAGCCATGGGATTTATACTGGGCACGCCAACACTAAGAAGGGCCTAATTCTCCCTTGGGAGAGTAGCCAGAGAGGACATCGTGAGTGGGAAGTTTGCAGGGGACCTTCAGAGGGGGAAAGGGAGGAAATAGGTCAACCTTCTAGTGCAGCAAGGCAAGACACCCCATAGTTTGAGGGGTTGAGCCTCTGGGACAGGCAAGGTGAGACATCTCTGGTTTGATTGGTTGAGGCTTCCAGGGCAGGCAAGGTGAGACATACTTGATTTGAGGGGTTGAGACTTCTGGGGCAGGCAAGGTGAGACATCCCTGGTTTCAGGGGTTCAGCATTTTGAGGAGGGAAGATGAGACATCACTGATTTGATGGGTTGAGACTTCCGGGCAGGAAAGGCAAGATATACCTGGTTTGAGCAATTGAGACTTCCGGGAGAAGCAAGGCAAGACACCCCTGGTTTGAGGGGTTGAGGCTTCACGAATTTCAGAGGGTTGAACATCACACAAACCTCTAGTGGTAAGAAAAATATTAAGAACTCTCCTTTCCTTTCTTCTCGAGGGAAGAAAGAGTAGCTCCATTCCTCCCAGTCCCTCCACTAGAGGAAAAGGAAGGAGAGCTGAAAACAGCATCATAAGCAGCTGGCAAAGACAGGGAAAGCAGCAAAGAGAAAAGAGAAACTGGGAGAGGAAGTCAGAGAGAAAGAGAGAGAAAGAGACAGAGAGTCAAAGAGAGAGAGAGAGAGAGAAAGAAAGAGAGGGAAAGAGAGAGAAAGAGACAGAGAGTCAAAGAGAGAGAGAGAAAGAAAGAGAGAGAGAAAGAGAGGGATAGAAGTAGTAAAGGAAAACAGTGTATCCTATTCCTTTAAAAGCCAGGGTAAATTTAAAACCTATAATTAATAATTGAAGATCTTCTCCATGACCCCATAATACTCCATTGCCACCTTGTTGTCAGTATAAACAAGGGTGTAGTCCAAAAACAATGAGGCCACTGTCAACCTGTAGCTTTCCTAATCAAAAATCCTTAATCCAGTAACCCTTGGATGGCCCAAATGCATTCAATCTTCAATCTGTAGTGGCAACTGCTTTGCTAACAGGAGAAAATAGAAAAATAACTTTTGGAAGAAACCTCATTTTGAGTACACCTCATGAGGTCAGAACTATCCTAAGTCAAAAAAACAAAACAAAACAAAACAAAACAAAAAAGCAGCAAAAGGGTAGCTTACTGACTTAAGAAACTTTATGAGGCTATTCTTTTAGAAAAAGATGATTTAACATTAATTACTGAAAATTTCCTTAACCCAGCATGTTTCCTAACTGGGGATTTAAATCTTAATTACCACACGAAGGCCCTACTAGACCTAGGATGAACTACCTTCAGGATAGGATGATAGATGGTTTCTCCTGGGTGGGAGATTGAGGTAAAAAGACACAATGGGTATTCAGTAAGTGATAAGGAAACTCTTGTATAAGCAGAGTTAGGAAGATTGCCTAATAATTGGTCTGCTCAAATGCATGAGCTGTTTACACTCAGCCAACCCTCAAAGTACTTATGGAATCAGGAAGCAGCTGTCTATACCAATTCTGAGTTAGTATGAATCTTACGAATAGCAAAGAATAATAGAAATCCCAAACTTATAAGGTTTTCAACAAAAGTAAAGTTTGCTAAAGTTAACAGTGTAACATGTATTATCCTAACTTTTAATCTTGTGGCCTTGGGCAGTCTAGTCCACACACATGAAGGAAATTCGCTTTGGAAAAGAATGGTTATCATCTTTGAGGAAAAAAAAAAGTTGGGAGGAGCAGAATTTATTTAAAAAGGAATGTTATATGCTAAATTATTGTCCTAAAATAAAATAAATTAACTGGTTGTTTAAAGAAAGGGACGTTTGCAGCAAGTTAGAAAGTTGAGGCATGTCAAAGAATTGTCTGTGAAAATTGTGGTGAAAAAAATTATAAAAAGAAATTTATGCAAGAAATGTTTAACAAAAACTAATTATGCCTCCTGAATATGAAACTATTGAAGAAACAGTTTACGTGCGAGGTGTGTAAGGAAAGTAAAATACGATTTTGGTAAAAGGATTATAAGGAGGCTTAAGAATGTGAGTTTTTACCTACATTAAAAGGTTAAAAAATATTTTGTTTTAATTGTTTAAGCAAATTTTGAAACATTAACTGTAAGACAAATTATGTGTGTAAACATATTGGCAAAAGTTAAAGGGGAATTCAAGTTTTTCTGTGAACTGGAGGTTAAAATAAAAGCACAACAGATTTTTTCTTAAAGCACTAACTTGATCTTCATTTAATAAAAACTATAAAAGCTTAAAAAGAGTCTATAAAAATCTTACCTTACGGACAGACATTACAAATTAGATAAATATGTCTACAAAGTTTTATTAAAATTAAGTTTAACATTAATAACACACTAATAAAAAGTGAAATTTTAGCTTATCTAGTATAAAAATTATACAGGAAGCATTGTAAAATATAAAATGGTGTTTGGCTTTCTTTGGTCTAAAACCTAATAAACATAGGTGCTAAAGGAAATTTCTCAGTCAGAAGGCACCAAAGAATATAAAGGACGCTGCTGATGCCCCCACATTTAAAACAAAAGATCAATTTCTTAGAAGTTATATACTTGGTTTATCTTCCACTTTCCTTTCCCTCAAAACTAAAAGTCATTTAGCACAGGTGCTACCCCTAGAATTTCTGGCAAGCCAGCACCAGCCTGAAGATCACGTTCTCATCAAAGGTTGGAAAGAAAGAAAACTCAAGCCAGCTTGGGAATGACCGTACCTTGTGCTACCAACCACCAAGGCTGCTGTTCGTACAGTGAAAAAGGAATGGACTCATCAAACCTCAGTCAAGAAAGTGCTACACCCTCCAGAGTCGTGGGCCATAGTCCCAGAGGAAAACTTTACCAAACTAAAGCTAAGAAAAACTTAACTCTCTGTCATCTATTCTACTACTTTTTCTTCTTCCCTCAGTCTATTGCTAACCATCTGGTTATTAACAAAACCAAGACAATTTCATCTCAAACTATTTCGTTTGATGCTTTCCTTGTTATATACTGTGGGGACTTGCCAAGTCAAAGACAACTCTTTACTTCAGAAAAGTACCTCTGTACCTCCTGACTCTCCTCAGACTAGGCATTAGTGAATTGGGACCATTTAATCTGGGGAAATTTTGATAAAGACCCCAGTGTCAACCAGGAGTCTTGCCCCCAATGTAGAACTTTTATGCTGTAGTTGGTCCAATGTTCTGTGGACCACTAAAGAGCAAGAATGGAATGCTCCAACTGGTTCTTGTAATTTCCTAAAACTATATATTCATTTTACTAGAGGGACAATCCCCCTCTAACTATCAGCTAGACTAGTGCAATCCTATACAATTTATTATCTAAAACCTTCAAAATTCTTTCCCTTTTCTAAGCCATTTCCCTTCTTTAAGCTGGTTTGATGGTATAGGGGCTGAGGTTTCAGGGAGAGACCCCATTGGATTATTTGATGTGCACTTATTTGATCCCCTGCCACATGCACCTTCTTCTAAGTCTTCTTCCAAAACCTCTCACAATGTAACAATTGCTCTTCCTCCATCTAACAACAAGAATAAGACAGTTATATCAGAAGTTAAATACTTAAAACAAACTTTGGCACTTAGGACAGGATACCAAGATGCAAATGCCAGTTGGAATGGATCAAACATTCCATCTGCATGTTAATTCCATCTGTACGTTAAACAAAAACAATTGTTATGCATATGATAGGCCAGAGGTCTAGATTGTCCCCTTTCCCCTGGGGTGGCCCTCCATCGACTGGGCGTGGGCTGCGTTGTAGATCTTTTCCGGGATTCTACAGCCTAGAGTAACAAATCACGCCAAGCTCTCTCTTGACTATATCCGAAAATCTGGCATCCTGAGGGTCAACCCTTGGGGGCCCAGCTTCCATCTCCCAATACTAGTTCACTTCAGGTCTCTCAAGACAGAGAGGAAACAGCATTCCTTGGAGACCTGAAGGGATGCACTGAGCCTAAGAATTTTCAAGAGCTTATCAATCAGCTAGTTCTTGTTCATTCCCAGGCAGATGTGCAGTGGTATTGTGATGGACC
Source organism: Erythrocebus patas (assembly GCA_023783455.1). Taxonomy (NCBI): domain Eukaryota; kingdom Metazoa; phylum Chordata; class Mammalia; order Primates; family Cercopithecidae; genus Erythrocebus; species Erythrocebus patas. The sequence goes on from JAKFHT010002002.1 coordinate 919,807, forward strand.
TTTACTGGACACTCTGATGAATAACTGGAGTGGCACTTGTGCTTTAATCCAATTGGCTATCCCTTTCACTTTAGCACTTTATCAACCAAAAGAAGGAAAAATAAGACATCATAAAGTGACAGAAGACTGTTACGGGTCTCTTGACTGTCGTGTCTATTTAAACTCTATTGGACCCATCAACTGGGAAACAACCAATCAATTTAAAACCCAAAGTAAAATTGCTGCAGTATTTGAGTCAATATTTTGGTGGGTGACAATAAAAATGTTGATTGGATAAACTTTATCTACCACAACCAACAGTGATCTATTAACTACACTAGAGATGCTGTTAAAAAGATAGCTGAGCAATTAGGGGCCATTAGCCATATGGCTTGGGAAAATAGGATAGCTTTAGACATAATATTAGCAGAAAGGGGAGGAATTTGAGTCATGATTAAAAATCAGTGTTGTACCTTCATCCCATTTAGCATGTATAGTCTAATCCTAGCCAATAGGGGAACAACACAGCAGCAGGTCAGGAATAAGAACCCCTTCCCCTCCCTTGTCTAGGTGTGGACTCACTTTTGCTCCATCTGTAAGGGCACAACCTTCTATAGAAGTTCATTGCCTTGCTGAGAATTAAGAAGAAAATTTTACATTTGGTGTCATTTCTTTTGTGGCACTGAAACTTTATTTATAACACAGGCCTGGCATGGTGGGGGTGGGAGAGAATGTTTCTTGGTTAGGGAATCCAACAAGCTCTATTACTTGGATGACTATCAAAACCCATTCATTTAGTTATCCTTAAAACTGTTTTATCTTTGCAGAAGTAAATATTTTTTATTTCTTTGAGATATCTAGCAAACCAAAAGTTACAGTTCTTCCAATATGAAAAATGATTCTTTGATATCAGTAAAATCAGTTTTTGAAGTAATTCTTCTTCAAGTAAATAATATGCAGGGGAACAAAAGCAAGACATACATATAAAGATATTGATACTTAAGAGAATGAATTGTTTTACGAGATAACTCACAGCAGAATTACTTGAAATGCTGAGCCTTCACAGTGCCCATACAATATGGAAAGGGTTAAAATTCAAGATTTGGGAATCATCCATTATCAAGCAAATAATATCAATACATAAATTCATTTATTTATAAGTTCTGATGCCTGAAGTGTTTCTCCTTCTTAGAGTTTGCCCACTTCTACTGAGAGAGAGTATTAGAAAATGTTACTCTCTAACAGCAGCTCTAAAAATCTATTGCAAAAACACTCAGCAGAGCTGAATCAATATTTTGATAAAATAGCTTGTAGAGTGGAAGCAGATCCAAATGGAACATTTCTTCTATACTGCACTTTTCCCAGAGGTTCCTAGCTAGAGTTTGGACATGGATTTATGCTGGATGATTTCATGCACCGAAACTGACTGCCTCATCATTGTTAAGCAGGAGTGACAAATCTCTAGAGATGATTAAGTCAGGAATGCATGCGCATAATATAGGACTGGATGCTATTCCTCACTGAACTTATTAAATGTAGGGAAATGCCAAGGGTGATTTAATTTGAGCTGGACTTGGATGATGTTCTATGTATATCTTATCCATAATAAGCACTCTTGACTGGAAGAAAAATAATATAAAAATGGTATTTTATGACTATTATGAAGTAAAAAAATAAGCAGCAAGTCAGAGTGCTATTGTCATGAAAATGATGTAGAATTGTGTTTTCAATAAGACTAGAAAATCTAGAAAAGTATTTGCTTAGCTCACTAATGATAATCAGAGAGCAGATTTCCAGAACAAGGTTGGATAGAGAGTGTATTTTATAGCATGCTGCTTTGCAATGTGAAAGTCCACCTCAAAAAAAAAAAAAAAAAAAAGGAAAAGATAGATGAGACATAGAGTGTAAGATAAAGCAGGAAGGAAAGAGGAAGGAGAAGAGGAAATGAAAAGGGGAGGGCAGGAGAAGAGAGGGGGAATGGCGGGGGACACTAAGCTCTGATTTATTTTATCTTGCCAAAATTTTTATCTAAGGGGTCTCAGGAGTCATGCCCTACAAATCATAAACTCTCATCAGATGGGTTTTACTTAACCCTGTGTATCATAACTTACTCTCCAATCTGACTCTGGCATAATATTATGTGACAAATAAGTCAAAATATTTTACCATAAAACATGTTTCTTTCCTATATTTTGAAATAGCCCTACAAAGCTGTCCTTTGAAGGGGGAGAATTTTCATCTCTAAAGAATCTCTATCAGTATGGGTAGATCTTTTACATCCATGCCCTCCAAAATCTAAAGAGATTAACTAAATCTCTAGCACCTTTTAGAGGGTCTGAATGGGAAACATTTGTCATCCATTCCCTCTAAGGGCAGCCACTATACTAGCCACTAAGCTTCAAAAACCTTGGTCTCCACAATCTTTTACTTAACATGAACAATTTCCTTTCTGTTTATCCCAGGTCTTTAGACAAACTCAACCAATTGTCAACCACAAAATGTTTAAATTTACCTATAGCCTGAAAGGTCTCCCTCTTTGATTGTCTCATCTTTCTGGATCAAATCAATGTACTTTTTAAATGTATTTGGTTGATGTGTAATGCCTCCTTAAAAGCATGAAACCGAGATGTACCCCGACTGCCTTGGGCACCTGTTCTCAGGACTTCCTCAGGGCTGCGTCATGGGCAATCATCATTCATATTTGTCTCAGAATAATCTCTTCAAATATTTTACAGAATTTGACTCTTCTTGTCAACAGAATGAAGGAAGGAAAGATGAAAGAAAAGATAGAAGAAAGAAAGAAAAGATCCAGGGAAGGAAGGAAGGAAGGAAGGAAGGAAGGAAGGAAGGAAGGAAGGAAAGAAGGAAGGAAGGGAATAAGAGAAGTGGGGGGATGGAAGGAAGGAGGCAAAGGGAAGAAGGGAGGGAGGCAGACGGAGGGAAGTTCTTACTCTAGACTTCTTTCAAAAGCAAAGCCTCAAACAAGAACTTCGTGTAGCTAGATAATTTGGTTGGTGGTCTCAGCAATCAGAGATAATGAATGGAAGAATTTGGGCACACTAGGTTAATGCTCCCTTATTTGCTTAGGATTGTAAAAATGACTTTACAATTTCACGGTAGAGAGAAACATTTACCCAACAGCACCCATCACCTGTGGAATGAGAGTTGCCTCAGGATAATCAATTTAATTCATTCCTGGGCTATGAAATATGAAGAGATCATCCCAGAGTTCTACAAAGCACATGTTAGAGAAGGTCTGAGATAGAATGCATTAGATGTGTAGTGTGCCCTTAAAGAGAGGTGCTGTCAAGGCAAAGTGGTTGAAACTTGAAAGCAGCTACTCACCACTGAAGGAGTGGGGCTTGCAGGTAGGGCCAGGAGATGAGTGACTGCCTAAAGAAAAGGCTGGATACACAGGATGTGGAAAATTATATTTCTTAGTTTCTGAAAGATACTTTTCCTGTTGTTAACTGTTTTGACATGAAGCCTGTGTGCTGAAGATTGTTTCTTTACAATCATCACTCACAGGAAGAGATTCCCCACTGGAGTGGGGGAGAGCAAAGATAAGGAAGACTTTGGGAATGTTTGCTGTGCCATTACAGCTAAGCCATGCCCATCAGCACTAAGAAAAATGATGTAAAAATATTTTTTATAGTCATTAAAATATATGCAAATTTCCACAGCATAATTGGTCTGCATCGTAAATGTATTTATTTCATCAGTGACAATCTATGCCTTTTTCTGACTTTATTATGTCATTTTTTAATGGAATAAAAATAACCATAAAATCATTAGCCTATTCTTCAAATTTAGGATTCAAACAGGAATGCAAATATCTAGAGTTTATTCCAGACTGTACCACAAACCAAGAGCACTGACATAATTTTGTATATTGCCTAAAAATAGGAGGAATAATGCTACTTTTCCAAAGGTCAAAATTAATTATTCGGCATGTTTGTGTTTTTAATCAATGTTTTCTCTCCGCAGGGTTCCAGGCACCATGTATTATTTAGGAGATGAAAAGAAATGTGTAACACTAATAGCATTAATAAGAAATAGAGTGCTGGTATGTTTTGTGCTGATTGTAAAAGAGTGGAATGACATGGTAATTCCAGAACAGGAGGTAACTCCTGTAATCCCAGAACTTTGGGAGGCCAAGGTGGGTGGATCACGAAGTCAGGAGATGGAGATTGCTCTGACTAGGACTATGTTGAATAGAAGGACTATGTTGAATAGAAATACTATGTTGAATAGAAGTGATCAGAGTGGGTATGCTTGTTTTGTTTCATTTCTCAGGGGGAATGCTTTCAACATTTACCTGTGCAGTATAACATTAGCTATCAGTTTGTTATAGGTGACTTTTTTTTTTTTTAACCTTAAATGTGTCCCTTCAGTGCTGATTTTGCTGTGGGTTTTAATCATAAATGGATGCCGAATTTCATAAGATGAATTTTCTCTGTATCTATTGAGACAATCATGTGACTTTTTGCTTTTAATTCTGTTTATGTGGTGTATCACATTGATTGACTTATGCATATTTTGTATATTGCCTAAAAATAGGAAGAATAATGCTATTTTCCAAAGGTCAAAAATCATTTATATATACCCTCTATATTTATCAGGATATTAGACCGTGATTTTTTCTCTCTCTTTCTCTTTTTTTTTGTTCTGTCCTTCCCTAGCTTTGGTGATATGGGTGATACTGGTTTCAGAGAATGATTGACTTAGGGCTGAATCCCTATTCCTCTATCTTTTGGAATAGCATTAATAGGATTCGTGCCAATCCTTTGAATGTCTGATAGATCAGCTGTGAATCCATATGCTCCTGAAAATTTTTGTTGTTGGCAATTTTAAAATTATGTTTTCAATCTTGCTTCTTGCCATTGGTCTGTTCAGAGATTCTATATTTCCCTGATTTATTCTAGGAGCACAGTATATGTCCAGGAATTTGCCCATTTCAGCTAAGTTTTCTGGTTTATGCCCATAAAAGTGCTCATAGTAATCTTGAATAATCTTTTATATTTCTGTACCTGGATAATCAGATCACTCCCACCCTAATACTGCTATTTACCAAGGGTCTTAGCAAATGGCACACCAGGAGATTATATCCCTTGCCTGGTCCAGATGGTTCCATGCCCATGGAGCCTCCCTCATTGCTAGCACAGCAGTCTGAGGTCTAACTGCAAGGCAGCAGCGAGGATGGGGGAGGGGCACCAGCATTCCTGAGGCTTAAGTAGGTAAACAAAGTGACCGGCAAGCTCAAATTGTGTGGAGACCACCTCAGCTCAAGGAGGTATGTCTGCCTGTGTAGACTTCACTTCTGGAGACAGGACATAGCTAAACAAAAAGCAGCAGAAACCTCTGCAGATGTAAATGTTCCTGTCTGACAGCTTTGAAGAGAGTAGTGATTCTGCGAGCATGGAGGTTGAGATCTGAGAATGGACAGATTGCCTGCTCAAGTGGGTCCCTGACCCCTGAGTAGCCTAACTGGAGAGCCTAACTGGGAGGACAGGACCTCAGCAAACTCCAACAGACCTGCAGCTGAGGGTCCTGACTGTTAGAAGGAAAACTAACAAACAGAAAAGACATCCATACCAAAACCCCATCTGTACATCATCATCATCAAAGACCAAAGGTAGATAAAACCACAAAGATGGGGAAAAAGCAGTGCAGAAAAGCTGGAAATTCAAAAATCAGAGCATCTCCCCTCCAAAGGAACAGCTCATCCAGCAACAATGGAACAAAGCTGGATGGAGAATGACTTTGACGAGTTGAGAGAAGAAGGCTTCAGTCAATCAAACTTCTCAGAGCTAAAGAGGAACTACGTACCCAGCAAAAGAAACCTTGAAAAAGATTGAAAATGGATAACTAGAATAATCAATGCAGAAGTCCATAAATGACCTGATAGAGATGAAAACCATGACATGAGAACTATGTGACAAATGCACAAGCTTCAGTAACCAACTTAATCAACTGGAAGAAGAGTATCAGTGATTGAAGATCAAATGAATGAAATGAAGCGAGAAGAGAAGTTAGAGAAAAAGAGTAAAAGAAATGAACAAAGCCTCCAAGAAATATGGGATTATGTGAAAAGACCAAATCTACATCTGATTGGTGTGGCTGAAAGTGATGGGAAATGGAACCAAGTTGGAAAACACTCTGCAGGATGTTATCCAGGAGAACTTCCCCAACCTAGAAAGGCAGGCCAATATTTAAATTCAGGAAATACAGAGAATGACACAAAGATACCTCAAGAAGAGCAACTCCAAGACACATAATTGTCAGATTCACCAAAGTTGAAATGCAGGAAAAAATGTTAAGGGCAGCCAGAGAGAAAGGTCAGGTTACCCACAAAGGAAGCCCATCAGACTAACAGCAGATCTCTCAGCAGAAACTCTACAAGCCAGAAGAGAGTGGGGCCAATATTCAACATTCTTAAAGAAAAGAATTTTCAACCCAGAATTTCATATCCAGCCAAACTAAGTTTCATAAGTGAAGGAGAAATAAAATCCTTTACAGACAAGCAAATGCTTAGAGATTTTGTCACCACCAGGCCTGCCTACAAGAGATCCTGAAGGAAGCACTAAACATGGAAAGGAACAACTGGTACCAGCCATTGCAAAAACATGCCAAAATGTAAAGACCATCAATGCTAGGAAGAAACTGCATCAACTAATGAGCAAAATAACCAGCTAATATCATAATGACAGGATCAAGTTCACACATAACAATATTAACCTTAAATGTAAATGGACTAAATGGTCCAATTAAAAGACACAGACTGGCAAATTGGATAAAGAGTCAAGACCCATCAGTTTGCTGTATTCAGGAGACCCATCTCACATGCAGAGACACACATAGGCTCAAAATAAAGGGATGGAGGAAGATCTACCAAGCAAATGGAAAACAAAAAAGCAGGGGTTGCAATCCTAGTCTCTGATAAAACAGACTTTAAACCATCAAAGATCAAAAGAGACAAAGAAGGCCATTACATAATGGTAAAGGGATCAATTCAACAGGAAGAGCTAACTATCCTAAATATATATGCACCCAATACAGGAGCACCCAGATTCATAAAGCAAGTCCTTAGAGACTTACAAAGAGACTTAGACTCCCATACAATAATAATGGGAGACTTTAACACCCACTGTCAACATTAGACAGATCAACGAGACAGAAAGTTAACAAGGATATCCAGGAATTGAACTCAACTCTGCACCAAGCAGACCTAATAGACATCTACAGAACTCTCCACCCCAAATCAACAGAATATACATTCTTCTCAGCACCACATCACTTATTCCAAAATTGACCACATAGTTGGAAGTAAAGCACTCCTCAGCAAATGTAAAAGAACAGAAATTATAACAAACTGTCTCTCAGACCACAGTGCAATCAAACTAGAACTCAGGACTAAGAAACTCAATCAAAACCACTCAACTACATGGAAACTGAACAACCTGCTCCTGAATGACTACTGGGTACATAACAAAATGAAGGCAGAAATAAAGATGTTCTTTGAAACCAATGAGAACAAAGATACAACATACCAGAATCTCTGGGACACATTTAAAGCAGTGTGTAGAGGAAATTTATAGCACTAAATGCCCACAAGAGAAAGCAGGAAAGATCTAAAATTGACACCTAACATCACAATTAAAAGAACTAGAGAAGCAAGAGCAAACACATTCAAAAGCTAGCAGAAGGCAAGAAATAACTAAGATCAGAGCAGAACTGAAGGAGATAGAGACACAAAAAACCCTTCAAAAATCAATGAATCCAGGAGCTGGTTTTGAAAAGATCAACAAAATTGATAGACCACTAGCAAGACTAATAAAGAAGAAAAGAGAAGAATCAAATAGATGCAATAAAAATGATAAAGGGATATCACCACCGACCCCACAGAAATACAAACTACCATCAGAGAATACTATAAACACCTCTACATATAAATAAACTAGAAAACCTAGAAGAAATGGATAATTTCCTGGACACATACACTCTCCCAAGACTAAACCAGGAAGAAGTTGAATCCTGAATAGACCAATAGCAGGCTCTGAAATTGAGGCAATAATTAATAGCCTACCAACCAAAAAAGTCCAGGACCAGATGGATTCACAGCTGAATTCTACCAGAGGTACAAGGAGGAGCTGGTACCATTCCTTCTGAAACTATTCCAATCAATAGAAAAGAGAATCCTCCTAACTCATTTTATGAGGCCAACATCATCCTGATACCAAAGCCTGGCAGAGACACAACAAAAAGAGAATTTTAGACCAATATCCCTGATGAACATCGATGCAAAAATCCTCAATAAAATACTGGCAAACCAGATCCAGCAGCACATCAAAATGCTTATCCTCCATGATCAAGTGGGCTTCATCCCTGGGATGCAAGGCTGGTTCAACATATGCAAATCAATAAATGTAATCCAGCATATAAACAGAACCAAAGACAAAAACCACATGATTATCTCAATAGATGCAGAAAAGGCCTTTGACAAAATTCAACAGCCCTTCATGCTAAAAACTCTCAATAAATTCAGTATTGATGGAATGTATCTCAAAATAATAAGAGCTATTTATGACAAACCCACAGCCAATATCATACTGAATGGGCAAAAACTGGAAGCATTCCCTTTGAAAACTGGCACAAGACAGGGATGCCCTCTCTCACCACTCCTATTCAACATAGTGTTGGAAGTTCTGGCCAGGGCAATCAGGCAAGAGAAAGAAATAAAGGGTATTCAGTTAGGAAAAGAAGAAGTCAAATTGTCCCTGTTTGCAGATGACATGATTGTATATTTAGAAAACCCCATTGTCTCAGCCCAAAATCTCCTTAAGCTGATAAGCAACTTCAGCAAAGTCTCAGGATACAAAATCAATGTGCAAAAATCACAAGCATTCTTATACACCAATAACAGACAAACAGAGAGCCAAATCATGAGTGAACTCCCATTCACAATTGCTTCAAAGAGAATAAAATACCTAGGAATCCAACTTACAAGGGATGAAGGACCTCTTCAAGGAGAACTACAAACCACTGCTCAGTGAAATAAAGAGGACACAAACAAATGGAAGAACATTCCATGCTCATGGATAGGAAGAATCAATATCGTGAAAATGGCCATACTGCCCAAGGTAATTTATAGATTCAATGCCATCCCCATTAAGCTACCAATGACTTTCTTCACAGAATTGGAAAAACTGCTTTAAAGTTCATATGGAACCAAAAAGAGCTGCATTGCCAAGACAATCCTAAGCCAAAAGAACAAAGCTGGAGGCATCACGCTACCTGACTTCAAACTATACTACAAGGCTACAGTAACTAAAACAGCATGGTACTGGTACCAAAACAGAGATATAGACCAATGGAACAGAACAGAGCCCTCAGAAATAATACCACACATCTACAGCCATCTGATCTTTGACAAACCTGACAAAAACAAGAAATGGGGAAAGGATTCCCTATTTAATAAATGGTGCTGGGAAAATTGGCTAGCCATAAGTAGAAAGCTGAAACTGATCCTTTCCTTCCTTACACCTTAAACAAAAATTAATTCAAGATGGATTAGAGACTTAAATGTTAGACCTAACAAAAAACCTAGAAGAAAACCTAGGCAATACCATTCAGGACATAGGCATGGGCATGGACTTCATGTCTAAAACACCAAAAGCAATGGCAACAGAAGCCAATATTGACAAATGGGATCAAATCAAACTAAAGAGCTTCTGCACAGCAACAGAAATTACCATCAGAGTGAACAGACAACCTGAAGAATGGAAGAAAATGTTTGCAATTACTCATCTGACAAAGGGCTAATATCCAGAACCTACAAAGAACTCAAACAAATTACAAGACAAAAACAAACAACTCCATAAAAAACGGCTAAAAGATATGAACAGACACTTCTCAAAAGAAGACATTTATGTAGCCAACAGACACATGAAAACATGGTCATCATACTGGCCATCAGAGAAATGTAAATCAAAACCACAATGAGATACCATCTCACACCAGTTAGAATGGCGATCATTAAAAGTCAGGAAACAACAGTGCTGAGAGATGTGGAGAAATAGGAACACTTTTACACTGTTGGTGGATGCTAAACTAGTTCAACCATTGTGGAAAACAGTATGGTGATTCCTCAAGGATCTAGAACTAGAAATACCATTTGACCCAGCCATCCCCATTACTGGTATATACCCAAAGGATTATAAATCATGCTGCTATAAAGACACATGCACACATGTTTATTGGCACTATTCACAATAGCAAAGACTTGAACCAACCCAAATGTCCATCAATGACAGACTGATTAAGAAAATGTGGCACATATACACCATGGAATACTATGCAGCTGGATGAGTTCATGTCACCTGTAGGGACAGTGCAGGGAAACCATCATTCTTAGCAAACTATCACAAGAACAGAGACACAACACCGCATGTTCTCACTCATAGGTGGGAATTGAACAATGAGATCACTTGACTCAGAAGGGAACATCACAGGGCCCTCTGAGGGGAGGGGAGGGATTGCAGAGTACACCTGATGTAAATGACGAGTCTGATGGTGCAGCACACCAACATGGCACAAGTATACATAGGGTAATAAACCTGCAGTTATGCACATGTACCCTACAAACTTAGAAATAATAAAAAAAACTAAAAAATCATAAAAATCATCATCAAAGACAAAGGCAGATAAAACCACACAAAGATGGGGAAAAAGCAGTGCAGAAAAGCTGGAAATTCAAAAATAAGAGTGCATCTCCTTCCAAAGGAGCGAGCTCATCGCCAGCAATGGAACAAAGCTGGACAGAGAATGACTTTGACGAGTTGAGAGAAGAAGGTTCAGTCCATCAAACTTCTCAGAGCTAAAGGAGGAAATACCAGTGCAAAGAAACTAAAACCTTGAAAAAGAATGGATGAATGGATAACTAGAATAATCAATGCAGAGAACCTTAAAAGAACTGATAGAGATGAAAACCATGACACGAGAAATACGTGACAAATGCACAAGCTTCAGTAACGACTGATCAACTGGAAGAAAGAGTATCAGTGATTGAAGATCAAATGAATGAAATGAAGTGAGAAGAGAAAAAGAAAAAGGTAAAAGAAATGAACAAAGCCTCCAAAAAAGTATGGGATTATGTAAAAGACCAAATCTACTGATTGGTGTGCCTAAAGTGAGGGGAAAATGGAACCAAGTTGGAAAACACTCTCAGGATATCATCCAGGAGAACTTCCCCAACCTAGTAAGGCAGGCCAACATTCAAATTCCAGGAAATACAGAGAATGCCACAAAGATACTCTGAGAAGAGCAACTCCAAGACACATAATTGTCAGATTCACCAAAGTTGAAATGAAGGAAAAAATGTTAAGGGCAGCCAGAGAGAAAGGTCAGGTTACCCACAAAGGAAGCCCATCAGACTAACAGCAGATCTCTAGCAGAAACTCTACAAGCCAGAAGAGAGTGGGGGCCAATATTCAACATTCTTAAAGAAAAGAATTTTAAACCCAGAATTTCATATCCAGCCAAACTAAGTTTCATAAGTGAAGGAGAAATAAAATCCTTTACAGACAAGCAAATGCTTAGAGATTTTGTCACCACCAGGCCTGCCTTACAAGAGATCCTGAAGGAAGCACTAAACATGGAAAGGAACAACCAGGTACCAGCCATTGCAAAAACATGCCAAAATGTAAAGTCCATCATGCTAGGAAGAAACTGCATCAACTAACGAGCAAAATAACCAGTTAATATCATAATGGCAGGATCAAGTTCACATAACAATATTAACCTTAAATGTAAATGGACTAAATGTCCAATTAAAAGACACAGACTGGCAAACTGGATAAGAGTCAAGACCCATCAGTCTGCTGTATTCAGGAGACCCATCTCACATGCAGAGACACACATAGGCTCAAAATAAAGGGATGGAGGAAGATCTACCAAGCAAATGGAAAACAAAAAAAGCAGGGTTGCAATCCTAGTCTCTGATAAAACAGACTTTAAACCATCAAAGATCAAAAGAGACAAAGAAGGCCATTACATAATGGTAAAGGGATCAATTCAACAGGAAGAGCTAACTATCCTAAATATATATGCACCCAATACAGGAGCACCCAGATTCATAAAGCAAGTCCTTAGAGACTTACAAAGAGACTTAGACTCCCATACACAATAATAATGGGAGACTTTAACACCCACTGTCAACATTAGACAGATCAACGAGACAGAAAGTTAACAAGGATATCCAGGAATTGAACTCATCTCTGCACCAAGCAGACCTAATAGACATCTATAGAACTCTCCACCCCAAATCAACAGAATATACATTCTTCTCAGCACCACATCACACTTATTCCAAAATTGACCACATAATTGGAAGTAAAGCACCTCAGCAAATGTACAAGAACAGAAATTATAACAAACTGTCTCTCAGACCACAGTGCAATCAAACTAGAACTCAGGACTAAGAAACTCAATCAAAACCGCTCAACTACATGGAAACTGAACAACCTGCTCCTGAATGACTACTGGGTACATAACAAAATGAAGGCAGAAATAAAGATGTTCTTTGAAACCAATGAGAACAAAGATACAACATACCAGAATCTCTGGGACACATTTAAAGCAGTGTGTAGAGGAAATTTATAGCACTAAATGCCCACAAGAGAAAGCAGGAAAGATCTAAAATTGACACTCTAACATCACAATTAAAAGAACTAGAGAAGCAAGAGCAAACACATTCAAAAGCTAGCAGAAGGCAAGAAATAACTAAGATCAGAGCAGAACTGAAGGAGATAGAGACACAAAACCCTCCAAAAATCAATGAATCCAGGAGTTGGTTTTTGAAAAGATCAACAAAATTGATAGACCACTAGCAAGACTAATAAAGAAGAAAAGAGAGAAGAATCAAATAGACATAATAAAAATGATAAAGGGATATCACCACTGACCCCACAGAAATACAAACTACCATCAGAGAATACTATAAACACCTCTATGCAAATAAACTAGAAAATCCTAGAAGAAATGGATAATTTCCTGGACACTTACACTTCCAAGACTAAACCAGGAAGAAGTTGAATCCCTGAATAGACCAATAGCAGGCTCTGAAATTGAGGCAATAATTAATAGCCTACCAACCAAAAAAGTCCAGGACCAGATGGATTCACAGCTGAATTCTACCAGAGGTACAAGGAGGAGTTGGTACCATTCCTTCTGAAACTATTCCAATCAATAGAAAAGAGGGAATCCTCCTAACTCATTTTATGAGGCCAACATCATCCTGATACCAAAGCCTGGCAGAGACAAAAAAAAGAGAATTTTAGACCAATATCCCTGATGAACATCGATGCAAAAATCCTCAATAAAATACTGGCAAACCGGATTCAGCAACACATCAAAAGCTTATCCACCATGATCAAGTGGGCTTCATCCCTGGGATGCAAGGCTGGTTCAACATATGCAAATCAATAAACATAATCCAGCATATAAACAGAACCAAAGACAAGAACCACATGATTATCTCAATAGATGCAGAAAAGGCTTTGACAAAATTCAACAGCCCTTCATGCTAAAAACTCTCAATAAATTCGGTATTGATGGAACGTATCTCAAAATAATAAGAGCTATTTATGACAAACCCACAGCCAATATCATACTGAATGGGCAAAACTGGAAGCATTCCTTTGAAAACTGGCACAAGACAGGGATGCCCTCTCACCACTCCTATTCAACATAGTGTTGGAAGTTCTGGCTAGGCAATCAGGCAAGAGAAAGAAATCAAGGGATTCAGTTAGGAAAAGAAGAAGTCAAATTGTCCCTGTTTGCAGATGACATGATTGTATATTTAGAAAACCCCATTGTCTCAGCCCAAAATCTCCTTAAGCTGATAAGCAACTTCAGCAAAGTCTCAGGATACAAAATTAATGTGCAAAAATCACAAGCATTCTTATACACCAGTAACAGACAAACAGAGAGCCAAATCATGAATGAACTCCCATTCACAATTGCTTCAAAGAGAATAAAATACCTAGGAATCCAACTTACAAGGGATGTAAAGGACCTCTTCAAGGAGAACTACAAACCACTGCTCAGTGAAATAAAAGAGGACACAAACAAATGGAAGAACATACCATGCTCATGGATAGGAAGAATCAATATCGTGAAAATGGCCATACTGCCCAAGGTTATTTATAGATTCAATGCCATCCCCATCAAGCTACCAACGACTTTCTTCACAGAATTGGAAAAAACTGCTTTAAAGTTCATATGGAACCAAAAAAAGAGCCCGCATTGCCAAGACAATCCTAAGTCAAAAGAACAAAGCTGGAGGCATCACGCTACCTGACTTCAAACTATACTACCAGGCTACAGTAACCAAAACAGCATGGTACTGGTACCAAAACAGATATAGACCAATGGAACAGAACAGAGCCCTCAGAAATAATACCACACATCTACAGCCATCTGATCTTTGACAAACCTGACAAAAACAAGAAATGGGGAAAGGATTCCTATTTAATAAATGGTGCTGGGAAAATTGGCTAGCCATAAGTAAGCTGAAACTGGATCCTTTCCTTACTCCTTATCGAAAATTAATTCAAGATGGATTAGAGACTTAAATGTTAGACCTAAAACCATAAAAACCCTAGAGGAAAACCTAGGTAATACCATTCAGGACATAGGCATGGGCAAGGACTTCATGTCTAAAACACCAAAAGCAACGGCAACAAAGCCAAAATTGACAAATGGGATCTCATTAAACTAAAGAGCTTCTGCACAGCAAAAGAAACTACCATCAGGTGAACAGGCAACCTACAGAATGGGAGAAAATTTTGCAATCTACTCATCTGACAAAGGGCTAATATCCAGAACCTACAAAGAACTCAAACAAATTTACAAGAAAAAACAAACAACCCCATCAAAAGTGGGCAAAGGATATGAACAGACATTTCTCAAAAGACATTCATACAGCCAACAGACACATGAAAAATGCTCATCATCACTGGCCATCAGAGAAATGCAAATCAAAACCACAATGAGATACCATCTCACACCAGTTAGAATAGCAATCATTAAAAATCAGGAAACAACAGGTGCTGGAGAGGATGTGGAGAAATAGGAACACTTTTACACTGTTGGTGGGACTGTAAACTAGTTCAACCATTGTGGAAAACAGTATGGCGATTCCTCAAGGATCTAGAACTAGAAATACCATTTGACCCAGCCATCCCATTACTGGGTATATACCCAAAGGATTATAAATCATGCTGCTATAAAGACACATGCACACGTATGTTTATTGCAGCACTATTCACAATAGCAAAGACTTGAATCAACCCAAATGTCCATCAGTGACAGACTGATTAAGAAAATGTGGCACATATACACCATGGAATACTATGCAGCCATAAAAGGATGAGTCTTTACAGCAGAATCATTATTAAAAAATTCAAAAAATAAAAATAACAAGATTAAAGAAATACAGGAAGGGAACATCTTACACATGTTGAATGTAAATTAGTGTATACATGGAAAAAATGTTGATTAAATTTGTCAAACAACCTAAAAACAGCTATGTCTGCTTAACAATTAATCAACTATATATTTTAAAAGAAAAAAATCATATATCAGTTTCATGGATATGCATTTCTTATGTTAATTATTTCTGGTTTAACAGCAAGATATGAATAATCTAAATGTCAATCAATGTATGAATGATAAATTTTGAGTCATGCCTTAAATTTCAATGATTCCCAATATTGTGTCCTTTAGGTGACTGACCATGGTGCAATCACTCAGATTTTTTACTTTTTAACCTTGTATCTGAGCTTCTCATCTAGAAAATTGAAAAGGAGTAATTAAAAGTATGTTACCAGCTAAAAGAAATCATATTCAGATCTGACACATGTACTTTCTGTCACATTTCTTCTCTATGATTGTAAGCTTCCTGAGGCTGTTTACAGAAACCAGAAGACATATCTGAAATGCTTGCAAAGAAAAATATTGGTGTAACCAGATAAAAATTAAACTTTTTCTTTAAAATTACTTTCAGGTATTTCTTTTATGCAATGAAAAAGGTCATGTGAAAAGAAAATTATGGATATATATGTAAATCTAGGTCACAAAGGTATCATGTCATTGCAGCAACATGAATCAACAGGAAGATTTTATGTTAAATGAAATAATAAAGCTAAGACAGGTAGTTCATGTTCTCACCTATTCATACATGATCTAGAAATGATCTCAGGAAGAGATGAGAATGAGAAATACTAGAAGCTGGGAAGTGCTGTTAAGGAGACATTAGATAAAAGAGAATTAGCTATATACCCAAAATAGTAAGTGAAATTCCAATGTTTGATAGCAGAGAAAAAGTGAGTTATACATTTTAACAGAATACACAGTATATTTCAAAATAGCTGTAAGAGAAGACTTGAAAGTAAACACATGCAATGACAAATATTCTGGTGATTGACATCCATATATAAAACTAGGTCAACAGAGTTTAAATATATGAAATAGAAATTCTGTATTACACAAATATGAAATATTCATCAGTAAAAGAAATGGTTAAAAGATTAATCAGAGGAATATTAGAATGTTCCAATAACCAGGAATTTTACTGTTTCATTATTGTCAATTGCTATCAATGAAAAAATGAGGTGCAAATGAATGAAATGAAACAGCACATTAAATAGGAGAGAAAGATTACCTGCTCAAATGTTTTCATATAGCCTACAGATGGGTACAGGCCTGTTATTATTTCAGTGGATACACTGTAAACCTAAATGAAAGTGAGTAAAAAACTCATTGAAAAATGAACTTGAACAGAATGTAAAGAAAATAGTTTGAGCAGAATTACAAATCACATAGCAATATGTTTATATCAATTAAGAGGTTCACTGTTCTCTACATTTATGGTGCTGCAACCTCAACATTATTATATATGAGAAACTCAATGTTTCCTTCACCAGATTAGAACTTAACATTAGAGACAACCCTTAATGTTATTTTTGAATATATGAGTGAAGAACTTATTCTTCTTTCCTGTATTTGCCTGAATCCTTTTCCATCAACCTTAACCATAATATCAAAAGTGTCTAGTTCTTTTATTTTTAGAATCTCTGTATTCAAAATCATGTCTCTATTATTTTAAAGAATTTGAGCTTCTTAAAATCTGTAATATGTGTAACAATGTCAGATGACAACTGTTACATTGTCACTATAATCTATAGTAAGAATTACTCAAACAATGGCTATCTATTCTGTTCAGAATAATAATTGCTAAAATCACAATGGATGAACAGTAAGACTTTGGCCTATAGAAGTTTAAATAAGCAAATTCCACATCTTCATTAGCAAAATCAGGAAAATGTTTAAAAATCACCCAATTCCAACAGAAAATCACAATGTAAAATGAAATCATTTGATCAGCATAAAGGTGAATCAGATGTTAATTTTCTGTTAAGATTATTCAACTATCAGGAAAAGTCAACAATCAATTATTATTTTTGAGCAAAAAATAAACTGTTTACATAGAAGTTATAGATTATTCAGATATTGAAAATGTGGTAGAAATTGAAAAAATTTTCATCAATGATATTTGATTAGATCTTTGCAAATAGCACAGTGATTTAACAAAACAATGATTGGTTCTTCACCATTTTTGAGCAGAAGTGAATAAAACTTAAAGATTTTGAATAATCTAGGGAAACAATACAAACAAAAAATGTTCATAACATTGTAGAATAAAATTTGAATAAAAGGAGACAAAAAGATTATTTATAAATAATGTGCTAAAATTTTCCAATTATATAATTAAAGACATACAGATTCAAGAAGTAGCAAAATATTGAAAAAAATAAATTCAATGAAATCTACACAAAATCCATATTTTGAAAACTCGTAATATGATTGTTGGAATCATTTGAAGTAACATATTTTTTTTTTTTTTTTTATTTTATTATACTTTAAGTTCTAGGGTACATGTGCACAATGTGCAGGTTTGTTACATATGTATACTTGTGCCATGTTGGTGTTGCTCAACTGCAGCACCCATCAACTCGTCATTTACATTAGGTATAACTCCCAATGCAATCCCTCCCCTCCCTCCTCCATGATAGGCCCCGTGTGTGATGTTCCTTCCAGAGTCCAAGTGATCTCATTGTTCAATTCCCACCTATGAGTGAGAACATAGTGTTTGGTTTTCTGTTCTTGATAGTTTGCTGAGAATGATGGTTTCAGCTGCATCCATGTCCTACAAAGGACACAAACTCATCCTTTTTATGGCTGCATAGTATTCCATGGTGTATATGTGCCACATTTTCTTAATCCAGTCTGTCACTGATGGACATTTGGGTTGATTCCAAGTCTTGTTATTGTGAATAGTGCTGCAATAAACATATGTGCATGTGTCTTTATAGCAGCATGATTTATAATCCTATATACCTAGTAATGGGAATGGCTGGGTCATGGACATCTAGTTCTAGATCCTTGAGGAATCGCCATACTGTTTTCCACAATGGTTGAACTAGTTTACAATCCCACCAACAGTGTGTTCCTATTTCTCCACATCCTCTCCAGCACCTGTTGTTTCCTGACTTTTAATGATTGCCATTCTAACTGGTGTGAGATGGTATCTCATTGTGGTTTTGATTTGCATTTCTCTGATGGCCAGTGATGATGAGCATTTTTCATGTGTCTGTTGTTGTATGAATGTCTTCTTTTGAGAAATGTCTGTTCATATCCTTTGCCCACTTTTTGATGGGGTTGTTTGTTTTTCTTGTAAATTTGTTTGAGTTCTTTGTAGGTTCTGGATATTAGCCCTTTGTCAGATGAGTAGATTGCAAAAATTTTCTCCCATTCTGTAGGTTGCCTGTTCACTCTGATGGTAGTTTCTTTTGCTGTGCAGAAGCTCTTTAGTTTAATTAGATCCCATTTGTCAATTTTGGCTTTTGCCGTTGTTTTGGTGTTTTAGACATGAAGTTGCCCATGCCTATGTCCTGAATGGTACTACCTAGGTTTTCTTTAGAATGGTATTAGGTCTCATTTAAGTCTCTAATCCATCTTGAATTAATTTTCATAAGGAGTAAGGAAAGGATCCAGTTTCAGCTTTCTATAGCCAATTTTCCCAGCACTATTTATTAAATAGGATCCTTTCCCCATTTCTTCAGGTTTTATCAAAGATCAGATGGCTGTAGATGTGGTATTATTTCTGAGGACTCTGTTCTGTTCCATTGGTCTATATCTCTGTTTTGGTACCAGTACCATGCTGTTTTGGTTACTGTAGCCTGTAGTAGTATAGTTTGAAGTCAGGTGTGAGCCAGCTTTGTTCTTTTTGACTGGATTGTCTTGGCATGCGGCTCTTTTGGTTCCATATGAACTTTAAAGCAGTTTTTCCAATTCTGTGAAAGTCTGCTTATGGGGATGGCATTGAATCTATCTCCTTGGCAGTATGGCCATTTCCTGATATTGATTCTTCCTATCCATGAGCATGGTATGTTCTTCCATTTGTTTGTGTCCTCTTTATTTCACTGAGCAGTGGTTTGTAGTTCTCCTTGAAGAGGTCCTTTACATCCCTTGTAAGTTGGATTCCTAGGTATTTTATTCTCTTGTGAAGCAATTGTGAATGGAAGTTCATTCATGATTTGGCTCTCTGTTTGTCTGTTACTGGTGTATAAGAATGCTTGTGATTTTTGCACATTAATTTTGTATCCTGAGACTTTGCTGAAGTTGCTTATCAGCTTAAGGAGATTTTGGGCTGAGACAATGGGGTTTTCTAAATATACAATCATGTCATCTGCAAACAGGGACAATTTGACTTCTTTTCCTAACTGAATACCCTTTATTTCTTTCTCTTGCCTGATTGCCCTAGCCAGAACTTCCAACACTATGTTGAATAGGAGTGGTGAGAGAGGCATCCCTGTCTTGTGCCAGTTTTCAAAGGAATGCTTCCAGTTTTGCCCATTCAGTATGATATTGGCTGTGGGTTTGTCATAAATAGCTCTTATTATTTTGAGATATATTCCATCAATACCAATTTATTGAGAGTTTTTAGCATGAAGGGCTGTTGAATTTTGTCAAAAGCCTTTTCTGCATCTATTGAGATAATCATGTGTTTTTTGTCTTTGGTTCTGTTTATATGCTGGATTATGTTTATTGATTTGCTATATGTTGAACCAGCCTTGCATCCCAGGGATGAAGCCCACTTGATCATGGTGGATAAGCTTTTGATGTGCTGCTGGATTTGGTTTGCCAGTATTTTATTGAGGATTTTTGCATCGATGTTCATCAGGGATATTGGTCTAAAATTCTTTTTTTGTTGTGTCTCTGCCAGGCTTTGGTATCAGGATGATGTTGGCCTCATAAAATGAGTTAGGAGGATTCCTCTTTTCTATTGATTGGAATAGTTTCAGAAGGAATGGTACCAGCTCCTCTTGTACCTCTGGTAGAATTCAGCTGTGAATCCATCTGGTCCTGGACTTTTTTGGTTGGTAGGCTATTAATTATTGCCTCAATTTCAGAGCCTACTATTGGTCTATTCAGGGATTCAACTTCTTCCTGGTTTAGTCTTGGAGAGTGTAAGTGTCCAGGAAATTATCCATTTCTTCTAGATTTTCTAGTTTATTTGCATGAGAGGTGTTTATAGTATTCTCTGATGGTAGTTTGTATTTCTGTGGGTCGGTGGTGATATCCCTTTATCATTTTTATTGCATCTATTTGATTCTTCTTCTTTTCTTCTTTATTAGTCTTGCTAGTGGTCTATCAATTTTGTTGATCTTTTCAAAAACCAGCTCCTGGATTCATTGATTTTTGAGGGTTTTTGTGTCTCTATCTCCTTCAGTTCTGCTCTGATCTTAGTTATTTCTTGCCTTCTGCTAGCTTTTGAATGTGTTTGCTCTTGCTTCTAGTTCTTTTAATTGTGATGTTAGAGTGTCAATTTTAGATCTTTCCTGCTTTCTCTTGTGGGCATTTAGTGCTATAAATTTCCTCTACACACTGCTTTAAATGTGTCCCAGAGATTCTGGTATGTTGTATCTTTGTTCTCATTGGTTTCAAAGAACATCTTTATTTCTGCCTTCATTTTGTTATGTACCCAGTAGTCATTCAGGAGCAGGTTGTTCAGTTTCCATGTAGTTGAGCGTTTTGATTGAGTTTCTTAGTCCTGAGTTCTAGTTTGATTGCACTGTGGTCTGAGAGACAGTTTGTTATAATTTCTGTTCTTGTACATTTGCTGAGGAGTGCTTTACTTCCAATATGTGGTCAATTTTGGAATAAGTGTGATGTGGTGCTGAGAAGAATGTATATTCTGTTGATTTGGGGTGGAGAGTTCTGTAGATGTCTATTAGGTCTGCTTGGTGCAGAGATGAGTTCAATTCCTGGATATCCTTGTTAACTTTCTGTCTCGTTGATCTGTCTAATGTTGACAGTGGGTGTTGAAGTCTCCATTATTATTGTATGGGAGTCTAAGTCTCTTTGTAAGTCTCTAAGGACTTGCTTTATGAATCTGGGTGCTCCTGTATTGGGTGCATATATATTTAGGATAGTTAGCTCTTCCTGTTGAATTGATCCCTTTACCATTATGTAATGGCCTCTTTGTCTCTTTTGATCTTTGATGGTTTAAAGTCTGTTTTATCAGAGACTAGGATTGCAACCCCTGCTTTTTTTGTTCTCCATTTGCTTGGTAGATCTTCCTCCATCCCTTTATTTTGAGCCTATGTGTGTGTCTCTGCACATGAGATGGGTCTCCTGAATACAGCAACACTGATGGTCTTGACTCTTATCCAGTTTGCCAGTCTGTGTCTTTTAATTGGACCATTTAGTCCATTTACATTTAAGGTTAATATTGTTATGTGTGAACTTGATCCTGTCATTATGATATTAGCTGGTTATTTTGCTCGTTAGTTGATGCAGTTTCTTCCTAGCATTGATGGTCTTTTACATTTTGGCATGTTTTTTGCAATGGCTGGTACTGGTTGTTCCTTTCCATGTTTAGTGCTTCCTTCAGGATCTCTTGTAAGGCAGGCCTGGTGACAAAATCTCTAAGCATTTGCTTATCTGTAAAGGATTTTATTTCTCCTTCACTTATGAAACTTAGTTTGGCTGGATATGAAATTCTGGGTTGAAAATTCTTTCTTTAAGAATGTTGAATATTGGCCCCACTCTCTTCTGGCTTGGAGTTTCTCTGAGAGATCTGTTGTTAGTCTGATGGGCTTCCTTGTGGGTAACCCGACCTTTCTCTGGCTGCCCTTAAGATTTTTTCCTTCATTTCAACTTTGGTGAATCTGGCAATTATGTGTCTTGGAGTTGCTCTTCTCGAGGAGTATCTTTGTGGCATTCTCTGTATTTCCTGAATTTGAATGTTGGCCTGCCCTACTAGGTTGGGGAAGTTCTCCTGGATGATATCCTGAAGAGTGTTTTCCAACTTGGTTCCATTTTCCCCTCACTTTCAGGCACACCAATCAGATGTAGATTTGGTCTTTTACATAATCCCATATTTCTTGCAGGCTTTGTTCATTTCTTTTTTTCTCTTTTTCTCTAAACTTTCTTCTCGCTTCATTTCATTCATTTGATCCTCAATCGCTGATACTCTTTCTTCCAGTTGATCAAGTCGGTTACTGAAGCTTGTGCATTTGTCACGTATTTCTCGTGTCATGGTTTTCATCTCTCTTTTTTATGGCCTTCTACATTATTCTAGTTATATTCTTCCATTCTTTTTCAAGATTTTTAGTTTCTTTTTGCTGGTACATAGTTCCTCCTTTAGCTCTGAGAAGTTTGATGGACTGAAGCCTTCTTCTCTCAACTCAAAGTCATTCTCCGTCCAGCTTTGATCCGTTGCTGGCGATGAGCTGTGTTCCTTTGGAGGGGAGATGCACTCTGATTTTTGAATTTCCAGCTTTTCTGCCCTGCTTTTTCCCCATCTTTGTGGTTTTATCTGCCTTTGGTCTTTGATGATGGTGACGTACTGATGGGGTTTTGGTGTGGGTGTCCTTTCTGTTTGTTAGTTTTCCTTCTAACAGTCAGGACCTCAGCTGCAGGTCTGTTGGAGTTTGCTTGAGGTCCACTCCAGACCCTGTTTGCCTGGGTATCAGCAGCAGAGGCTGCAGAAGATAGAATATTGCTGAACAGTGAGTGTTGCTGTCTGATTCTTGCTCTGGAAGCTTCTCTCAGGGTGTACCCACCATGTGAGTGTGAGGTGTTGGTCTGCCCCTAGTGGGGATGTCTCCCAGTTAGGCTACTCAGGGGTCAGGGACCCACTTGAGCAGGCAGTCTGTCTTCTCAGATCTCAACCTCTGCTGGGAGATCCACTGCTCTCTTCAAAGCTGTCAGACAGGGTCATTTACATCTGCCTAGGTTTCTACTGCTTTTTGTTTAGCTATGTCCTGTCCCCAGAGATGGAGTCTACAGAGAGAGGCAGGTCCCCTTGAGCTGCAGTGGGCTCCACCCAGTTCGAGCTTCCCAGTGGCTTTGTTTACCTACTTAAGCCTCAGCAATGGTGGATGCCCCTCCCCCAGCATCACTGCTGCCTTGTAGTTAAATCTCAGACTGCTGTGCTACCAAGGAGGGAGGTTCATGGGCGTGGGACCCTCTCATCCAGGTGTGGGGTATAATCTTCTCGATTGCTGTTTGCTAAAACCCTTGGTAAAGTGCAGTATTAGGGTGGGAGTTACCTGATTTTCCAGTTGTTATGTGTCTCAGTTTCCCTTTTCTAGGAAAAGGGATTCCCTTTCCCCTTGAACTTCCCAGATGAGGTGATGGCTTGCTGTGCTTCAGCTCTCACTGGTCGGTCTGCACCAACTGACCAGCACCGATTTTCCAGCACTCCCCAGTGAGATGAACCCTATACCTCAGTTGAAAATGCAGAGATCACCCATCCTCTGTGTCACTCGCCCTGGGAGCTGGAGGCTGGAGCTGCTCCTATTCAGCCATCTTCCTCCGGGACCTTGACTTCTTGATACATTTAGATAGTAAGCTATTGACTCATGTGATTATGGAACGTGGGATTTGTCAGTCTCAACATCCACAGTTGGTAAGCCATAAATCCAGGACAACCACTGATGGTCTGAGTCCAATGACCTGGGCACCAGGAGAGCCAATGATATAGTTCAACTCTGAAGGCAGGCAGAGTTATGACTCAGGAAGTGCCTATGTTTCAGTTAGGACCTGAAGGCAGGAAAATACTGATGCCTCTGCTCAAAGCCAGTCAGGCAGACTGAATTCTCTCTTACTTGGCCTTTACTTCTATTCAGGTTTTCAAATGCCTTTTATTCTATGCTTTGTGCTTTGATTGAGCCCCACCCACCTTGGGGAGAACAATCTTCTTTACTCAATGTGTAGACTCAACTGTTCCTCTCATCCTGAAACACCCTCCAGTCACCAGAATAATAATTAAGCAAAGGGCACTCTGTGGCCCAGTCAAGTTGACAGATAAAATAAACTACCACCGCCACTATTTGTAAATAGTTAGCAGTATGCATTGCCTGATTATGCAAGGTGAGGAAGACAGATATTGATGACTTCCATCTGCTACCCTCAGAAGTTACAAGCTTTCGTAGTGATTGCATATTTGCAGGGGTGTGTGTGTGCATGTGTTTGTAAATGAAGTAGGTTAAGTACCAAAGAAATAAAACTAAAAAAAACTGTGTGTATATATAAATGTATGTATATACACACACACATATACAAATATATATACACACAAACATAAAAATGTATCATTATCTATCGATCGATCTATCTCTCTCTCTCTATCTATCAATCTATCAAAAGATCATTTCTAATTGGTGTTAACAAGCAAGAATTAAAGGAAATCTACCACTAAATCCAAGCCATAGGAAATCATTAAGAGTTCAACAGAGCCAAAGAGGGGAAAGCATTCAAAGAGGTAGAAAGATATAGGAGAGAACACTAGCTGTTCCACACTCTGACAGGTTTTCTGGCAGGGTGGCGTGTCTTCATAACAAAGTATAGAAGTGGAAGTAGTTACTACTCACAGATGTGGTTCATAAAATTCTCTATTGTCTATTCCTGCAAGCTGTTTTTGTTTTCTGTCTACGTGGCCAGAGACAACTTCCAAGGCCACCTTGGAAGCCACATGTTGAAGATGGTACCATCTTTGCCAGCCAGGGTCTTTAAGCACTTACCCATGGTCTATGGGAATTCTTCTTTTGGTCTGTTCATCTGGTCAACACCACGTTACAATCTACAGGTGAACTTCTATTGGATTTCAGCCATTATATACTTTGGGGTCTTTTTGTCACAACAGGTAATATTACTCAAACAAATACAAGACGGGTGAGTGGGGGAAGAGTATGACTATATGGGCACCATGCATTTTTCCAGTGAGAAGAAAACAGATTACACATCAAAAGATTTTGTTTATGGCCAGTTTGGGCCCAGTTTATGACCAGATTGGGGGCCTCTTCTCAACATGGCCCCTTTTTTGTTTTGCAAAGTGATAAAAGCAAAGACAGCTTTGTCGTGGTGAGCTACTTCTCACAGTAGTTGGGATTCACATCTGCAGACTATACAAAGACAAACAACACAGATTAAAAGCACAGTCATTGAAATCACAGAGCCTCCAAGTGTCTTTATCTATTTTAATGGGTTAGTAACTGGTAATCTGTCTGCACTTCCTTCAAGCACTCCAGTTCCTGGCATTAAGGTCAGGTGTGCCTGGGATGCTTTAAACATTAGTTCTCTTAATTTTGCAGTATCCAAAGACAAGCTTGTAAAGTGTCCTTCTAGATGCTTTTTTATTCTTTCCGAAATTTTGATCTTATTTAAGAACTATTAATAGTTTCCAAAAATCCTTATGTTTATCCCCTACAGTAGGCCATATCGTTTGAAGTTGAGGTGCCACTATACTGCCATGTTTCCAGATAATAGAAACACTTGTCATCTTTCTTACCATTTCTACCATCTGACTGTTATGTTTAAACCAGCTGAACATAGTGTGGCCATATCATGCAGACTGAGAGGTACAATTGAAGCTAAACATCCCCGTAGGTGACTAATCAATTATTCCATGGGAATCATTGTGCAGCACGTTTGCTGTTCTCCAGTGCAATCTTCCCAAAGAAAGATGTTCATTATTTCTGGCCAGGTCCAATTCTGTTTACAAATAGGCTTTTGACAGCAGTATGCCTCAATTATAGGAGTACATTTATTATGGTAAATACTGAGAGCAGAAAGCATGTGTAAATGTGTCATAGAGTGATTACATGCAGGCATTATTGCCAGCCAAGATTGATAAATATGCCCAATTAGTATAATTGTTCTCTGTGTCAACACTTGATGAAGGAATACTCACAACAATGGTGATCACTGCTATCATAGCTATCATTAAATTACTCATTGTGACTGGTTGTCCCATTTTCTCAGGCTTTCTTCCACCATCTGTGGCAGCTGCTTTATCTATCCCCAGGTAGGTGACTGTGTTGGATGTGTATTGCTCACGACAGTTGGGGTCCTCCTCAGTGTCAGTCTAAACATGACTGCAACTGGAGGTTCCTTGAGATCCTCCTGGAATCTCTTCCTCAGCATCTGGCTCATGATAAGGTTTCAGGGGTCTTGATGGTATCAAAATTGGCTGCTGGTGCTGGCCTGGAGAAACACAAACATAACATCTACCCCAAGTTATTATTTTCCTATGTCCCAACTTTTTGTTATAGGATCTCTCCACCAAACCAGTTGCTTTGCTTCTGTCTTTGCAGCTGGTTTCTGCAGATGCTGTCCAGCTGATAGCATCTGGCCTTTAGGCAGGCTCAAAAAATTTAAAGTCAATTGCATATGGGGTGTCCCATAGTCCCTGTTTCTCCCCTTTTGCTTTTGCAACTGCTGTTTTAGGAAGAGCTTCATTCTCTTTACTATGGCTTGTCCTTGAGAATTACATAGGATAGCAGTAATGTGTTTAATATTCCCTGTAGAGAAAAACGTAGCTAGAGCTTGGCTAGTATAGCTCAGGGCATTGTCCATTTTAATAGAAGCTGGAATGCCTATCACTGCAAAACACTGCAAAAGATGACGTTTAACACAGGCAGAAGACTCTCCTGATTGGCATGTAGCCCAGAAAAAGTGAGAAAAGGTGTCCACACATACATGTACATAAGCTAGTCTCCCAAACAAGGGAACATGTGTGATATCCATTTGCCAAAGAGAATTAGGTTCCAATCAACAAGGGTTAACTCCTCCTGTAAAAGATCAGGAATGTACCATTTGGCAAGTAGGGCATTACTGGATAATAGCTTTAACCTCTTTCCAAGTAGTGCTGGATTTGTGTTTGAGACTGCAGGCATTAACATGGGCTAAATTGTGAAAGTGTCTAGCATTAGATATTGCAGTAGCAAGTAGGCAATCAGCCATTTGATTCCCTTCCATCTAAAGTCCTTGAAGAGGTGTGTGAGCCCTAATGTGAGTGATGTAATAAGGGTGCATTCTACTCCAAACTGTTGCTTGCAGTTGGTGAAATAAAGTCATCAGTTGCTCATCTGTATTAAATCATAACTGAGAATTTTCAATTAATTGTGTGGAATGAACCACATAGGAAGAATCAGAAATCACATTAATAGGTATATTAAAAACAGTCAATACCTCAATTATAGCTGCAAGCCACACTTTTTGATATGGATTATGGGGTGTCTGAAAAACTTTACCTTTCAAGTCAGAATAAGAATCTTTACCATTACTAGACCTATCTGCAAAAAACATTCTCAGTAACTTCAATTGGTTAAATTTAGTTATTTTAGGGAGAATCCAATTAGTTAATTTCAGAAATTGAAACAGTTTTGTTTTAGGAAAATGATTGTTGAGAATACTCACAAAGTCAGCTAAATGGCTTTGCCAAGTAAGACTATTTATAAAGCTTGCTGTATTTGTGCCTTCATGAGAGGGATAATAATTTTTCCAGGATCATATCCATGTAATTTAATAATCTTGGTTCTCCCAATTTCTACTATAGTAGCGATTTGATCCAAATTAGGAGTTAGAGTCTGTGAATAAGTATATGGAAGAAAAATCCACTCTACAAGTTCTTGCTCTTGAACAATAACACTAGTAGGTAAATGCTGAGTCCAAAAAATTAGCAAACCTAGAATCTTTTCTGGATCATTTCTGTTTATCTGAGTCTTATGCACTGCTTTTAAATCAGCTGTAATTCTGCCTCAGCCTCCTTTGTTAATTGCCAAAGGCTAGTGAGACTAGGATCTCCTTTAAGGACAGAAAATGGTAAGAAAAAGAGTGGCCTGACCCTCCAGATCTTTCTTTCCTGGAGGACACTGGGTAGGTACTCATGGCATAAGTAGGAATGCCCAGAGCAAGTGGTATCCAATTAATGTACCATAGTAATTTTTGAAAGTCATTTAATGTTTTCAATTGATCCCTACATATGGTTACTTTCTGTGGCACAATGATAGTGTGATTTACTGAGGTCCCTACGTAGGAGTAAGGAGCAGTAGTCTGTATATTCTCAGGATCCATAATTAAACTGGCATGAGAAATTGAATTTTGCAATTGATCATCACATTAGAGTAATAGTTCTCAAGTGGGGGCAGCACAAAGTATATCATCCGTATAATGGATAATATAACATTGTGAAAATTATTTATGGGAAGATTCAATGGATTGCTCTACATAACTCTGGCAAATTGTTGGACTGTTTCACATGCCTTGTGGCAACACTTTCCAGTGAAAATGCTTAGCAGGCTGCAGGTTGTTTACTGCAGGAATTGTAAATGCAAACTCTTCACAGCCTTGCTCAGCTAAGGGGATAGTAAAGAAACAGTCTTTTAAATCTATGACTATTAAAGGTCAATTTTTTGGCATCATAGCATGAGAAGGCAGTCCTGGCTCCAATGTCCTCATCAGTTGTATAACTGAATCAACGGCACTTAAATCAGTTAACATTCTCCATTTACCTGATTTTTTTCTTATTTATGAGAACTGGAGGATTCCAAGGGGTAAATGTTGGAGCTATGTGTCCTTTTCTAAATATTTAGTAGCTAAGTCCTCTAAAGTATCTAGTTTCTCTTTACTCACTGGCAATTGATCTATCCAAATTGGCCTTATCTGTTAACCATTTCAAAGGTATAGGTTCTGGAGGCTTAACAATGGCTGTCAACAAAAGTGACATCCTAAACCTTGGTAGGAACTGTGTCTTTCCACTTGAAACAGTTCCTTCCAACCTTACGAAGATTTTCCTAGTCCTATACCAAGGACATACGCCACTTCATGTATCATACGTTGACTTTGAGGGATATATAATTGTTCTGGAATTAGAACTTGTGCTCCTCATAGTTTTAATAAATCTCTCCCCATAAATTTATAGGTACAGAAGTTATAATTGGTTGAATAGTCCCAGGTTGTCCATTGGGCCCTTCACAATGCAAAATATAACTACTTTGATATACTTCAGGTGCTTTACTAACTCCAACTCTGTTAAATTGAGTGGATTGAATTGGCCACGGGAATGCCCAGTGCTGTAGAGAAATGATTGAAAAGTCTGCTCTGTATCTACCAAACATTTAAATTTCTTTCCGTGATAGATATTTCACATTAGGCACCACTTGCCAAGACCAGCTGAGTCATGGAGTTGCTAACCCAGAGGTGCTAGAGGAATTAAAGACACACACACACAGAAATATAGAATGTGGAGTGGGATCAGGGGACTCACAGCCTTCAGAACTGACAGCAGTTGCTCCAGGTGCTGCTTGAACATGACTGGGGCAACTAATTTTTGCCCAGTGTCATCTGTAAAAGAAAGGTCTGGAGGGTCCAGCCACTCTTTTTCTTCCAAATAAGGAGGGAGTGCAGAAGGGTAGGGAAGAACCTCTTCCTCCTTTGCCACTTTATATTTAGCCAGCAAAACAAACATGCTATGTTACCTCTTCTGTTATACTTTCCTTCCTCATCATTATTGTGAAAAGGTTCCAAGGTGGAATGAACAAGAGCCCACACTTGTCCCATTGTTACCCTGATGTTCACTAGCTCCCCTTTTTACTCACCATGGGGATTGCTTAAGAGTACTCAGCTGTCCTCCAGTTTAGCTCCACGTTCTCCAACTATCAATCTGGCAACTCTTTGGCTCTGGTTCGGGCGCCACATTCGGCGCTACTTGCTAAGACCAGCTCGGTTGTGGAGACCCTAACCCAGTGGCACTAGAGGAATTAAAGACACACACACAGAAATATAGAGTGTGGAGTGGGAAATCAGAGAACTCACAGTTTTCAGAGCTGAGAGCTCCACAGAGTTTGACCCACATATTTATTGATAGCAAGCCAGTGATAAGCATTATTTCTATAGATTAAATACAAGTGTTCTTTACGGAAAACAAAGAGATGGGCGGAAACAAAGGGATGCCTCTGTCTAATTGTCTGCAGCAGGAACATGTCTTTAAGGCACAAACCACTCATGCTATTGTTTGTGATTTAGGAATGCCTTTAAGCGGTTTTTCACCATGGGTGGTCCAGGTGTTCCTTGTCCTCATTCTGGTAAACCCACATCATTCAGCATGGGCATCAAGGCCATCACGAACATATCACAGTGTTGCAGAGATTTTGTTTAAGGCCAGCTTTAGGGGCAGTTTATGGCCAGATTTGGAGGCCTGTTTACAATAGATTTTACTTTTCATTCTCTAGTTTCCTATTATTTTTCTTCTTATTTTTGGGAGCTCACAAGATTATTTAACCTAAGAAATATGTCATCTTAAGTGCAATCAATGATGATTTTGGGGGGAATTTTTCATAAGAAGACTGTGAGTCAGCCGTATTTCCAATGCAGTCACAGACCAATTTCTGTATCTTGGGTTTGATATTGTTTCCTGCTGAGTAGAACTAAAAGGAGTAGGAGCAATCAATTAACTATTAGTTCATAGAATGGAAGATTGGGGAAATCCAAAATTTTCTAGAAGAACCCTAAAGAATCAGGGAAAATAGAGCTTTTTGATTATGGTGCCCATAATACCTACCATAACCATCCTTAATAAGCCCTTCTTCTCACCACTACATTCCTGAACCTCTACTTAATCTATTTTCCCATGGTATGCAGTTAGCCACATCCCATTCAATAATGAATGAAATAACTCCAATTTTGGTGCTGACAAATAAGGAAATAAATTCCAACTCTACCACTTAAGATCTGTGCAATCTCTTCTGAACCAGCCCTCACTAATTTTGAACATTAAATAAATCATTTTGGGAAGGGCCTGAACTGTCTCTTGTAAAATGTGCGTTGAATACTTTATAGCACTGGACTAAATCTCCATTCAGAGAAGTCACATGCAGTAATCAGGGCAGATTTCTGTACAAGAAGTTGCAAATTATCACTATTAAATGATCTTTTGGGCACTCAGAGGAATTTTGAGATCTTGAATGAAACTCCCACCTCAATGGGTTTCTAGTTGAGTGAATATAAGGAAAACTAAAAATGTAGAGAACAAATCTTGATGGGAAATATTCTAATCCCCAATTCTACAAGAAAGAAAAAAATTCTCAGCAGAGACAAAGCTGCCACTTTCTCCTGGTGAATTGCACTTTTCTCTTCAGAACCCAGAACATAATGCAACACTGGGTGAGGAGTCCACAAGTGCTGTTTTAGGAGAATTTCTTTCACATCAGGGTAGTTCTGTTCTGCACCTGGCATTGGGAAAGGATCCTAAATTTTATGCCAAAACGTCTTAAAAGTGTACTCAATAGTAACTCAATAGTTACATGGTCCTGAAGCAATTCTAGTGAGAAAACTATGCTTTTAATCACCATCAAGAATGAAAAGTACACATGTCTCCCAGATTTTGAGTACCAACACTGATACCCATAACTAGAAAAGTGCTAAACTGTTCATCACCATGGCTTTCTGCCTGTCTAGCTTTTGGAAGCAAGGTTAAGCTAGGAGAATTTCTAAAAAATAAAAGATATGTATATTAAGCCCTGAAAATCCAGAAAAAGAATTGTTATTGTTTTACATAGACTGGTCTTCTGAAACAAATCTTCCTGTCAATGATGTATCTTAGAAAGTGCTAGAAATTTAGTAGTTTCAGATAGTTCTTAGTATACCCTGTCAGTTGATTTATTTTATATGCATACAGTTACAATTTTATGAAATTTAGTGGTTTTGGGTAGCTCTCAGTTATACCCTGTCAGTTGATTTATTTTGCATGCATACAGTTATGATTTTATGTACCCATCTTATCAGCCCTCAAGTCATTACAAACTTGGTAGTTTAAAACACCCCCACATTAATTTATAGTTCTTCTGTAGGTGAGAAATTAGGACATAGAATGAGTAGGTCTTCTGTCTAGCATTTCACTGGGTTGAAATAATAAGGCTGGCTAGGGCTGTGTCCTCAACAGGTGTCTAAACTGGGGAAGGCTGTACACCGAAGTTCTCTCAACTTGTTGGAATAATATTTTTGCTCATTGTTGTAGAATTATGCTTTGTTTTTTCTTTGCTTAAATTTCTTGTTTGTGCATGTGTATGGGGTTCATGAAAAATTTTGTTATATCTGCAAAATACATAGTGCTCAAGTCAGGATATCTGTGATTCTCATTACCTGAGCAGAATATATATTTTGTCAAGTATAGTCATCTTACTCTGCTGTCATACATTTAATCAATTCCTTCTATCTTACTGTATGTTTGCACCTGTTATTCCACTTACCTTCATCCTCCCATTTCTCTCTCTTCCCAGTCTCTGTTATCTATTTAGGAACTAAGTTGATGTTGCTTGAGGCTCATCACTTTGGGGCCACACTCAGTCTCCAATGCTTACTCTCAGGTTTTCCTCATGTGGCTGTATCCATTGGGCCTCTCACAAAATTTTTCTCACCATGAAGACATACATTCTTGTATATGGCATATCTGATTGGGTCAGACATCACCCCCCACATGATTTCCCTGTCATAAAATCAACTAATTCAGCACAACAATTGTGTCTGCAAAGTCCTTTCATGAAAGCACCTAGAATGAATAGCTGGAAGAGGAGAAGGGTTGTGTGCATCAGAAGGCAGGAATCTTAAAGGTGATCATAGAATCTTTGCCTACCACATTGTTACTATCATTTTTAGAATATATAAATGTACTCTGTTATTCTATATGCCCAGTAATTATGAAAATAAATAATTTCATAATAGGTCAACTACTTCGTTTTCCACAATGGCAAGAAAGACATAAATATTAAATGCTCTAAGGGTAATATTTTTCCCCAAGCCCTTCTCTCTAAGAATGATAAGAGAACAAAAAGGTTTTACCGTTTGGTTCTCCTTTTTTTTTTTTTTTTTTTCCAAATTACTAATGGGGGAGGAAACAAAAAATGTTTTATTCACTAAACATTTTACATTCATATGAATTCTGGATCCTAAATTGTAATACAAGTACTATCACTGGATGAAATCTGAATCCTACAAAGTATTTATATATATATTAAGCTATTTGAGGGAATAATACTTCCGCAAAGTGAGTACTAATCTTTGTTTAAAATCTTTGTTTGAATCTCATGATTCAAAATAAATCTGAAATAAATAAAGTAAGTAATCTTAAGGGATTTGAAACCATCAAAGATAAATGGCTGTTAGCTTCTTGTTTTTATCAGAGTTTTCAGTAGGCTTCCTTTCAATTATCCCATTGGTTTGGATTTAAAGGCTTAAAATATGGCATTTTTCCAAACTGATGAACTGTACCATGTCATAGAATTTCCTTCAACTTAGTTTTCATCCATGTGAACAGTGAAACAAACTGCTTTATTTTTATCAGTGACTAAATATTACTTTATAAAAAATATAGAATTTAAGATTTTAAGATTCTTTAAGATTTAAGGCAATTTTAAATTTACAAAAGAGCCATAGCTAATTTGGCATCAATCAGGTCAGTAAAAGGAGAAATTAAAAAATTTATTGACAAATGAAATTGTATAAATTTGCGGTGTATGATACGATGTTTGGGAATATGTATTCCTTTGTGAAATGTCTAGATGAAGTCAATTCACATGTGCATTACCTCACACACTTATCATGTGTTTGTGGTGAAAATGCTTAAAATCCACTTTCAGCAATTTTAAGTATGTAGTATATTGTATTAATTATAGCCACTATACACTGTACAACAGACCTCTTGAACTTATTCCTCACGTTGAACTGGATTTTGTATCCTTTGGCCAACATATCATTGATCTTCCCTCCTTCTCTCCAGGCCCTGGCAACAACCATTTTATTCTTGACTTCTATGAGTTTGATGTTTTTTAGATTCTACGTACAGGTGAGACCATGTGGTACTGAAGGAAATGATTTTACCTGGTGACTTTGCAACAGAAAAGGAATAACTGAAATATTTCCATTTCAGTTTTTGGACAACTTATTTAAAGTCTCTTGACCCCTTTCCTTCATTCATAGAAAACAAAAAATAGTATTTATTTAGTCTGGTATATTCTATGTGAAAGTATTTCAGTGGTGTCTGGGACATATTTTTCAAGGGAATATCAGTCATATTTTCCTTGATGTGACTGAAAAACTATTTCTGATATCACTTAAACAAACTAACAGAAAAAAAGCTTTTGACACTCTTTTGGGCTGTGATAACATCTTTTTTTTTTTTTTTTTTTGAGACAGAATCTTGCTCTGTCACCCAGGCTGGAGTGCAGTGGTATGATTTCAGCTCACTGCAGCCTCCACCTCCTGGGTTCAAATGGTTCTAGTGTGTTAGCCTCCTGAATAGTTGAGATTACAGGTGCCCACCACTGTCCGGAGCTGCGCGCCCCGGCCATAGCGAGTAATTATTGACGATTAGACGCCTGAGCTCTATTCATTTCCACCTCTCACCTCCTTCCCAGATTTGTCTTTTTCCCTGTATTAAATACCTCACACAAGATGGCGCTCTTCCTGCTTCTTCTTCACCGAAAAATTGTTACCAGTAGCAAAATGGTTACTTCCTAGCAGGCGCAACATGACCTCAACCGTTGAAACCGAAACCTGCCTGGCCGCCCTCTGAAATGAGATCATTTCCGCCTTGGCCCAACCCCTTCCTCTCCAAGTGTATATAAGGCACTGCATTACCGCCATTAAACGAGACTTGATCAGAGCACTGTCTTGTCTCCATTTCTCGTGTCTCTTGTTCCCCAAATTCCACTCCCTCCTCCAGGGCCTGCTTCGACGATCCCGCGGGCCGGGATACGTGGCCCGAACAGGGACCTGGAAACGAGGGACTCCGTGAGGAAGAGGACGCCAAAGGACGGTCGACCGCTAACAAAGACAAAAGAAAGTGAACTCTTCCGATCATCAAGGAACCTGCCGCCAGAATCGAAGGTAAGTGACGCGTCCGAAATGGGACAAGAATTAAGCCAACATCAGATCTATGTAGGACAATTAAAAGAGGCTTTAAAGATACGAGGAGTAAAGGTTAAAGGTAATGATTTGTTTAAATTTTTGATTTTGTAAAAGACACTTGCCCTTGGTTCCCACAGGAAGGAACTATTGATATTAAAAGATGGCGAGAGTAGGGATTGTCTTCAGGACTATTATAATACTTTTGGGCCAGAAAAATTCCTGTGACCGCCTTCTCTTATTGGAACCTCATTAGAGATTTAATAGATAAGAAGGAGGCCGATCCAAGTCATGGCTGCGGTCGCTCAGACAGAGCATATTTTAAAGGTTAGCTCCGCTCTAACCTTACAAAGCCTCCGCAAGATACGGAGGAGGATCTCATTTCCTCGAAAGTGATCATGAGGAAATCAAGTCTCCTTCTGTAACAGATAAAGAAATGCCACACGAAAACAAACAAAAAATACCCAATTTTACAGATGCTTCAAAAGAGGAGGAAATTAATAAGCCTAATCAATCAGACATAAATTGGGATGATTTAGAGGAAGAGGCGGCTAAATATCACAACCCTGATTTGCCTCCCTTTACTTCATACCCGCCCCATATAATAAGACACATAATGAGGCTTCTGCCCATTGTTATGGCAGCAATAGATCCCAAAGAAGAATTAAAACAAAAATTGCTCAACTAGAGGAACAAATTAAACTTGAAGAGTTACATCAATCATTGATAATTAGGCTCCAAAAGCTAAAGACAGGAAATGAAAAAATACCCAACTCAGACGCTATGGAGGGTTCCTTGCGCCCACCTCAGCGGCCTGGACAACATGTTCCAAAAGGGGGGTTAGTTGCTAGCCGACATAGAGAAGACTCCTCCCCCAAAGACGTTTTTCCGGTCACTGAAACCATAGATGAACGGGACAGGCTTGGAGGCATCATACTGGATTTGACTTTACTATTATAAAAGAGTTAAAGACTGCTGCCTCTCAGTATGGGGCTACTGCTCCATATACTCTTGCTATAGTGGAATCTGTAGCTGAGAATTGGCTCACTCCTACAGACTGGAATACCTTAGTTAGGGCAGTCCTTTCTGGGGGAGACCATTTAATTTGGAAGTCAGAGTTCTTTGAAAATTGTAGAGACACGGCTAAAAGAAATCAACAGGCAGGAAACGGTTGGGATTTTGATATGTTAACTGGTTTAGGTAATTATGCAGACACTCAGGCCCAAATGCAATATGATCCTGGATTGTTCTCGCAAATCCAGGCTGCCGCTACAAAAGCCTGGAGAAAACTTCCCGTTAAAGGAGATCCAGGGGCCTCGCTCACGGCGGTTAAACAAGGACCCGATGAGCCATTTTCAGACTTTGTGCATAGACTTATGACCACGGCAGGTAGAATCTTTGGAAATGCAGAAACGGGTGTAGATTATGTTAAACAGTTAGCTTATGAAAACGCTAACCCCGCCTGCCAAGCGGCAATCAGACCTTATCGAAAGAAAACAGATTTAACAGGATACATTCGCCTTTGTTCAGATATTGGGCCCTCATATCAACAAGGCCTAGCAATGGCCGCCGCTTTTAGCGGCCAAACAGTAAGAGACTTCCTCATTAACAAAGGTAGAGATAAAGGGGATGTTTTAGATGCGGTAAAAGGGGACACTTTGCAAAAGATTGCCATGAAAACCAAAATAAAAATCCAGAAGCAAAATTCCAGGCCTTTGCCCAAGGTGTAAAAGAGGAAGGCACTGGGCAAACGAATGTAAATCTAAAACTGACAGTCAAGGAAATCCTTTATCCCTAGGCAGGAAACGGGATGAGGGGCCAGCCTCAGGCCCCGAAACAAGCATATGGGGCAGTCAGCTTTGTTCCAGCCAGCAACAGCAATCCATTTCAAAACTTAGTAGAGCAACCCCAGGAAGTGCAGGACTGGACCTCAGTTCCACCTCCCACACAGTACTAACACCTGAAATGGGACCACAAACCTTAAATACCGGAATATATGGACCTTTACCACCTAACACTTTTGGGCTGCTTTTGGGAAGAAGTAGTGTCACCATGAGAGGCTTACAAGTCCTCCCTGGAGTTATCGATAATGATTATGAAGGAGAAATTAAAATTATGGCCAGAGCTATTGATAGTATTATTACTGTCCCTCAAGGAGTTAGAATAGCTCAGTTAATCCTGCTACCTTTGGTCAAAACAAATAATAATATTCAACACTCTAATAGAAATATAAAAGGTTTCGGATCATCAGACATCTATTGGGTGCAACCAATTACAAATCAAAAACCCTCTCTAACCTTATGGTTAGACGGGAAGGCATTCACTGGACTAATAGACACAGGGGCTGATGTAACTATCATTAAACAGGAAGATTGGCCCTCTCATTGGCCTACTACAGAGACTTTAACTCACTTGAGAGGAATTGGACAAAGCAGTAATCCTAAACAAAGTTCTAAATACCTAACATGGACAGATAAAGAAAACAATTCAGGCCTTATTAAGCCATTTGTCATCCCTTACCTACCTGTTAACCTTTGGGGGCGAGATCTGCTCTCTCAAATGAAAATTATAATGTGTAGTCCAAATGATATAGTTACTGCACAAATGTTAACTCAAGGATACACCCCTGGTAAAGGTCTTGGAAAAGGAGAAAACGGTATTCCACAGCCTATACTGGTTTCAGGACAATTTGATAAAAGGGGTTTGAAATTTTAGCTCAGGCCACTGACATACCTGCACCCCAAAGGTGCGCTGACCCCATTACTTGGAAGTCAGATGAGCCCGTTTGGGTTGATCAGTGGCCTTTACTCAATGATAAACTAAGTGCTGCCCGACAGTTAGTGCAGGAACAACTGATAGCGGACATATTGTGGAAAGTAATTCTCCTTGGAATACACCTATTTTTGTTATTAAAAAGAAGTCTGGCAAATGGAGACTCTTACAAGATTTAAGGGCGGTAAATATCACTATGATCCTTATGGGTGCCTTACAACCAGGATTGCCTTCACCAGTTGCGATTCCTCAAAAATATTTTAAAATCATTATTGACCTTAAAGACTGCTTTTTTACAATTCCCCTTCACCCTGCTGACCAAAAAAGATTTGCCTTTAGTCTTCCATCTACAAATTTTAAACAACCAATGAAGCGCTATCAATGGAAAGTCTTACCTCAGGGTATGGCCAATAGTCCTACCTTGTGTCAAAAATACGTAGCTGCTGCTATAGAGCCAGTCAGAAAAACATGGACACAAATGTATATTATACACTATATGGATGATATTTTAGTAGCAGGGAAATTGGCGAACAAGTCTTACAGTGCTTTGCCCAACTCAAACAAGAGTTAACAGCAGTCGGACTACAAATAGCCCCAGAAAAGGTACAACTACAAGATCCATACACCTATCTTGGTTTTCAAATTAATGGACCTAAAATCATTAATCAAAAGGTTGTTATATCGTCGTGATCATTTAAAAACTTTAAATGATTTCCAAAAATTACTGGGAGACATAAATTGGCTTCGCCATACTTAAAACTCACTACAGGAGAGTTAAAACCTCTTTTCGATATATTAAAAGGAGACTCTAATCCAAAATCCCCCAGGTCCATTACTAAAGAAGCATTAATAGCACTCCAACAGGTGGAATATGCCATCGCAACACAATTTGTTACCAGTATTGATTATTCTCAGCCATTAATATTCATTATTTTTAACACAACAATAACCCCTACTGGCTTATTCTGGCAGAGCAATCCCATTATGTGGGTACACCTGCCCTCCTCCCCTAAAAAGGTTTTGTTGCCTTATTATGATGCCATAGCTGATCTAATTATCTTGGGAAGAGAAAACAGTAGAAAGTACTTTGGAATAGAACCCTCTACCATTATACAGCCCTACACTCAATCACACATCCATTGGCTGTTACAAAATACGGAAGCCTGGCCAATTGCTTGCGCTTCTTACACTGGCACAATTGACAACCATTACCCACCTAACAAACTCATTCAATTTTGCAAACTTCATGCATTTGTGTTTCCCCATATTACCAATAAAGAACCTCTCAATGACGCATTACTAATTTTCACTGATGGATCTTCCACAGGACTTGCCGCTTACACCTACAATAATGTAGTCGTTAAATTCCAGACCACTTATACATCAGCTCAGCTAGTCGAATTGCAAGCTATAATTGCAGCATTATCAGCTTTTCCTTGTCAGCCACTTAACATTTACACAGACAGCGCCTACCTGGCTCATTCAATACCCCTCTTAGAGACCGTGCCTCAAATTAAACATATTTCAGACACAGCTAACTTATTTTTACAATGTCAACAACTTATTCAAAAAAGGACTACTCCCTTTTTTCTTGGGCATATCAGAGCACATTCAGGATTACCGGGACCTTTAACACGAGGTAACGCAACAGCCGACATGGCAACAAAAACCATAGCCACAGTCACTACAGACAATTTACAACAAGCGCAAAAAGCACATGCCTTACATCATTTAAACGCCCAAACCTTAAGACTCATGTTTAAACTTACTAGAGAACAAGCTCGACAAATAGTTAAACAATGCGCCAACTGCATAACGATTTACCTGTTCCTCATTTAGGAATTAACCCCGAGGACTCATCCCCAACGAAATTTGGCAAATGGACGTTACTCACCACTTAGAATTTGGTCAACTAAAATATATCCATGTATGCATAGACACCTATAGTGGATTCATTAGTGCAACTCTCCAAACAGGAGAGGCCACCAAACATGTCGTAGCTCATTTATTACACTGCTTTTCTATTTTAGGAATACCCAAACAAATTAAAACAGATAATGGCCCTGGGTATATAGCCAAAACCTTTTACAATTCTGCAATACCCTACAAATTAAACATACCACAGGCATTCCCTACAATCCCCAAGGACAAGGTATAGTAGAAAGAGCCCATCTGTCATTAAAACTGTTATCACAAAATTTGGGGAGCTGGTACCCCGTGAAGGGTACCCCAGAAACATACTCAATCATGCCCTGTTTATCCTTAATTTTTAAATTTGGACAGTCATGGAAAATCTGCTGCCGAATCGCTTCTGGCATCCTGAATCTCAAAAACAGTTTGCAATGGTAAAATGGAAAGATCCACTTGATAATTCATGGCATGGCCCCGATCCAGTTTTAATTTGGGGAAGAGGCTCAGTATGCATCTTCTCACAAAGAATGATGCAGCCAGATGGCTGCCTGAAAGATTGGTAAGACAAATAAATCATAACCATTGTCAGTCCAGGGAAGATAAATCTCCTGAGAAGTTTCTTCCTTTTTGTTTTTCAGGAAATGAAGCCTAACATGAGATTCCTTTGGAGAATAATCGCTCTATATAACATAGTGACAGTCTATGCAGGTTTTGGTGACCTCGTAAAGCAAGAGGATTACTACGAAAACAATACGGCCAGCCTTGTGACTGCAGAGGGGACAAATATCTGAACCTCCGTCAGACAGAATCACCCAGGTGACTTGCTCGGCAAGACAGCGTACTTAATGCCAGACCAGTCGTGGAAATGAAAAGTGCTGTTTTACGCCAACAACCGAATCGTCAGAGATAAGATAAAGACTTTACAAGAAGAACTAGAAAAGCGCAGAAAGGGCCTGGCCGCCAATCCATTGTGGACGGACTCGATGGACTTCTCCCTTATCTCCTGCCATTTCTTGGTCCTTTACTTACTCTTCTACTCTTCCTCACTCGGCCTATAATCCTTAATAAGCTTATGGCATTCGTCAGACAACAAATCGAGGCCTTCCAGGCCAAACCTATACAGGTCCATTATCATCGCCTTGAGATGACTGAAAATGGTGAGTCTTATTTACCTCAATAAGACCACCTCCCTGTGTGCTGAACTGGACAGTCAATGACGGGTAAGAGGACACTATCTCCACCGGAGCCTAAGACAGGAGGGCCGCCTTTGCTGCTGCCTTATCCCATGACGGGCCTAGAAGGTGGGGATGAGTTGACCCAACCTAAGACAGGCGCAGTTCGGGGTCGCTTTCTTGTCATAAAAATAAAAAGGGGACCTGTCCGAGCTGCGCCCGGCCATAGCGAGTAATTATTGACGATTAGACGCCTGAGCTCTATTCATTTCCACCTCTCACCTCCTTCCCAGATTTGCCTTTTTTCCCTGTATTAAATACCTCACACAAGATGGCGCTCTTCCTGCTTCTTCTTCACCCATCTTTCCCAAAAAATTGTTACCATAGCAAAATGGTTACTTAAGCGCAGGCGCAACATGACGACACGACCGTTGAAACCGAAACCTGCCTGGCCACGCCCTGAAATGAGATCATTTCCGCCTTGGCCCAACCCCTTCCTCTCCAAGTGTATATAAGGCACTGCATTACTGCCATTAAACGAGACTTGATCAGAGCACTGTCTTGTCTCCATTTCTCGTGTCTCTTGTTCCCCAAATTCCCACTCCCTCCTCCAGGGCCTGCTTCGACGATCCCGCGGGCCGGGATACACCACCAGCCCCAGCGAATTTTTGTACGTTTAGTACAGACAGGATTTAACCATTTTGGGGTTTTGCAATGCCTACATCGCCACTCACAGGGGCCAGCTTGAAGAAAAACACTCATTTGCATGTGTAAGTTCTTACCTTATGTTTTCAATGTTGTCATATAGGTAGATTGCCTTCCAGAAATCTTGTCTGTACACATGGGGCTGACTAGGGTTTGGTGTTTGTGACATTCAAAGGGAAGTTTGTGAGAGGTCGGTGCCTTCTGCTGTTTCTAATTCTTATTCACCTGAAAAAGTTTGGGAATGAGGAGGTTTAATGACCTACCAAAATTCAGAATGCCTTTTCTTCCTAGACATGTTTTGAGACTGAAGTATGTGGATACCCAGAATGAGAAAACAATCCAATGGTTTCTATGTTCAGGAATTAGGAACTGGTTTCTGTACCACTTCCACATGCCTGTTGAAGGTGAGAGGCTGTTATTGATGTATTCCTGGACCCAAGTCAGGAATGTTTTATGTAGCATTTGTCTACAGGTATTCACATTCTCTTCATGGGCAGGACTGGAATCCTACTTCTAATTCCTCTAAGCAGTTAGAATCCTTCTAACACTGAAGAACTAAAATTTATATTCTCCAATAGAATCAGTGAACATCAACTACCCATGCTCTTTTAACAAGAAGACATATTCCAGAAAAATTCTGCAACACACATTCTTCCATTGTTGTGCAATTCTC
The DNA here is from genome assembly GCA_023783455.1 of Erythrocebus patas. Lineage (NCBI taxonomy): Eukaryota > Metazoa > Chordata > Mammalia > Primates > Cercopithecidae > Erythrocebus > Erythrocebus patas. The sequence goes on from JAKFHT010002002.1 coordinate 962,332, forward strand.
TTTCTTTATTACTCTATTTTGTAGAATAAGGTATATGAATTGTAGAAATTCCTTGCTCAGGCAATTCCATGTATTACATAAAGGAAAGGAAATCACCATTATAAAGGATCTACCTGTGGGTCTCCCCAAGGCTCTACCATGAGACAGGATTTGTAGCAGAAGATTGTTGACAGCATGGGAGTTTTAGGAGCCTGTGTTCACTAATAGGCTGTTAAGATTTAAATGTTTTTATGTGAAATGGCTCGATGTGTTTTATGTGAGATAGTTCTGTAATTGGCATGTGGCTTTTTGTCACTTTAGTTATTTTCCTAGAACAAGTTCAATACATAGAGATTATATTTTCATTGCAGTTGCTTGGAAAGGGGTTCCTTATTCAGTCTTTCTTTCTTTTATTGTTATAGATTTATTCTGGGATTTAACTTCTTGAATCAACTTTGACACTTTTTTTGTTTCATAGTCTCTTTCTTTGTATTTTATAGTGTTTTGAGCTGCTTGGTTTTGTTTCAGCTGATATTGATTTTTATTTTTATTTATTTTATTTTTTTATTTTAATTTTTTTTTTTGCTTTTGGCCATTACAGTCTGGTCCATGCCCTTCTATTTAGCTTTTCTTTATCATGTGGTGTTACATGTGACAGTTTTGGTAGAGAAAACATTGCTGGACTTAGCACATCAACCTAAGTAATTGCCTTTGCCTTTGAAAATTTCGTTCTATTCACTTAGAGAATGATAGTGGACATGTTTCCTTTTATTTCTTTCATCTTATTTTATATTAAATGTATACATTGTTATTGAGGTACAATTTCCAGAAAGTAAAACACAAATTTTGAGTATAATGTTCAGTAATTTTTTCACATGGGAACATATGCAGACAACTATTAACCAGACCAAGATACATAGGATTTCCATTACTAAAAAAGATGTTTCTTGCTCGTACGTGGTTGACATACCCTTCCCCAAGATAACTATTATTCTTAATTTTATCACCATAAATTAGTTTTGCCTGTTACAGTTTCTGATGTAAATATCTATCATATAGTATAGTACGTACTGTCCTGTGTCTGTCTTCTTTTACTAAATATAAGATTTTGAGTAATTTGTTAACGTTTGTCACACATATTGTTTGTTTGTTCCTAATTCTAGGTAGTATTTCACTGTATAGCTATATGAAAGTTTTTAAATTCATCATTCAGGTAGTAGATACTTCAGTTATTTTTGTTTATATCTAATACCAATTAAGTTTCTCTATATGAATTTTTTGTCAACTCTTTGTAGAGAAAAGTACTCATTTAATTTGGGTACACATTTAGGAACAATTTAGTAGGTATACGTTTAATCATAGCAGAAACTGTCAAATAATTTTCCAACAAGTATCATTTTATACTCTCATCAGCAAAATATGATTTTCACTTATCCACTCTCCTTGCTATCACTTTGTGTTGTCAGTTTTGAAAAATTTACCTATTCTGTTACATATGTTCTGATATCTCATTGTGATTTTAATTTATATTTCTGTTGAATATCTTTTCCTATGTTAAAGACAATTTGATTACCCTCTTATCTTAATTGCCCAACAAAAACTTTTATCCATTTTTTAAAAAATTAGCTCATCTAAAAACAGAATTGTCTTTTTCTTGATTTGTATGTTTATTATAAATGTCAATTAAAGATCTTTTGTTTGATGTAGGAATTGTACATTTTCTCACCATGTGAGAGTTACAAAACTTTCTTAATTGTGTGTATTTTTGAAGGCATGTTTTCATCTCCATGTAGTTCAATTTACTCCTTTTATTGCTTATTAAATAGTTCAATTTTCTTCCTGACAAAGAAATTATCATTAATGCTGAGATTAATAACACACATTCCTGTATCCTTCCGGAAGCTTTATAGTTAGCTCTTGCATTTTGTTCTCTGTTACAACTCAAATTAATTGTTATGAATTTGGGTCAGAGTATACTCTTTCCATATAGGCATCTAGTGTTTATAGTATAATTGGTGAAAAGACCTTACAATCCCATTGAATTTTGGTAGTGCCTTTGAAAAAAGCTAGTTATCATTTATGACTAGTCGTATTTCTGGACTCTATTCTGCTGCTTTGATTTACTTTTGGTCCTTAGGTAAACACCACACTATGTTTATTACTGTAGCTTCATAGTCAGTCCTAAAATTAGATAATGTAAATATTCCGATTTTATTCCTTATCTTCCATCCTTGTCTTGTTGAAATAATTCCTTTGCACTTCAGTATACATTTGAGCAACAACCTGTTAATTCTAGTAAAATTTTGGAATTTGTATTGGAATTGGATTGAAATTTTATATCAAGTGAAACAGAAATTGCATTATAAAATGATGAGTATCTAATATGTCTCCATTTATTTCAATCTTCTCTAAGCCCTAAAACACTTTATACTTTTGGTGTAAAAATCCTGCTGTCTTCCATTGAAATTGCATCCTTAATACTTAATGTTTTCGAATGTTATGGTGAATGGTATTCTTTATGAATACCATTTTAGAAACCATTTTCAACAGTTTGTGCCTGTTCTATAGGCAAGCAATTGATATTTTCTATTGATCATGTATCCTGTGACCCTGCAAATTATTTTGAAGTTTTAAAATAGATTTCATAGGATTTTATGGGTGTAATGGCATGCCTGTGAGTAATGACAGTTAAGACAATTTTACTTATTTCATAAATCTAATCTTTCATTTCTTTTCCCTTGCTTTATGCACTGGTGAGGACCTTCAGTAAAATGCTGTCTAGCAATGGTGAGTAGACATCTTGTCTTCTTCTCTGAATTAAGAGTAAAATGTTTAATATTTAAACATTATGTATGTCTAGTTTTTGACATATCTTTTGTCAGACTGATGAAATTATCTTCTGTTCCTAGTTTTTGAGAATGTATACCATAAATAGATGTTATTTTTATCAATTGCTTTTTTCATCTATCAATAACTTTCTTCTTAATGACTTTGTCTCTCTCTCCTCCCTCCCTCCCTCCCTCCCTCTCTCTCTCTCTTGCTGTCTTGCTCTTTCTTTCTTTCGTTCTTGTTGCCCAGGCTGGAGTGCAGTGGCACGATCTCGGCTCACTGCAACATCTGCTTCTCAGGTTCTAGTGACTCTCCTGCCTCGGCCTCCCGAGTAGCTGGGATTACAGGCACCTACCACCATGCCCAGCTAATGTTTTGTATTTTTAGTAGAGACGGGTTTCACCATGTTGGCCAGGCTGGTCTTGAACTCCTAACCTCAGGTGATCCACCTGCCTCAGCCTCCCAAAGTGTTGGGATTACAGGCATGAGCCACTGTGCCTGGCCTGATTGATTTGCTATACCAACCTTACATCCCTGAAATAAAGCCCAGTTGGTCATGATATGTCCTTTTATATTTATCACTGAATTCATTTTTTATTGTTTTATTAGGATGTTTACATCTAAATTCACAAAAGGTATTGGTCTATAATTTATTTTTCCTGCGAAATTGTTAAGTAAGTTTTGGTATCAAGTTTTAATTAGTCTCATACAGCGTTAGGAACTTATTACTTTCTATTTTTTTAAGGAATGTGTGTATTGTTGCTATTATCATTTTCTTAAGCGTTAGACAGAATTCTGAAGGCGGACCTGATTTTACATTGAAAGCTTTACCTGCTAGTAGTAAAATTCAATTCATTTATCAGACAGAACAATATTCAGAGCTTCTGATTTTCCCTTTTCATTAGTTTCAGTGAGCTATGTTTTTCAGGTTTTCTTTGTATCAGCAAAGATGAAAATTGCATTAGCATGATTTATCTTAAAAATAGTGTTGCTACTAACTTAACACCTGTAGAGTCTTTAGTGATGCCTTCTATATACAGCTTTTGGTATTTGTTTTACTTAGGGGTGTATGTTCGTGTGTGTGTGTGTTTGCATGTGTAAGTGTCTGTACCTGTATGTAGATGTATTTAATTTCCAAACATATATGTCTTTCTGAATGTATCTTTCTGTTATTAACTTCTACATAAATTACAGTAGAGTAAGTTCTGGAAAATTTATAGTTTTATCTCTTTAAATATGATTTATCCTCTGCTTCTTCTTTCTGGTGTCTGTAAGTCCACATATGCTACACTTTCTCATTTAATTCTCAGAATCTCTAATTGTGTTTTATATTTTTCCATTTCCTCTTCTCTTTGAGATATATTCTGAAGAAATTTTCCTAGATATCTTTTCCAGTGCACTTCTTTTCTCTTTAGCTGTTGCAAGTCTGCTTTCAACCTGTGACTTGAGCTATTGCTTCTTAAAAAACTTTCAGTAATCATGCTTTACATTGTTAGGAGCTTTGTAAAAATTTCCAGACATTGGTCTTCATTTCTAATAGCCTGTAGTTGCATGCATATTTTTGTGAACTCTCTCTTATTTCTTTAAACATTTTACACTCATCCATTCTATACACTCTATTTGAAGGTTGCATACACAATGTGCTCTTTGCGGTATCTGGATTCTCAGGATAGTGGCTTTCCTTCACAGGTCCCCAGTCATCTGACTGTGCCCTCAATGTTGACCTTAATTATTATGATTCAGAGGTTTAGGTGGAAGTGCTTGTTTGTCCTGTGGTCAGGGAGTAATGCACCCTTGGCCACCTTCCTTCTTCGCTCTATGTATTTGCCAAAGCATGGAACTGAGAGGTTAGGCTTCTTCACTTCTCCTTCAGCCTCAGGTTTATTACTTGCTATCATGTGGACACTTAGGAAAATGCTCTCCCTCTTCCAGAACCTTCTGGATGAGTCTTTAACCCTGTACTTCTGGCTATAGATTATTCTCGTTTTCTTTTTGCATGGAAGTAGTTACATCACCACTCATGATACCAGTTATATTTTTCCCATTCTTTCTTCCACTGAATATTCCAATTGTAAAGTGCTCTGTCTGTCCATCCATCTACCTATCTAGAAAGACAGATAGATACCTAGTAGACAGATTATACATATTAGTAGCTTTGTTCAGTTTGAAACATTTTAAAGTTTACTCTTTCTTGCCTTAGTTCTCGTATATTCATTAATATTTTCTTAAAGTCCAAGCTGCACAGTTTTATTATGCATTTCACAGAAAGGAACATAAAGCTATAATATTTCAATAAAACATATGTGTTTTAAAACAAAATGTTTGAATTTGTGATTATTTTAATTGAAAGATGTATACCATATGAAAGACTTAAAACATTCAAAAGGTAGTGGCATTCAACTCTTTACGCATTCTGTTGGGACAATCCTCATTGACAGGAGGATTGGAGGGTTTGAAAAATAAAATCATATGTTGTCATACAAGTTTAAAGAAAGGTAGAATTTTAATCTTTATCTTTATCTTTTTATAGAATGGTTTGAATTTATAGTTAACTGGGATGACTTATAAAGGTACACTATCTGGTTTAATCTGGGAGTTTTAACTATTAGTGTTCAAGTAGATATGATAGTTCTTTTGCCCTGTGTCACATCTAGTTAACTACAATAGCCTGAAAAGAAAAATACTATGCATTACTTTGAAATGCTTCAAAATTTTAATGTTTCCAAAAGTGCATCTGGGGTGTATTGTGTCTGTAGTCCTAGGTAGTAGGGAGGCTGAGGTATGGAGGAGCGATTGAACCCAGGAATTCCTAGTTGCAGTGAGCCATGATTGTGCTACAGTACTCCCACCTGTATAAAAGAACAACATCCTATCTGAAAAAAATGAATGATTAAATAAATGGAATTAAAATGAAATTTACATAAAAATTGTTATGAAACTGTAGCTATTGGCTGGGTGCAGTGCTTCAGGACTGTAATCCCAGTACTTTGAGGGGCCAAGGTGGGTGGATCGCCAGAACTCAGGAGATCCAGACCAGCCTAGATAACAAGGTGAAACCACATCTGTAGAGGACTACATGCTCACAAACAGGGTGTTCCCGATAAGTCCTGCTCTTGCAAATGAAGCAGGGCGTTCCCCATAAGTCTTGCTCTTGCAAATGAAGCAGAGCATTCTCCATAAGTCCTGCTCTTGCAAATGAAGCAGGGCGTTCCTTCCCTGCAAACAGGGAGGACAAAGGAGCCAGCTGCTAACAGCAGACCCTCGGGGCTTGTTTATGTGTAAACATCTTGAAAATCCAGAAAGCCAGGGAAAGGTCAGAAAAACAACAATGTGTCTTGTGACTTGGCAACATTCCACGAACGACTGTATGAAATAAAGCAGAGCGTGCCATTCAGGGCGGCCACCATGTTTGTCTTGTCTTGTGTTGTCTTGTGTGTTTATTCCTTTGTTTAGGAAACACGGACCCCAACATCTGGTGCAGCGAGCAGGGTCCGTGGCTCCACGAGAGCAAGGAACCGGAGGGGAACACCCGGCAGGTAAATAAAGAAAGGGGACCCACGGGAAAATTATGGGAATTCCACCTCTGGCCTCTGAATATTTGGTTACTCCAGGGACTGTTGATGTCTATAGGAGTAGAAGTTAGTTAAGGAACATAAGACTTTGAAGCGATTGTTTGCCCATGTTGAACAACATTGTTATTGGTTTCAATATCAAACCAAAGTGCAGTTAAATCGAAAGGAATGGTTACAAGTGGTTAAAGTCCTGCGTCGAACTCATCAGTGAGGGCAAACGATGCCTCTGACTTTGTGGACTTTGTGTAGTTCCATTACTCAGGCATTAGAGTTACTTGAAACTGACTCAGAGCATGGCGATACTGCCACAGGAGGTGAGGCATCTGAAGCTTTAGAGAGGAATGATCCTAGAGAGGAACATATTTATGCCCTGGTTGTTGAGGACAAGGAATTGGAAAAGAGCTAATGCCTCCTTCATCTGAAGGAAATTCTGATTTGCAGCATTTTAGAGATGTTACAACAGTTGTTAAAATTGCAAGGTACCGCTGCTCCTGTTTCTCCTATCTCTCCGCCATGAGCCTTCCTGTTACCTTCCTTCTGCTCCTTTGGAAAAGGATTTCCTTTGCCTCCACCTCCAACCTCTTTGCCTATGTCAGGTCAGGTTTTCTCTGTGCCTCTTCCTCCTGTAGGAGAAAAGAAGGAATCGAAGGAAAAGGATGATTTCGAGGAATTAGATTTATTCCCAATAACACGGGCTGCTTTCGGCCCCAATGCTCAGTTCCCAAACGGTGGCCAGAATGTGACTTTTACAGCCCTACAATTTAAATTTTTGAAAGAAATGAAAGCTGCAATTTCTAATTATGGACCTCAGTCACCGTTTGTTCTTGGCCTTCTCGATTCCTTCTCTTTAGAACATATGATGATTCCTATTGACTGGGAAACGTTGGGACAGGCTGTCCTTGATCGTTCACAATGGCTTCAATTAAAAAGTTGGTGGTGGGAGGAAGCAAGAGTACAAGCTAGAAAAAATGCTACCCGAAATCCCCCAGGACCTACTGAAGAGCAGCTTACGGGTTCAGGACAATACGCCACTCTTAATGCTCAGGCAGGCCTAGATGATATTGCTCTCACTCAGATTAAAGCCTTGTTTATAAAAGCATGGACTAAGGTTGAAATAGTGGTTAAAACTTCTTTATCTTTTGTAAAGATCCTACAAGGAACCACTGAGCCTTATCCAGATTTCGTAGCCCGTCTTCAAGATGCTGTATTAAAGACTGTAGGTTCAGGCCCTGCTGCTAAAATTCTTTTGGATACTCTGGGTTTTGAGACTGCTAATCCCAAGTGCCAAAAATTGCTGCCTCCTCTAAAAGCTAGTGAAGCTGATTTAGCTGAATACATTTGGGCTTGTGGAGGTGTTGGAGGAGCTATTTACAATGCTCAGTTGTTTGCTGGGGCACTTTCTAAGGCTTTAAAAGGCAATTCTAAACAAGGTATATGCTATCAATGTGGAAACCCGGTCATTTTAAAAGGAATGCGGAAAAATTAGGCTCTTCTGCTCTAAAAGAAAAAGGTTACCATCTGATATGTGTAAACGATGAGCAAGGGTCGACATTGGACCAATGAATGCCGTTCAAAACTGATAAAAGTGGGAATGTATTGTCACCCTCTCGGGAACGGAGCCGGGGCCCGCAGGCTTGGGGCCCCAACAACTACAATGCAGGCCTACCCCAGTACCCAGTGAGCAGTGGCTTACAACATCAAGGAATGACCTCGAGTCCTCCTTAAAGACATCTTACCCTACCCCAGTTTCTCAGCTTTATGCTGCCACTAAGCAGAGTGCCGCTGCTGACCTAGCTATTGTCCAACCTTATACTTTATCTCCTAATGGAGGAATATATAAGTTGGCTACTGGAGTGTGTGGTCCTTTGCCAAAGGGACATGTAGGACTTTACTAGGTTGAAGCAGCAGCGCTATGCGGGGTTAATGGTGGTCCCAGGAATTATTGATCCTGATTTTACTGATGAAATCCTTATTATGGTACAAGTCTCACAATTTATGCCTAGAGGCAGGGGAACGTATTGCACAATTGCTTTTATTGCCTTTTTTTCCTTTCTTATCTAGAGATGTGTCTCATCAAGGAGGTTTCGGTAGTACTGGGAAAACTGTTTTCTGGGAAACTTTAGTTTCTGATCAAAACCTTATGTTCATTGCAAATTAATGGGATACTTTTTGAGGATTAGTCGACACAGGAGCGGATGTATATAATAATGTTTGGCTCAATGGCCTGATCATTGGAAAAAGAAACAAGTATCGGTTACTCTATCTGGCCTAGGTACTGCTTCTATAGTCTACCAAAGTGTCAAGCCCTGAGCTGTGTAGGACCTGAAGGACAACAAGGAAAAGTGTTCTTTATATTGTTCCCATTAATATTAACCTTTGGGGCCGTGATCTTTACAACAATTTGGTGCCTTTTAAGCATTCCTCATATTTCTTCAGCTGCCAAAAATATGATGTTCAAAATGGGCTACAATCCTTTAAACTCTTAGCCACTGTCCACAAGCCTCAAGCTTTACAATTGAAGTGGAAAACTACAACTCCTGTTTGGGTGGAACAGTGGCCATTATCTAAAGAAAACTTAAGGCTTTAAAGAATTTAGTTAAGGAACAATTGGCCGAGGGCATATTGAACCAAGTACTTCTGCATGGAATTCCCTGTGTTTGTCTTGTCAAAAAAAAAAAAGGAAAATGGCACTTATTAACTGATCTTAGAGCTGTAAATACTTGTATTCAACCTATGGGGACTTTATCCCTGTAGCAGAAGAAGAATTGTCATTTGTAGAAAATAGAATTAGTGAAGCTCACCTTGATTATATTGCACCCAATCTTCCACTTTCGTTGTGTCTTTTCATACTCCCCATTTGCCAACGGCCGTTTTACACCAAGATAATAATATTCTGAGTGGCTGTTTTGGCTAATAAAGCCATTAAGAAAATTCACCCATATATTGATAAATTGGCTAAATTAATTATTAAAGGATGACATCGAGCTTGTCAGTTGCTTGGTGCTGACCCTATAAAAATTATTACCCGATTATCTAATCAATACATTGAATCTCTGTTGGAAATTCATAAAGGGTTGACAAGTGGCTTGCGCTGAGTATACTGGTTCTTTTTCTCAGCATTATCCTAGTAATAAATTATTTGCTTTTCTGCAACAATATTCTTTACTGCCATATAATCCTATCTCTTACACTCCAGTTAAAGGTCCCACCTTTTTACTGATGCTTCAAGCAATGGAAAGGCTGGATACTGGACTTCAGACAATTCAAAATTTCTCACTATCCATTTGAATCAGTACAACAAGGAGAACTTTTGCCATTCTTATGGTTCTACAAGACTGGCCTATATGTAACTAAATATATTTCTCAGACTTCTTTACCATTATTTCCTCAAACTCCTTTACAAAATTATTTTCTTTATTATTTGTAACTCTTACTTCCCACTGCCCCCTTTTATCACTCATATTCGTTCTCATTCAGCTTTGCCAGGACCTTTATCTTTTGGCAATAGTCAGATTGATTCTTTACTTATTGGCAGTGTCCAACGGGCTCAGGATGAGCACCAACTACATCATACTAATAGTTTAGGATTACAACGGTGATTTTCTATAACACGCCATCAAGCCCGAGCTATTGTCAGAGCCTGCCCATCTTGTGCTCCTATTATTGCACCTTTTTAAGTCCAGGTATTAATCCTCGAGGCATTCAACAAAATCACATTTGGCAAATGGATGTAACTATGTTCCTTCCTTTGGTCGTTTAAAATATGTTCATCATACTATTGATACGTGGTCACATTTCCAGTGGGCTACACCATTACCCTCTGAAAAGATTGATTCTGTTATTACTCATTTACTTACTTGCTTTGCAGTTATGGGAGTCCCTGCTGAATTAAAAACTGATAATGCCCCTGCTTATTGCTCTCGCAAATTGGCTGCCTTCCTCTCTTTATACCATATTCATCATTCCACTGGTATTCCATTTAACAGTCAAGGTCAAGCAATTATTGAAAGAGCCAATGCTACCTTAAAATTACAACTTTTAAAACTAAAAGCGGGAGATGGGCGAGATTCCCCAAAACATCAAATTCTGAAAGCCCTTTTTACTTTAAATTTTCTCAACCATTGGCGCCAATTACAGCAGTCTGCAGCGGTGAAACATTTTCAACAGCCTTTAGAAAAGCCACAAAACAGTAATCTGTGGGTGTATTATCCTTCATTACAAGGGAAATATTTAAAAGGAAAAGTTTTACAATGGGGCCGAGGCTATGCTCTTGTCCGTACAGGTGCCGGAGACGAGTGGTTTCCATCTCGACGGTTGAAACAGTGCCATGGCGAAGAGGAGCCGATCCGAAGAGTTCCTGAAGGAATTCCAGGAGCTAAATCTGAGCGCTCAGAGAACATTCACCTTCGGAACTCGATGTGCGGAGCCCCCGACATGGGGACAACTGAAACAGTTAAGAAGCTGAAGGGGTTGTTCAACAAGCTGGGCAGCCCAAAACCCCACTGACTTTATTCCTGGCTATGCTGGCCATAGTAAATTGTCAGGTAACAGCTGGAGAATTTACATACTGGGCTTATATTCCTTTTCCATACTTATATCAAGGTGTGGCCTGGGAGACAGAGAAGTCCCAGTATTTACTAATGATACTGCTTGGATGCCATCGCCTTTTTAAACCAGGATCCTGAATTAAACACTGGCACAGTAAATAGTTCATATCAATTTGGGGTTGAAGGGTTACCTATATGTCTTGGGGTAGTCCACATTGTCTGCATCTTTCTCATGAGGCTTGGGCTGTTCGCTATAACCATAGTCATATCTCTGCCTTTACTATGATTATTGTGGCTCAAAGTTTTAAGTATAATCATACTGCAGTACTTAATGAAACTCTGCCAAGTACATTATCTTTATGCCCCATCCCTGATGTGTCCGGAGGTGTTTCCCAACTAGAGTGGACTAGATGTAGAAGTAGTGGGCCACGATTGTTGTTAGAAGTAAAAGGAAGAGTCGTAAATACCTTGTTACAGATTGGAGTGTACATGGAGATTTTCAGACTAAATTCAGCCATGTCAACCTGCGTTGGCATAAAGGTAATCACAGCATTTCTGCAGATGGCAATGAAACTATTATTTGGCATGATGGTGGTCTATCACCCCTATGCCACATTTGGCTAATACCTCACAAATACAAGGTCATATTTGGAAGTTGCTAGCTGCTGGTAAACCAATGTTCACTTTCACGGAAACATGTCCTTAAATCTTACTAATATTGCTAACCCTTTCCATATATCTTTGCATCAAAATAGTTCTAGATATGTTATTGCATGTGTAAGAAAGCCTTACTTGTTGTTGACAGGAATTTTTAAATGGGATAATAATACAGGGTAGTTAACTGTACAAACAATTGTACATTCTTAAGTTGTATAAATACTACTTGGTGGAATAATAATTGGAATGAGTCTCATTCCGATTTATATATACTAAGAGCCAGAAAAGAAACCTGGCTACCTGTAAACTTAACACGTACTTGGAGTGAATCTGCTGGGGTTACTCAAATTTACAAGGTTATGCAAGATCTTGTCCACCGCAGTCAGAGGATGGTTGGAATCATCGTGACAGCGGTGATAGGACTTGTAGCAATTGCTTCCACCGCCGCTGTTGCTGGATTAGCTCTACACCGGAGTATACAAATGCAGAATTTGTGCAACAGTGGCATGAACAATCACATTTGTTGTGGCAGCAGCAATGAGACATAGATGCTCATTTGACTGAACGAGTGAATAATCTGGAGCAAGTGGTTTCTTGGTTGGGAGATCAGCTAACAGTGTTGAATACCCGAGCTTTGTTGAAATGTGATTGGAACACTACCCAATTTTGTATTACTCCTGTTCCTTTTAACAGCACTGTACATAATTGGACTGAGATAAAGAGACTTTTAATTAGTCATAATAATCTTTCCCTAGAAATACAAGAATTAACACAGAACATTTCTGAAACATTTCGCAATCAGTTACCATTGCTGACTGGTGCAGATTTGATGACTGGTATTGCACAAAGTTTGACGTCTTTGAACCCTATGAGCCCTGTAAAAACTTTGCTGACCTCTGTTTCTAGTAATGTATTGATTGTTGTTCTTGCCTTTGTCATTTTCACAGTCTGCTGGAGACGGTGCCAAAGGGCAAACACCGAATCCCAGCGAGCCCAACATGTAATGATGGTTTTAAAAGAAATTCAAACTTGTAAATAAGGAAAGGGAAATGTAGAGGACTACGTGCTCAAAACAGATGTTCCGATAAGTCCTGCTCTTGCAAACGAAGCAGGGCATTCCTTCCTGCAAACAGGGAGGACAAAGGAGCCAGCTGCAAACAGCAGACCCTGGGGCTTGTTTATGTGTAAACATCTTGAAAATCCAGAAAGTCAGGAAAGGTCCAGAAAAACAATAATGTGTCTTGTGACTTGGCAACATTCCACAAATGACTGTATAAAATAAAGCAAAGCGTGCCATTCGAGGCGGCCACCATGTTTGTCTTGCCTCGTGTTGTCTTGTGTGTTCATTCCTTTGTTAGGAAACACGCGGACCCCAACACACATCTCTACTACAAATTCAAAATTAGCAGGGCGTAGTGACACATGCCTGTAATCCCAGCTACTCAGAAGGCTGAGGCATGGGAATTGCTTGAACCTGGGAGGCAGAGGTTGCAGTGAGTGGAGATCACACTGCACTCCAGTCTGGGCAACAGGAGTGAAACTCCATCTGAAAAAAAACCAAAACCAAAAGCAAAAAACACCACAGCTATCAGAATATGACTACTAATGAATAATTATTATTGCATCAACTCTATTTTTATCATTATAAATATATTTTAATTAGTTATCAACAGTGTTTCATTGATGTTAGGACTTTAGTGAAAATATATTTTAATTAGTTATCAACAGTGTTTCATTGATGTTAGGACTTTAGTGAAAATATATTTTCCAGATAATACAAATTTGTGATATTCATCCTTCAAAAATGTTTTTGGATTATTTTCAATAGAAAGTAAAAATGACAAAAAATATGAAAGAAAATCAGACAGAGGTTTCTAAATTCACATCTTTATAAGATTGTCTACCTTTTTTAATCCAAGTGCTAGACTCAACTTTCTGATGAAAGTAGTGCTTTGACGTTATCCAAGGGAGTGAAACAACTCCATGAAATTAAGCAGTTTCACAATCTAAAAATTATTTGAATTCAATATTTTGTGTTTATTCGTTGCAAGAATAAAACTCAAAAGATTTTTTAAGAAAATAAAACAGTGATATATTGTGACTATATAGACTTCTATCAATTATGATTTTCTTCTTTAAAATTTTAATTCCATTTATTCTTGGGACAAACACTGCAATGTTCTATAATTCAGTTTCAGGTGATGATACAGCAAATATATAATTTATTGTGCAGCTTCTGCTAACATGTCCTTTTCAACTTCCTTAACTGCTTATCCATTCAATTTCTTCATGATAATGATATTTTGGTATTTCGAGACCGTCCCTTTCATTTATAGAGAGAGTTCATGAGATTTCCAACACATATTTGCTTCTGTCCTTTTATCTTAAACTTGCTTAAGCATATTGAGCAAATATACAGAGGGCATGCTTTAAATCCTGCTGTCTTTGGAGAGGTGTATGCACTGATTAATTCACCAAAATTTCCGTTTTATCTTGTGGCCTGGCCATTGTGAGCATAAATAAGTAAATAAATAAATAAATAAATAAATAAATAAATAAATAACACCTTCACATAACTTCTCAAAATGTTTCTTCACATTTGTGAAAACATCATAAGATTAGGTAAGATTACTGATTTCTCAGGTTGAACCTTAACATCTTTCCTTTGACATATTTCTGACTACCTATCCTATTATCCCCAGTGTCACAAAGCACCATGTAAGCCAGAACCTTCCCACTCCCCAACCCCTCACAGCACAGGAACAATTAAACTCTCTGTGGTGGTTCCAATTAAAACCAATCAGTAAAGCACCAGGAACAGCTTCATCTTTTTCTGACTAACACATACTCTCATGCTTCACCCCTACATTACTAAAAAATGTAACATACAGTCCAGGCCCCTCCTGCTCTCCCTTCCACCTCCTATCACAACCTGACTTCAAGTCCCATGCCTAAGACAATACAGGTCTTCCCAAAGTCATCTGCATCTTACACTTCACTAAATTTAAAGAACATTTCCTAGTTATTTTGTGTATTTCCTCAGCAGGATTTTTCTATCTTGCCCACTGTTGCCTTCCTGTAAAACTCTCTCTTGTCTCTGGGTTTGGGGTGAAATATTCATGAATAATTTGGAAATATTAAGGTTTACTATGGATATACATAGAATGTCTTTAACCCCTTCACTGTTGAGTTGAATGAAGGTGACAAACATGTTCTTGTTTCCCATATGGGTGACTTTCAATGAATAATTCAATCATTATCTCTACAGTTAGTGTGACATCACCTTCCACTTCAGAAGCTAATGTCAAGTCAAAGTCTTAAGTGATTAACCCTCCACTCATTTAAATATTTATTATTTAGATTTAAACTGTTTACATTACTAAGTATGTACTGACTACCTACCTTAATGGATACGTACAATAGTATATGGCACATAATAACTACTTCCTAAGTTTTATGTTTCTTAACCAATCCTACTGGATAAAATACACTGTTAAAAGGTGATAAATTACTAGGAATCAAGAGATAAGTAAGACATGAATATTGAACTCATAAAGCATATTGTTTTATAAAGGAAATAAAATATATATGCTAAGGGTTCGTTATTACACACAGACACACACACGCTTACAAAGATACATAGCACCTATTATAAGGCAGATACAGGTCTAAAAAAATCATACATGAACCACCCCCCCTTTTATATCCTACAGTGTAATAGAGACAGCAGGCATTAATAAAACCACCTTACAAATACGAAGTTACAGCCGCGATGAATTTCCTTAGTGGGAGATCAAAAGTACTTTGGTAGAATGTAATGGAAGGATATGCCCTGGTTAGGGCTGTGTGAGGAGCATCCACAGAGAGAATGACACTCATTTTAGACCTTCTGTGAGGCTAGCAATTGAATACGGGAAGAAAGGAGAGAAGGACAAGGGTAAGTGATATGGTTTATCTGTGTCTCCATCCAAATCTTACTTTGAGTTGTAATAACTCCCATGTGTCATGCCTGGGGACAGGTGGAGATAATTGAATCTTGGGGGCATTTTTCACCATACTGTTCTCGTGGTAATAAATAAGTCCTATGAAATCTGATGGTTTTATAAATAAGTGTTCCTCTGCACAAGTTGTCTTGCCTGCCATCATTTAAGAGGTGCCTCTCCTTCTCTTTTACCTTCTGCCATGATTGTGAGACCTCTTGAGCCATGTGGAACTGTGAGTCCCTTAAACCTCTTTCCTTTACAAATTACCCAGTCTCAGGTATATCTTTATTAGCAGTATGAGAACAGTCTAATGCCGTGAATACAGAAAAAAGATGTGATATGAGTAAGGTACCAAGAAAAATGACTTAAGATTTTTATTAATCACCATTTCCCAGAGAAACAGAATCAATAGTGTGTGTTTGTGTGTGTGTGTGTGTGTGTGAACAGCAGTATATATAGCATGTCTGAAGTCAGCAAGACAGACTGGCAGCTTGGTGACCCAGAGAAGAAGTCTAAAGGCTGTAAGGAAGAAGAATTCCTTGTTCCTTACAGGGCCTGGGTCTTTTGTCGTAAGATCTTCAACTGATTAGATGAGACTCAGGCACATTATGGAGGGTAATCAACCTTCTTCAAATTCTACTGATTTAAATTTTAAAAATACCTAAAAAATAAATTCACAGAAACATCTAGACTGGTGTATGACCAAAAGCTGTGCCTAGGGCAGCTAACACATAAAATTAAACATCACAAGGTGTTAGTTACCAGCTTACAAGGGAAGGAGGGAAGCGACAAGCTGATGGAAATGACTAAGTTAGTGCACTGAATCTTAACAGGGGGCTGGCATTTGCACAGTCTGCTTCTGGGGTGTGGGCAAAGGTTCAAGTAAAGGTATGCCAGGTAAAGGGTACAAGCTAAATATGCAAAGGCAGGTAATTGCTGTGTGTGTACCAGGCACATTGATTAATCTGCACTGAAAGTATATTAAGCCAAACTCAGAATGTGAGGATGCAAAATATGACGGTATCAGAATTTGGGTAAGGATTTTGCATTTATTTTAAGGTGATGGATTTTTTTTTTCCTTTTGGGGTAGGGAATTGACATTACCACAGCCAGAAAGTGAGAACACTTATATAACATGAGATGTATTTAGATGAAATGGAGTGGCTGAAAAATAAAATCAATTAATATGTAATATAATGCATAATGTAATATAATTAAGATAATTCAGAATAGGTATAGAAAGCCACAATGCCAGTCAGTAAGAGTACTCTGTATTACTAGTTGTAAACTCAAAGTTACATTTTGGAATACTTTCATTATGTTGTATTCCATAAAGTGAGTATATTTCATAACCAAGGAATTTTGTAAGTGAAACATGATGACTTTATTTTCCTTAAATCCATAAACGTTTCATTGCATATAAGCATATGGTTTCACCTCCTAATTAAAAATTTCAATAATATATACTCCATTTTTCTTCCAAGTTAAGTACTGAACATTCAAGTCAAGAAAACGGATGATTGATTATGCCATAAAAGCACTGTGGATTGGAGGTCATGTGTGTTTATATGAAGTCATTTTGTGTAGCAAACCTTACCAACTAGGATTTAAAATAAAATTTATTTATTTTGATAAAACAGAAAACAGTAGTAGGCAAATATCAGCAAGGCCAGATTGTATCTGTTATGACAAGCCCCTCCCAAAGTCCAACAGGTAATCATCAAGACTAACTGCCACATGAGTACAAGCTGGTTGTTACACGAAACTATTCTAAACTGCTGTCTGCAGCCCTGAGACATTTTATATAACCAAACATGCAAATTGAATCTGTTATCTTTTTTCCTTTTATCCCTTGAATCAAATCCATTTGATATTCCACCTGGTGCATTAATCTATTGAACTTTATTACCATTATATCATAGCATCTACAACAGAAAGTGTATGAATTTTACACAATAAACTTTGCTCACCATCAAGAATAATTTTTTTTTTTTTTTTTTACTTTTTTTTTAAATAATAGGGAGTGTTGCCCTGGCACGGTGGCTTATGCCTGTAATCTCAGCACTTTTGGAGTCTGACGGGGCAGATCACGATGTCAGGAGATTGAGACCAGCTTGGCCAATATGGTGAAACCCCAGCTCTATTAAAAATACAAAAATTAGCAGAGTGTGGTGGCATGCATCTGTAGTACCAGCTACTCAGGAGGCAGAGACAGAAGAATTGTTTGAACGCAGGAGGCAGATGTTGCAGTGAGCTGAGATTGTGCCACTGCACTCCAGCCTGGGTGAAAAAACAAGAATCCATCTCAAACATAATAATAATAGTAGTAATAATAACAATGAATATTAAATGTATACTTTCAGGAAAGAAAGATATTTAGTAAACGAATATACACTGTATTAAATAGTTCATTATATACAGGCCCCACCTGTAAAGTTCATAATTGTGGGGTGTTAATAACTCCATTACTTGAAATTTTTAAAGTTTTATGCTAAATATTTAATTTTTTTTATTTTACTATGCTCTTTTATCTACTTTAACAACTGATCTGAGTCTTGAGTGTATGAGCACACATTCAAACACGCACGCATACACATGCATGTGTATGTAAACACAGAAGCAAAAATGGATTATATAGAAAATAAAATAATTGTTTTCCCCCTTTTCCCTAGGAGTAGTGATTAAACTGATTTTTTTTCAAAAGGTTTTAGTCATAGTTCTCATGTTTTAAAAAATTATTTTGCAATATATGCATGAATAACTAATATATTTTATTTAGCTCTGTGTGTTTTCAAAATTTATATGAATGGGTGAATATTAAATATATGCTTCTGACTTGGTTTTCACTCATTTTTATGTTTCTGAGGTTTGCCCATGTTGATCTGTACAGCTGTATAATATCTATTCTTTGGGAGCACCACATTTCATTCATTCTCATTTCCAGTGGTTATATGGGTTGTTTTCTATTTTATTCTGTTACAAACAATGCTACAAAATGTGTACAAATGTTTTTCCTGCAAATATGCAGTAATTATGTAAATAAAAGAATAAAGTTTTGTTGTACATCATGTGCTATTCCAATTTACTAGGTAACTTAAATGCTTTCCAAAATGCTATTAATAATTTACTCCCTGAAAAGTGATGACCCATCATTCCACATCCTCTTCTTCTGTTTGTTTTTTGATTTTGCTTTTAATTAACACATTTTGGGAGGGGGGGTGTTTTTATAAGTTGTGTTTGTTTTAAGTTTTAGGTTACATTTGCAAAATGTGCAGGTTTGTTACATAGGTATACAAGTGCCATGGTGTTTTGCTGCACCTATCAACCTATTATCCAGGTTTTAAGCCCCTCATGCATTAGGTATTTTTCTTAATGCTCTCCCTCCCCTTTCCCTCCACCCTGTGATGCTCCCCTCCCTGTGTCCACGTGTTCTTTCATTGTTCAGCTCCCACTTATGACTGAGAATATGCGGTGTTTGGTTTTCTGTTCCTATGTTAGTTTGCTGAGAATGATGAAGCTTCCAGCTTCATCCATGTCCCTGCGAAGGACATGAACCCATCCTTTTTTATGGCTACATTGTATTTCATGGTGTATATGTGCTGCATTTTCATTATCCATTCTATAATTGATGGGCATTTGGGTTGGTTCCAAGGCTTTGCTATTGGGAATAGTGCTCAATAAACATACGTGTGCATGTGTCTTTATAGTAGAACAATTTATAATGCTTTGGCTATATACCCAATAATGGGATTGCTGGGTCAAATGGTATTTCTGGTTCTACATTCTTGAGGAATTGCCACACTGTCTTCCACAATGGTTGAAGTAATTTACACTCCTACCAACAGTGTAAATGTGTTCTACATCCTCTTTTACACTCATCAGATACTTAGAATTTGGCTGGTCACAGGCATGTAAAATGGTATCTCATCACAGTTTTAATTTGTATTTCTTCTACTAATAATGAGAATGGGCATCTTTTTATATATTTACTAGTAATTTGTATGTCCTCTATGAAATTTCCCATGTATTTTCATATTTTTCTCTTGGTTTGTTTCCACTTTTTTTTTTTTTGATTTGTAGATTTTTTTTTTTTTTACCAATTTTTGGAGAATGATCCTTTTATTGGCAATATAGATAGCAAATATTTCCTCAGATTGTGACTTGGTTTCTTGTGGGTATCATTTGTTAATTGAGTCATATACAAAATAAAATTTATCCATCTGAATGAAGTGCAAAGGTCAAAGAACTTTGACAAAGTCATACAATCATGTAGTCATTTATACTTAATGTGATCACTGCTATGTTGAGGTATAAGGCTACCATCTTACTATTTGGTGTCTACTTGTTCTATCCATTCTTTGCTCCCTGTTTCTCATTTTCTGCTTCATTTTGGCTTAATTGTTATTATCACTGTTCTCATTATTTTAGATTCAAGGGGTACATTCGCAGGTTTGTCAAACAGTGGATATATTGCTAAATGATGAGGTTTGGGTTTCTAGTGTCCCTTTCTCCCGAATATTAACATTGCACCCAACAGTTACTTTTTCAATCCTCATCCTCCTGACATACCCCCTGCTATTAGAGTCCCCATTGTCTATTATTTCCATGCGCGCCCTGCTGCACTTACAAGGGAGAACATGTAGTATTTTCTGTTTCTGAGCTATTTCACCTAAGATTATGGCCTCCAGTTCCATCTATGTTTCTGCAAAGAAAATGACTTCACTCTTTGCTATGACCACATAGTATTGCATGGTATATACCACATTTTCTTTATGCAGCCAACAATTGTTGGGCATTTAGATAGATTTCACTACTTTATTATTGTGAATGGTGCTGCACGGACATTCAAATGAGGGTATCGTTTATATATATATATATATATATATATATATATTTTTTTTTTTTTTGGATAGACATGGATCAAAGGATAGTTCTAGTTTTACTTTTGGAGAAATCTCCATATTGTTTTCCATAGAGGTTGTACTAATTTACATTCCCACCAACAAGCTATAAGCATTCCCTTTCTGCATCCCTGCCAGCATCTGTTTTTTCACTTTTTAGTAATAGCATTTTGACTTAATTAATTTTATGGTTCCATTTTACCTCCTTTTTGGTATATTAGCTATAACTTTTCATCATAGTGATAGCTTTAGTATTTATATTATGCATCATTAACTTATTATAGTCTACTTTTGATGATATGAGACCACTTCACATTTAGTGTAAGAACCTTGCAGTGATTAATTTCCATTTCCCATCCTGGAATTATGCTGTTATTGCCATACATTTCCCTTTTACAATAATTGAAATCTTCACAATACATTCTTATTATTTTGGTTAAAACAGTCAGCTGTAGGAGAAATATTACATATTTATTTGCATGGCTACTATTTCCAGAGTTTTTCATTTCTTTGTGTAGATACATATATTTATTTTGATAATATCAATTACTAATATCATTATGTGATTTATCAGTGGGCTTAAAACCATATTATTGTTTGTGATTCTTTTCTCCTTTTTTTCTTGCCTCAGTGATATGTAATTGTATTATGTTTACATTATTTCAGTGGTAATTTTATGGGAATTATCTTGCATGTTTATTTTAATACAGCCTACCTGGACCTATTCATTATCTTCACTCTCCTGAAACCTGAATTTTTCTAATCTCATACACTGTCTTTCAAGACAGTTAAAACTTAATAACCAATTGGTGTAGTAGAAAGAAGATTAGCTATGAAATTACACTATCTTGATTTTAATGCCAGCTATATCTTTTCTCGGCTATAAAGTTTGGTAAATAGCATACCTTCCATGAGCCTTGATCTTCTGATGTGTAAAATTGGGGTACAATACTTAATAGCATAATTGAAAGAACAGGATTGAAAGGCACACAGTAGGGGCTCAATACATGTGACTTTTCCCTTCCTATAAGACTTAATCAGGCAGGTTTTAATAAGGGAATCATATTCACCCAATTTGGAATACTCAAGATAATATGGAAGCACATTCCATATTTATATTATAATAAATATGCGAATAATTCTATAAAATAACCACTAAAATAATGTAAACATATACAATTACATATCACAGAAGCAAGAAGAAAAGGAGGAAAAATCAAAAAATCCAACTGTTCATATTATGTCTAATGTGATATCACATTTAAAAAGAGAAGGAGATATAAAAACACTGCCTCAATGAATCAAAAAAATGAGTGAATGTACCACACCTTAGCATAAAATTGATGTAATATGCACCAGTCAACTACTATACTTCACAACTAGACACAGACTCTAATCTCATCTTGATTGTTGAATTGTAACATTTGTCAAGTTCCTTTAGTTCAATGGGTTTCACTCTCTAAATCTCTAAAATGCACATATTGGATTATAATTTCTTTAATATAATGTGGATTTCTATATTGTTTGGATTTTCTGCTGCAATAAGTCGAGAAAGTTAACTATATATTTCTTTGTTCATGAATAAAAGTATAACAGGTATAGCATTTCATCTTGTAATATAATCACACATAATTTTAGAAATGTAGTTAGTATGGAGGGAATCTTTTAGATGAATAAATTATTCCATGTGCTATAAAGCGGGTGTTTTGGTAGAAATTGGTAACATCCTAGTAAGCAATAAGAACAATACTTTTTTCCTCTGATTTTTGTTTTGTTTTTGTTTTTGAGGCAGACTCACTCTGTGGCCCAGGCTGGAGTGCAGTGGCAGGATCTCAGCTCACTCAAGCTCCGCCCCTGGGTTCACGCCATTCTCCTGCCTCAGCCTCCCGAGTAGCTGGGACTACAGACTCCACCACCACCACACCTGGCTAAGTTTTGTGTATTTTTAGTAGAGACGGGGTGTCACCATGTTAACCAGAATGGTCTCGATCTCCTGACCTCATGATTCGCCCGTCTTGGCCTCTCAAAGTGCTGGAATTACAGGCGTGAGCCACCCCGCTCAGCCTCCTCTGATATTTCATAAAATGTGTTTTGCTGATGCAAGTTACCATGCTGTGAAATTGTTCTTTTAAATCAGAAAATCAATACTTTGATGCATTTTTATTTTCCTATTCAGAATGTTGATACAAATAGCACACTTCTCTCTTAGAGTGCACCGGCCTGTGTTGTTACTAATTGCTTTTTTCCATTTAGATTTACATGGTGTAGGAAGTTACTGATTTTCTTTTATAATCTTGAGTTGAACCTCATTGTCCTAATCTCATACACTGTCTTTCAAGACAGTTAAAAACTAATAACCAATTGGTGTAGTAGAAAGAAGATTAGCTATGAAATTACACTATCTTGATTTTAATGCCAGCTATATCTTTTCTCGGCTATAAAGTTTGGTAAATAGCATACCTTCCATGAGCCTTGATCTTCTGATGTGTAAAATTGGGGTACAATACTTAATAGCATAATTGAAAGAACAGGATTGAAAGGCACACAGTAGGGGCTCAATACATGTGACTTTTCCCTTCCTATAAGACTTAATCAGGCAGGTTTTAATAAGGGAATCATATTCACCCAATTTGGAATACTCAAGATAATATGGAAGCACATTCCATATTAGGCTATATTATAATAAATATGCAAGATAATTCCCATAAAATAACCACTAAAATAATGTAAACATAATACAATTACATATCACAGAAGCAAGAAGAAAAGGAGGAAAAAATCAAAAATCCAACTGTTCATATTATGTCTAATGTGATATCACATTTAAAAGAGAAGGAGATATAAAACACTGCCTCAATGAATCAAAAAATGAGTGAATGTACCACACTTAGCATAAAATTGATGTAATATGTGTCAACTACTATACTTCACAACTAGACACAGACTCTAATCTCATCTTGATTGTTGAATTGTAACATTTGTCAAGTTCCTTTAGTTCAATGGGTTTCACTCTCTAAATCTCTAAAATGCACATATTGGATTATAATTTCTTTAATATAATGTGGATTTCTATATTGTTTGGATTTTCTGCTGCAATAAGTCGAGAAAGTTAACTATATATTTCTTTGTTCATGAATAAAAGTATAACAGGTATAGCATTTCATCTTGTAATATAATCACACATAATTTTAGAAATGTAGTTAGTATGGAGGGAATCTTTTAGATGAATAAAATTATTCCATGTGCTATAAAGCGGGGTGTTTTGGTAGAAATTGGTAACATCCTAGTAAAGCAATAAGAACAATACTTTTTTCCTCTGATTTTTGTTTTGTTTTGTTTTTGAGGCAGACTCACTCTGTGGCCAGGCTGGAGTGCAGTGGCAGGATCTCAGCTCACTCAAGCTCCGCCCCTGGGTTCACGCCATTCTCCTGCCTCAGCCTCCCGAGTAGCTGGGACTACAGACTCCACCACCACCACACCTGGCTAAGTTTTGTATTTTTAGTAGAGACGGGGTGTCACCATGTTAACCAGAATGGTCTCGATCTCCTGACCTCATGATTCGCCCGTCTTGGCCTCTCAAAGTGCTGGAATTACAGGCGTGAGCCACCCCGCTCAGCCTCCTCTGATATTTCATAAAATGTGTTTTGCTGATGCAAGTTACCATGCTGTGAAATTGTTCTTTTAAATCAGAAAATCAATACTTTGATGCATTTTTATTTTCCTATTCAGAATGTTGATACAAATAGCACACTTCTCTCTTAGAGTGCACCGGCCTGTGTTGTTACTAATTGCTTTTCCATTTAGATTTACATGGTGTAGGAAGTTACTGATTTTCTTTATAATGAGGTTGAACCTCATTGTCCTAAGTCACAATTAGTCCTGCAAACTAATAACAATGAGCCAAAATATACTACTATTATTTTTGATGGAATGACTTAAGAATGACAGATTTTTAGCAAAGTTAAATCAATTTCTTTACTTATTTTCAAAAATGCAACATTGAACATCTTTTGTAATGGAAAGAGTACCAGTTTCCTCTTATTCTTGCTTACTTTTTATATTAAGGGGAATAAATTAGTAATGTGCCTGAAGAAATGTAACACCTGCTTTTCTTTGTATTGCTAATCTAACTTTTCAAGTGAGTCTATATGAAGAAATGTAACACTTACCAGCATTTCCAAATGAGTATATGTTGTTTTATGTCTTATTTCATGTCATAATAATTAACAATTTTTATAATCATTGGATAAACAAATATGCACTGCTAATCATTGGTGTTCAATTCTGTATATAAACTAATCCTATGTTTGTGCCTGACAACGTCTTTTATTATGTAGGTATCTCCCTGTAAGAAACAAATTATTCATATTTTAAATTGTGTTTTTTAATTATTATAATTGATATCCAGCACAAAGTCACTCATTATTACCTCTTCCATCTCTGTTGGTTCCTATATTATATTGTTTTATCCTCTATTTACATATGAGTAAAATTCACAAACCTTTTCTAACTAGCCTGTCTAGTTAGAAGTTAAAACCCCAAACCTCCATGTCTTTTTTTTTTTTTTCGTCTCTCATGGCGCTTAATCTTCTCCACAATTTCATTCCATTTATAATCTGTCTCTCTCCTTCACCCTTAGTTTCTTCATTTTCATTGTTGACTTACCCCAAATTTAAAGACATGCTCAATATTTAAAGACACTCTGCCCCAGTTTCATTTTTTAAATTAAACTTTTGTATTCCATCTTATTCTCTTCAAGAAATGTAATAGTATGAAATAACATTCTCACATCAATAATGCCTCTTTTTTCTTCCTTATGCTTCTTTCAGCTTTTTGCAATAGAGATTCCAACACTATTATTGAATTGAAACTCTTTCTGTCATTTTCTTCACCAGATGATCTTTTTTACTATTTGCAACCTGCCTAGATTTGCAGCATCTGAAACCGAAGACTCCCCTTCTTTCACATTTCTGTTACTATTTACCTCCCTGGCTCTCTATCTCTCTCTGTGATTGCACTTTCTAAATCTTTCCAGCTGGATGTTCCCTCTTCGTCCTCCACATGCCCCTTCGTGGTAATATTTATTCAAGTTTCATAATCAGTCATCATCTTTTATTTTTAAACTTTTGTCAGGATCATCTACCTCCATGGCTTCAATTACATCTCCAGGCCAGTGCCTTCTCTTATAAATCTCTAATTTTCCTTCCAGATTTCTCTGTCTTTGCAATTGCTCCTGGGCATTTCCATATAGATGTCCTACAGATAACTAAAATGCATTTTAATAAAGATAAAATTCCATATTTGTCTTTCCAAACCCATTACTCCTTTTGGTGCTATGCCTTGGTTAAAAACACCACTGAATACTCCTTACAAAAAATAAAAGCTTGCATCAGTTTTACGTGTCTCCTTCCACTTCTAACTAGCCTGACTAGCTAGTCAAATTAGACAAGTTATTAATACTTGATTAGAATAGTGTATTTTAGTTTGTGTCTATTCTAACAGCACCTATTTAGGAATTACCTTGATGTTGTTTGAGTATTGCTTATTTACATATTTATTCGCTGTCAACTATTAATTTGAAGCTAGAATATGCCCAGTATTAGTGAAGGTTCTAGATATAGGAGAGTTTTAGGATGCAGAGAAAGAAAAAGAAACAGGCAAGTAAACATGCCTGTGTATTATATAACTAGTCAATTATGAAGCATTAGGGTAAATGCTTCATAGAGATATGTGCATGAGAATACAGGTGCAAATGTGGCTGTCTAGATACCTGAGAAAGTTATCAGTAGACGGTGAGATTTAAGAGGAAATTTGAGAATTACCATCGACAGACTGAGGGAACTGCAGGTCGTTAGAATGGCCAGAACACAAGGCTACAGAAAATAGTGGGGAGAGGTGGGAGTTTACAGATTGGCAGAGACCAGATGATAAAATTCTCTTCTCTACTGGGCTGAAGAAGTTAGATTTTGTCTTAAACTTAACAAAGAGCCATTGAAAGAACCTAATAGATGGGATTTATGTCATTACTTTATCTTCATGTTGTTCACTCCAACAGTTGTCTGGAGTATTGCTTGGTGTGGAGGCAGTTTAAGAATGTAGGAAGAAATATTCTGGAGTTTGTCTTAATAATAATAATTAAAAAAACAAGTTGGTGGAACAAAGGTATGTCTTTGAGAGAGGATAAGCAAGCGGAATATTCAGAACTTAACGTGGGATTTAACTTCTATTAAATACAAGGGGTAGAGTGAAAGGTGTAGGTAAGATCTGAGGCTGAACCAATTAACCATTTGTGGGCTCTCATGATGAAGAACTTAGAGAGCTCTTATTCTACCAAATAATATTTATATATATAATATAATATTTATACATATAAAATTTGTTATGACTTACCTGTATACCATACCTTACTGCTCAAGAAAATATTTTCTATTTTTTTCTCTATAGCAAAAGTTATAATATTTGAACTTAATAAGAAAAGTATCCTATATGGACTTCAAAGACAGGGATGCCCTCTCTCACCACTCTTATTCAATGTAGTGTTGGAAGTTCTGGCTAGGGCAATCAGGCAAGAGAAAGAAACAAGGGGATTCAGTTAGGAAAAGAAGAAGTCAAATTGTCCCTGTTTGCAGATGACATGATTGTTTATTTAGGAACCTCCATCATCTCAGCCCGAAATCTCCTTAAGCTGATAAGAAACTTCAGCAAATTTGCAGGATACAAAATTAATGTGCAAAAATCACAAGCATTCTTATACACCAGTAACAGATAAACAGAGAACCAAATCAGGAATGAACTCTCATTAACAATTTCTTCAAAGAGAATAAAATACCTAGGAATCCAACTTACAAGGGATGTAAAGGACCTCTTCAAGGAGAACTACAAACCACTGCTCAGTGAAATAAAGGGACACAAACAAATGGAAGAACATACCATGCTCATGGATAGGAAGAATCAATATCGTGAAAATGGCCATACTGCCCAAGGTAATTTATAGATTCAATGCCATCCCCATCAAGCTACCAATGACTTTCTTCACAGAATTGGAAAAACTGCTTTAAAGTTCATATGGAACCAAAAGAGCCGCATCTCAAGACAATCCTAAGTCAAAGAACAAAGCTGGAGGCATCACGCTACCTGACTTCAAACTATACTACAAGGCTACAGTAACCAAAACAGCATGGTACTGGTACCAAAACAGAGATATAGACCAATGGAACAGAACAGAGTCCTCAGAAATAATAATACCACATCTACAGCCATCTGATCTTTGACAAACCTGAGAAAAACAAGAAATGGGAAAGGATTCCCTATTTAATAAATGGTGCTGGGAAAATTGGCTAGCCATAAGTAGAAAGCTGAAACTGGATCCTTTCCTTACTCCTTATCTGAAAATTAATTCAAGATGGATTAGAGACTTAAATGTTAGACCTAATACCATAAAAATCCTAGAAGAAAACCTAGGTAGTACCATTCAGGACATAGGCATGGGCAAGACTTCATGTCTAAAACACCAAAAGCAATGGCAGCAAAGCCAAAATTGACAAATGGGATCTCATTAAACTAAAGAGCTTCTGCACAGCAAAAGAAACTACCATCAGAGTGAACAGGCAACCTACAGAATGGGAGAAAATTTTTGCAATCTACTCATCTGACAAAGGGCTAATATCCAGAACCTATAAAGAACTCAAACAAATTTACAAGAAAAACAACCCCCATCAAAAAGTGGGTTGTCCGGAGCTCGTGCCCGGCCATAGTGAGTAATTATTGTGATTAGGCGCCTGAGCTCTATTCATTTCCACCTCTCACCTCCTTCCCAGATTTGTCTTTTTCCTGTATTAAATACCTCGCACAAGATGGCGCTCTTCCTGCTTCTTCTTCACCCATCTTTCCTTTTCTGAAAGTTGTTACTTTGTAGCGCCAGGCGCCTTATAGCGTCCCGTTGAAACCGAAACCTGCCTGGCCACGCCCTCGAAATGAGATCATTTCGCCTTGGCCAACCCCTTCCTCTCCAAGTGTATATAAGGCACTGCATTACCGCCATTAGCGAGACTTGATCAGAGCACTGTCTTGTCTCCATTTCTCGTGTCTCTTGTTCCCCAAATTCCCACTCCCTCCTCCAGGCCTGCTTGCGATCCCAGCGGGCCGGGATAGTGGGTAAAGGATATGAACAGACACTTCTCAAAAGAAGACATGCATACAGTCAACAGACACTTGGAAAAATGCCCATCGTCAATGGCCATCAGAAAAATGCAAATGAAAACCACAATGAGATACCATCTCACACAAATTAGAATAGCAATCATTAAAATGTCAGGAAACGACAGGTACTGGAGACAATGTGGAGAAATAGGAACACTTTTACACTGTTGGTGGGATTGTAAACTAGTTCAACCATTGTGGAAAACAGTATGGTGATTCCTCGAGGATCTAGAACTAGAAATATCATTTGACCCAGCCATCTCATTACTGGGGATATACTCAAAGGATTATAAATCATGCTGCTGTAAAGACACATGCTCACGTATGTTTATTGCAGCACTTTCCACAATAGCAAAGACTTGGAATCAACCCAAATGTCCATCAGTGACAGACTGGATTAAGAAAATGTGGCACATATACATCATGGAATACTATGCAGCCATAAAAAAGGATGCGTTTGTGTCCTTTGTAGGGACATGGATGTAGCTGGAAACCATCATTCTCAGCAAACTATTGCAAGAACAGAGGACCAAACACCGCATGTTCTCACTCATAGGTGGGAATTGAACAGTGAGATCACTTGGACTCAGAAAGGGGAACATCACACACTGGGGCCTATTGTGGGGAGAGCGGTTGGGGGAGGGATGGCATTGGGAGTTATACCTGATGTAAATGACAAGTTGATGGATGCTGACGTGTTGATGAGTGCAGCACACCGACGTGGCACAAGTGTACATATGTAACAAACCTGCACATTATGCACATGTACCCTAGAACTTAAAGTATAAAAATAATAATAATAAAATGTGGCACATATACACCATGGAAAATATAGCATATATACATCATGGAATTCTATGTTTTTTAAAGAGTAGTACTTTGTAGCTGTATTTACAAGGTTACTGGTTACACCTGGCACCTTCAAAACTACTCCCTTAGAATGGAAAATTAAACATCATAGGTTCTCACTCATAAATGGGGGCTAATCTATGAGGATGCAAAGGCATAAGAATGATATAGTGGACTTTGAGGACTTGGAGGAAAGTGTGGGTGGTAGGTGAGGGATAAAAGACTACACATTGGGTGTAATGTATACTGCCTGGGTGATGGGTGCACCAGAATCTCAGAAATCATCACTAAAGAATGATTAATGTAACAAACACCACCTGTTCTCCACAAAACTATTGAGAAAAAAACTTATTGCTTTAAGTTATGTAATTTTAGGTGCTCAAGTAATTGACAAAGTCAACTAAGTCTGCCTAATATAGATGAAGAAATTAACCCCCAAACAAGATAATTTTCTTTCAAAAATAGATCCTTCTACTAATGTGGGAAAATATTGTTGTATTATTGATGAATTAAACTATGTTTTTTCTTCTCTGAAGGTTTTTTTTAAAAAAACATTATTATACTTTAAATTCTGCGATATATATGCAGATCATGCAGGTTTGTTACATAGGTATACATGTGCCATGGTGGTTTACTGCACCCATCAACCCCCATCAACCTGTCATCTATATTAGGTATTTCTCCTAATGCTACCCGTCCCCTAGGTCCCCACTCTGGGATAGGCCTCTGTGTGTGATGTCCTTCTCCCTGTTTCTATGTATTCTCCTTGTTCAACTGCCACTCATGAGTGAGAATATGCAATGTTTGGATTTCTGTTCCTGTGTTAGTTTGCTGAGAATGATTTCTTCAAGCTTCATCCATGTCATGGCAAAGTACATGAACTCATCCTTTTTTGTGGCTACATAGTATTCCATGGTGAATATGTGCCACATTTTAGTTCGAAGTCTTTGCTATTGTGAATACTGCTGCAATAAACATATGGGTGCATGTGCACCACATGTCACTTGTTCTAAAATCAACAACATAATTGTAAGCATAACAGTCCTTAACAAATGCAAAAGAACAGAAATCATAACAGTCTTTCAGACCACAGGGCAATCAAATTAGAACTAGGATTAAGAAACTCACTCAAAACCATACAGCTACATGTAAACCTAACAACCTGCTCCTGAACGACTACTAGGTAAAAAAAATTAAGACAGAAATAAATAAGTTATTTGAAACCATTGAGAATAATGACACAATTGAATTGCTAGAATCTCTGGGACACAGCTAATGCAATGTTTACAAGGAAATTTGTAGAACTAAATGCCCACAGGAGAAAGCAGGAAAGATTGAAAATTGACACACTAACGCCACAATTAAAAGAACTGAGGAGATAGAGACAGAAAAAAATGTTTAAAAAAATCAGTGAATCTAGGAGCTGAATTTTTCAAAAGATTAACAAAATGAGTAGACTACTAGCTAGACTAATAAACTAACATTTTATTTTAAAATATTACCATCCCTTGGAAAAGATCACCATAGCTTAAAAAATTATATTTACATAGTATTCACACTCTTGATCTTTAAAGAAATGACATTTATAACTCTAGTACATGGTATACATCTTTCTGAGTCAGTAGTTTTATCTCAAATGCCCTCTAAAGCAGCATTTCTGAATGTTAATATGATGAATGACTTCTCATAAAACTTACCAATCAATTTGATGATATGTATATTGAAAGCAACACTTTCCTTTCTTACAAAGAAATTGCTATTTTCAATTTACATGTTTAGAAATAAGTTTCAAGTTTTAAATCATATGGTTTTAAAGTTTAAGCTAGTGAGCTAGATGCCATCTTCTAAGGTACAAAAAAAGGTCATATTTTAATAAAACTTTAACTTCATGGACCCTACTATCGCTTTTTAAATTTTGCAAAACCAACAAATAAGATCCTGTTTCTAGTTTACCCTTAGACAGTCTTTTGCTTACACTAACAATCTCTGCACATAAATCTTCATTGAAGTGTCCTGAGGTCTGTTAGTTCTAGAGTCTAGCATGTACACTTGACTGCGTTAGAACAGAAAACTTAAGGTATCTAGTTGTAAAAAGTCAACCAAAATTTTCAGAGTGATTGCTTTGTTTGAAAGAGAAGTCTTGACTGGTGTGTCAATGAGACTGAGAGATAAGTTATGCAAAGAGCTCAAATGACAGGACCATGCCAAATCTCTCATCTGCTGCCAGTGAGGCAGGACACTTCTAACACTGTGCTAACAAGGTCAAGGTCAAGATTAAGTCTCCCAAGTGGGTGGTTAGTTTGGCTTTGATCAAATTTCATAGAATTCACTTTTATTTTCAGTTGTTTCTAAATATCCTTCTTGGGGATAACAATTTTTAAAATATAGAAAACTGTCATTATTTACACATAATTATACATATAATTTGAGAAATAATTTATAATATGAATTTATGCAATTGAGAAATAATTATATAATTATTAAATTGCAAGTGATGATTTCTCCCATGTGAATACCATGTGATAATGTCTAGACATTTATTTAGTGTTATGTGTTTTTATAACTAGGCTCATAAATTTTTTTAGGATGTGCCAATGTGGCCCTTTGTGTCAAAGTTAGGCAAACCATACAGATTGGTATTCTTTTGATCAATTTAAGTGGTAAAATGTTATTATAAAATACTCCAAACTCTTTTTTCATGAGTAGCTAACATTATGCTATCTGCTGTCTAATGCTCACCAAAACTAGATGGTGAATATTAATATTCATGAAGGATTTATGAAAGTCTATGCTAACTATCTCTCTCTCAGGGTTATCGTTGGTTCTTGCTTTCAGAAAAGGAATCTGACAGCATAGCTTTTGGGATAACATTCTTTTAGCTTATTAATGGGATTATTATCCTAATCTTACTTGCCTTTGCTCTAATTACATCTATTTCCCCTAGACTATAGTAAATGTTTCTGTAAGTTACCACTAATCATTTTAGAGTAAGGTAAGCTGACTAAACCTAATTAAATAAATGAGTTAAAATGAGTAAGATAAGTAACTGCAGACACAGTGCCTTTTGGGAATGGCATAAGATTTGTTTGTCCTTCCTTTTTTTCCTTCTCAACCTGTGAAGGCACACAAAAAAAATGGGAATAGTTACTGTGTAAAATGCCTTGCAAAATGCCTTCCAAAGAGCCTTTCAAATATGTTGAAGAGCAGCAGGCCAAGCTGAGCCCACGATGTTGGATGTTGGCAGGGAGCCAGAATGGCATTGATGACTTCTGCACTAGAGGAAAGCTCCAGTTTCTCTCACTGTTTGATGGCTTTTGGGATGGTTGAAAAATAAAACTCAATCTGTCATGTAACTAACTGCATTTGTTTTAACTGCTTAATTCCACACTCTGTGCTAACCAAATTCCTTATAGTAAGTTTACTGTTCATTCCAGATGTTAGTCCTGAAAACAAATAATTTCCTTTGCAGTGGAATTCCAATCCAGAAAATGGAAATAAAATATTGATCTGATATGATGCTAATAAGTCAACCTAGGCACCTGATATACCTGATATCTAGCAATTGTAATGATAAAAATGTGTAGCAAGTAGTGTCTAGAGTTATTTAAAGTAGTTGAACGAGAGGCTGAGAGCTCAGTATTAATTGTTTGATTTTATTATTTATTTATTTATTTTTAGAGACAGAGTCTTGCTCTGTTGCCCAGGCTAAGTGCAGTGGTGCAGTCTCGGCTCACTGCAAACTCATCTCCCGGGTTCAAGGGATTCTTCATGACTCCGCCTCCCAAGTAGCTGGGATTATAGGCGCTTGCCAGCACAC
>JAKFHT010002003.1:0-21009 GCA_023783455.1 Erythrocebus patas
AACTGGAAAGAAGCTTTCTGAGAAACTGCTCTGTGTTCTGTTAATTCATCTCACAGAGTTACATCTTTCCTTCAAGAAGCCTTTCGCTAAGGCTGTTCTTTTGGAATTGGCAAAGGGATATTTGGAAGCCCATAGAGGGCTATGGTCCAAAAGGAAATATCTTCCGTTAAAAACTGGAAAGAAGCTTTCTGAGAAACCCTTCTGTTTTCTGTTAATTCAACTCACAGAGTTACATCTTTCCCTTCAAGAAGCCTTTCGCTAAGGCTGTTCTTGTGGAATTGGCAAAGGATATTTGGAAGCCCATAGAGGGCTATGGTGAAAAAGGAAGTATCTTCTGTTCAAAACCGGAAAGAAGCGTTCTGAGAAACTGCTCTGTGTTCTGTTAATTCATCTCACAGAGTTACATCTTTCCCTTCAAGAAGCCTTTCGCTAAGGCTGTTCTTCTGGAATTGGCAAAGGGATATTTGGAAGCCCATTGAGGGCTACGGTAAAAAAGGAAATATCTTCCGTTCAAAACTGGAAAGAAGCTTTCTGAGAAATTGCTCTGCGTTCTGTTAATTCATCTCACAGAGTTACATCTTTCCCTTCAAGAAGCCTTTCGCTAAGGCTGTTCTTGTGGAATTGGCAAAGGGATATTTGGAAGCCCATAGAGGGCTATGGTGCAAAAGGAAATATCTTCCGTTCAAAACTGGAAAGAAGCTTTCTGAGAAACTGCTCTGTGTTCTGTTAATTCATCTCACAGAGTTACATCTTTCCTTCAAGAAGCCTTTCGCTAAGGCTGTTCTTGTGGAATTGGCAAAGGGATATTTGGAAGCCCATAGAGGGCTATGGTGAAAAAGGAAATATTTTCCGTTGAAAACTGGAAAGAAGCTTTCTGAGAAACTGCTCTGTGTTCTGTTAATTCATCTCACAGAGTTACATCTTTCCCTTCAAGAAGCCTTTCGCTAAGGCTGTTCTTGTGGAATTGGCAAAGGGATATTTGGAAGCCCATAGAGGGCTATGGTGAAAAAGGAAATATCTTCCGTTCAAAACTGGAAAGAAGCTTTCTGAGAAACTGCTCTGTGTTCTGCAAATTCATCTCACAGAGTTACATCTTTCCCTTCAAGAAGCCTTTCGCTAAGGATGTTCTTGTGGAATTGGCAAAGTGATATTTGGAAGCCCATTGAGGGCTACGGTGAAAAAGGAAATATCTTCCGTTCAAAACTGGAAAGAAGCTTTCTGAGAAACTGCTCTGTGTTCTGTTAATTCATCTCACAGAGTTACATCTTTCCCTTCAAGAAGCCTTTCGCTAAGGTTGATCTCGTGGAATGGGCAAAATGATATTTGGAAGCCCCTAGAGGCCTATGGTTTAAAAGGAAATATCTTCCGTTCTAAACTGGAATGAAGCTTTCTGAGAAACTGCTCTGTGTTCTGTTAATTCATCTCACAGAGTTACATCTTTCCCTTCAAGAAGCCTTTCGCTAAGGCTGTTCTTGTGGAATTGGCAAGGGGATATTTGGAAGTCCATAGAGGGCTATGGTCAAAAAGAAAATATCTTCCGTTGAAAACTGGAAAGAAGCTTTCTGAGAAACTGGTCTGTGTTCTGTTAATTCATCTCACAGAGTTACATCTTTCACTTCAAGAAGCCTTTCGCTAAGGCTGTTCTTGTGGAATTGGCAAAGGGATATTTGGAAGCCCATAGAGGGCTATGGTTAAAAAGGAAATATCTTCCGTTCAAAGCTGGAAAGAATCTTTCTGAGAAACTGCTCTGTGTTCTGTTAATTCTTCTCACAGAGTTACATCTTTCCCTTCAAGAAGCCTTTCGCTAAGGCTGTTCTTGTGGAATTGGCAAAGGGATATTTGGAATCCCATAGAGGCCTATAGTGAAAAAGGAAATATCTTCAGTTCAAAACTAGAAAGAAGCATTCTGAGAAACTGCTCTGTGTTCTGTTAATTCATCTCACAGAGTTACATCTTTCCCTTCAAGAAGCCTTTCGCTAAGGCTGTTCTTGTGGAATTGGCAAAGGGATATTTGGAAGCCCTTAGAGGCCTATGGTGAGAAAGGAAATATCTTCCGTACAAAACTGGAAAGAAGCTTTCTGAGAAAGTGCTCTGTGTTTTGTTAATTCATCTCACAGAGTTACATCTCTCCTTTCAAGAAGCCTTTCTCTAAGGCTGTTCTTGTGGAATTGGCAAAGTGATATTTGGAAGCCCAATGAGGGCTACGGTAAAAAAGGAAATATGTTCCGTTCAAAACTGGAAAGAAGCTTTATGAGAAACTGCTCTTTGTTCTGTTAATTCATCTCACAGAGTTACATCTTTCCCTTCAAGAAGCCTTTCGCTAAGGCTGTTCTTGTGGAATTGGCAAAGGGATATTTGGAAGCCATTAGAGGCCTATGGTGAAAAAGGAAATATCTTCCGTACAAAACTGGAAAGAAACTTTCTGAGAAAGTGCTCTGTGTTTTGTTAATTCATCTCACAGAGTTACATCTTTCCTTCAAGAAGCCTTCGCTAAGGCTGTTCTTGTGGAATTGGCAAAGGATATTTGGAAGCCCATAGAGGGCTATGGTGAAAAGGAAATATCTTCCGTTCAAAACTGAAAAGAAGCTTTCTGAGAAACTGCTCTGTGTTCTGTTAATTCATCTCACAGAGTTACATCTTTCCTTCAAGAAGCCTTTCGCTAAGGCTGTTCTTGTGGAATTGGCAAAGGATATTTGGAAGCCCATAGAGGGCTATGGTGAAAAGGAAATATCTTCCGTTCAAAACTGGAAAGAATCTTTCTGAGAAATTGCTCTGTGTTCTGTTAATTCATCTCACAGAGTTACCTCTTTCCTTCAAGAAGCCTTTCGTAAGGCTGTTCTTGTGGAATTGGCAAAGTGATATTTGAAGCCCATAGAGGCTACGGTGAAAAGGAAATATCTTCCGTTCAAAACTGGAAAGTAGCTTTCTGAGAAACTGCTCTGTGTTCTGTTAATTCATCTCACAGAGTTACATCTTTCCTTCAAGTAGCCTTTCGCTAAGGCTGTTATTGTGGAATTGGCAAAGGATATTTGGAAGCCCATAGAGGCCTATGGTGAAAAGGAAATATCTTCCGCTCAAAACTGGAAAGAAGCTTTCTGAGAAACTGCTCTGTGTTCTGTTAATTCATCTCACAGAGTTACATCTTTCCTTCAAGAAGCCTTTCGTTAAGGCAGTTCTTGTGGAATTGGCAAAGTGATATTTGGAAGCCCTTAGAGGGCTATGGTGAAAAGGAAACATCTTCCGTTCAAAACTGAAAAGAAGCTTGAGAAACTGCTCTGTGCTCTTTTAATTCTTCTCACAGAGTTACATCTTTCCTTCAAGAAGCCTTTCGCTAAGGCTGTTCTTGTGGAATTGGCAAAGTGATATTTGGAAGCCCATAGAGGGCTATGGTGAAAAGGAAATATCTTCCGTTCAAAACTGGAAAGAAGCTTTCTGAGAAACTGCTCTGTGTTCTGTTAATTCATCTCACAGAGTTACATCTTTCCTTCAAGAAGCCTTTTCGCTTAGGCTGTTCTTGTGGAATTGGCAAAGGATATTTGGAAGCCCATAGAGGGCTATGGTGAAAAGGAAATATCTTCCGTTCAAAACTGGAAAGCAGCTTTCTGAGAAACTGCTCTGTGTTCTGTTAATTCATCTCACAGAGTTACATCTTTCCTTCAAGAATCCTTTCGCTTGTCTGTTCTTGTGGAATTGGCAAAGTGATATTTGGAAGCCCATAGAGGGCTACGGGAAAAAGGAAATATCTTCCGTTCAAAACTGGAAAGTAGCTTTCTGAGAAACTGCTCTGTTCTGTTAATTCATCTCACAGAGTTACATCTTTCCTTCAAGAAGCCTTTCGCTAAGGCTGTCCTTGTGGAATTGACAAAGGATATTTGGAAGCCCATAGAGGGCTATCGTGAAAAGGAAATATCTTCCGTTCAAAACTGGAAAGAAGCTTTCTGAGAAACTGCTCTGTGTTCTGTTAATTCATCTCACAGAGTTACATCTTTCCTTCAAGAAGCCTTTCGCTAAGTCTGTTCTTGTGGAATTGGCAAAGTGATATTTGGAAGCCCATTGATGGCTATGGTGAAAAATATCTTCCGCTCAAAAGTGGAAAGAAGCTTTCTGAGAAACTGCTCTGTGCTCTGTTAATTCATCTCACAGAGTTACATCTTTCCTTCAAGAAGCCTTTCACTAAGGCTGTTCTTGTGGAATGGCAAAGGATATTTGGAAGCCCATTGAGGGCTATGGTGAAAAGAAAATATCTTCCGTTCAAAACTGGAAGAAGCTTTCTGAGAAGCTGCTCTGTGTTCTGTTAATTCATCTCACAGAGTTA
Organism: Erythrocebus patas; assembly: GCA_023783455.1. Taxonomy (NCBI): domain Eukaryota; kingdom Metazoa; phylum Chordata; class Mammalia; order Primates; family Cercopithecidae; genus Erythrocebus; species Erythrocebus patas. The sequence continues at coordinate 4,316 of JAKFHT010002003.1, forward strand.
CATCTTTCCCTTCAAGAAGCCTTTCGCTAAGGCTGTTCTTGTGGAATTAGCAAAGTGATATTTGGAAGCCCATTGAGGGCTACGGTGAAAAGGAAATATCTTCCGTTCAAAACTGGAAAGATGCTTTCTGAGAAACTGCTCTGTGTTCTGTTAATTCATCTCACAGAGTTACATCTTTCCCTTCAAAGCCTTTCGCTAAGGCTGTTCTTGTGGAATTGGCAAAGGATATTTGGAAGCCCATAGAGGCCTATGGTGAAAAGAAAATATCTTCCGTTCAAAACCGGAAAGAAGCTTTCTGAGAAACTGCTCTGTGTTCTGTTAATTCTTCTCACAGAGTTACATCTTTTCATTCAAGAAGCCTTTCGCTAAGGCTGTTCTTGTGGAATTGGCAAGGATATTTGGAAGCCCATAGAGGGCTATGGTGAAAAGGAAATATCTTCCGTTCAAAACTACAAAGAAGCTTTCTGAGAAACTGCTCTGTGTTCTGTTACTTCATCTCACAGAGTTACATCTTTCCTTCAAGCCTTTCGCTAAGGCTGTTCTTGTGGAATTGGCAAAGGGATAATTGGAATCCCATAGAGGGCTATGGTGAAAAGGAAATATCTTCCGTTCAAAACTGCAAAGAAGCTTTCTGAGAAACTGCTCTGTGTTCTGTTACTTCATCTCACAGAGTTACATCTTTCCTTCAAAGCCTTTCGCTAAGGCTGTTCTTGTGGAATTGGCAAAGGATATTTGGAAGCCCATAGAGGGCTACGGTGAAAAGGAAATATCTTCCGTTCAAAACTGGAAAGAAGCTTTCTGAGAAACTGCTCTGTGTTCTGTTAATTCATCTCACAGAGTTACATATTTCCTTCAAGAACCCTTTCGCTAAGGCTGTTCTTGTGGAATTGGTAGAGTGATATTTGGAAGCCCATAGAGGGCTACGGGAAAAAGGAAATATCTTCCGTTCAAAACTGGAAAGAAGCTTTCTGAGAAACTGCTCTGTATTCTGTTAATTCATCTCACAGAGTTACATCTTTCCTTCAAGAAGCCTTTCGCTAAGGCTGTTCTTGTGGAATTGGCAAGGGATATTTGGAAGCACATAGAGGGCTATGGTGAAAAGGAAATATCTTCCGTTCAAAACTGGAAAGAATCTTTCTGAGAAACTGCTCTGTGTTCTGTTAATTCATCTCACAGAGTTACATCTTTCCCTTCAAGAAGCCTTCGCTAAGGCTGTTCTTGTGGAATTGCAAAGTGATATTTGGAAGCCCATAGAGGGCTACGGTGAAAAGGAAATATCTTCCGTTCAAAACTGGAAAGTAGCTTTCTGAGAAACTGCTCTGTATTCTGTTAATTCATCTCAGAGTTACATCTTTCCTTCAAGAAGCCTTTCGCTAAGGCTGTTCTTGTGGAATTGCAAGGGATATTTGGAAGCCCATAGAGGCCTATGGTGAAAAGAAAATATCTTCCGTTCAAAACTGGAAAGAAGCTTTCTGAGAAACTGCTCTGTGTTCTGTTAATTCATCTCACAGAGTTACATCTTTCCTTCAAGAACCCTTTTCGCTAAGGCTTTTCTTGTGGAATTAGCAAGGATATTTGGAAGCCCATAGAGGGCTATGGTGAAAAGGAAATATCTTCCGTTCAAAACTGGAAGAAGCTTTCTGAGAAACTGCTCTGTGTTCTGTTAATTCATCTCACAGAGTTACATCTTTCCTTCAAGAAGCCTTTTGCTAAGGCTGTTCTTGTGGAATTGGCAAAGGATATTTGGAAGCCCATAGAGGGCTATGGTGAAAAGGAAATATCTTCCGTTCAAAACTGGAAAGAAGCTTTCTGAGAAACCCTTCTGTTTTCTGTTAATTCAACTCACAGAGTTACATCTTTCCTTCAAGAAGCCTTTCGCTAAGGCTGTTCTTGTGGAATTGGCAAAGGATATTTGGAAGCCCATAGAGGGCTATGGTGAAAAAGGAAGTATCTTCTGTTCAAAACCGAAAGAAGCTTTCTGAGAAACTGCTCTGTGTTCTGTTAATTCATCTCACAGAGTTACATCTTTCCCTTCAAGAAGCCTTTCTAAGGCTGTTCTTGTGGAATTGGCAAAGGATATTTGGAAGCCCATAGAGGCTATGGTGAAAAGGAAATATCTTCCGTTCAAAACTGGAAAGAAGCTTTCTGAGAAACCCTTCTGTTTTCTGTTAATTCAACTCACAGAGTTACATCTTTCCTTCAAGAAGCCTTTCGCTAAGGCTGTTCTTGTGGAATTGGCAAGGGATATTTGGAAGCCCATAGAGGCCTATGGTGAAAAAGGAAATATCTTCCGTTCAAAACTGGAAAGAAGCTTTCTGAGAAAGTGCTCTGTGTTCTGTTAATTCATCTCACAGAGTTACATCTTTCCTTCAAGAAGCCTTTCTAAGGCTGTTCTTGTGGAATTGGCAAAGTGATATTTGGAAGCACAATGAGGGCTACGGTAAAAAGGAAATATCTTCGTTCAAAACTGGAAAGAAGCTTTCTGAGAAACTGCTCTTTGTTCTGTTAATTCATCTCACAGAGTTACATCTTTCCCTTCAAGAAGCCTTTTGCTAAGGCTGTTCTTGTGGAATTGGCAAAGGATATTTGGAAGCCCTTAGAGGCCTATGGTGAAAAGGAAATATCTTCCGTTCAAAACTGGAAAGAAGCTTTCTGAGAAAGTGCTCTGTTAATTCATCTCACAGAGTTACATCTTTCCTTCAAGAAGCCTTTCGCTAAGGCTGTTCTTGTGGAATTGGCAAAGGATATTTGGAAGCCCATAGAGGGCTATGGTGAAGGAAATATCTTCCGTTCAAAACCGGAAAGAAGCTTTCTGAGAAACTGCTCTCTGTTCTGTTAATTCATCTCACAGAGTTACATCTTTCCTTCAAGAAGCCTTTCGCTAAGGCTGTTCTTGTGGAATTGGCAAAGGATATTTGGAAGCCCATAGAGGGCTATGGTGAAAAGGAAATATCTTCCGTTCAAAACTGGAAAGAAGCTTTCTGAGAAACTGCTCTGTGTTCTGTTAATTCATCTCACAGAGTTACATCTTTCCCTTCAAGAAGCCTTTCGCTAAGGCTGTTCTTGTGGAATTGGCAAAGGATATTTGGAAGCCCATAGAGGGCTATGGTGAAAACATCTTCCGTTCAAAACTGGAAAGAATCTTTCTGAGAAACTGCTCTGTGTTCTGTTAATTCATCTCACAGAGTTACATCTTTCCCTTCAAGAAGCCTTTCTCTAAGGCTGTTCTTGTGGAATTGGCAAAGGATATTTGGAAGCCCATAGAGGGCTATGGTGAAAAGGAAATATCTTCCGTTCAAAACTGGAAAGTAGCTTTCTGAGAAACTGCTCTGTGTTCTGTTAATTCATCTCACAGAGTTACATCTTTCCCTTCAAGAAGCCTTTCGCTAAGGCTGTTCTTGTGGAATTGGCAAAGGATATTTGGAAGCCCATAGAGGCTATGGTGAAAAGGAAATATCTTCCGTTCAAAACTGGAAAGAAGCTTTCTGAGAAACTGCTCTGTGTTCTGTTAATTCATCTCACAGAGTTACATCTTTCCCTTCAAGAAGCCTTTCGTTAAGGCTGTTCTTGTGGAATTGGCAAAGGATATTTGGAAGCCCATAGAGGCTATGGTGAAAAAGGAAATATCTTCCGTTCAAAACCGGAAAGAAGCTTGAGAAACTGCTCTGTGTTCTGTTAATTCATCTCACAGAGTTACATCTTTCCCTTCAAGAAGCCTTTCGCTAAGGCTGTTCTTGTGGAATTAGCAAAGGATATTTGGAAGCCCATAGAGGGCTATGGTGAAAAGGAAATATCTTCCGTTCAAAACTGGAAAGAAGCTTTCTGAAACTGCTCTGTGTTCTGTTAATTCATCTCACAGAGTTACATCTTTCCCTTCAAGAAGCCTTTCGCTAAGGCTGTTCTTGTGGAATTGGCAAAGGATATTTGAAGCCCATAGAGGGCTATGGTGAAAAGGAAATATCTTCCGTTCAAAACTGGAAAGAAGCTTTCTGAGAAACTGCTCTCTGTTCTGTTAATTCATCTCACAGAGTTACATCTTTCCCTTCAAGAAGCCTTTCGCTAAGGCTGTTCTTGTGGAATTGGCAAAGGATATTTGGAAGCCCATAGAGGGCTATGGTGAAAAAGGAAATATCTTCCGTTCAAAACCGGAAAGAAGCTTTCTGAGAAACTGCTCTGTGTTCTGTTAATTCATCTCACAGAGTTACATCTTTCCTTCAAGAAGCCTTTCGCTAAGGCTGTTCTTGTGGAATTGGCAAAGTGATATTTGGAAGCCCATAGAGGGCTATGGTGAAAAAGGAAATATCTTCCGTTCAAAACCTGGAAAGAAGCTTTCTGAGAAACTGCTCTGTGTTCTATTAATTCATCTCACAGAGTTACATCTTTCCCTTCAAGAAGCCTTTCGCTAAGGCTGTTCTTGTGGAATTAGCAAAGGATATTTGGAAGCCCATAGAGGCTATGGTGAAAAAGGAAATATCTTCCATTCAAAACTGGAAAGAAGCTTGAGAAAATGCTCTGTGTTCTGTTAATTCATCTCACAGAGTTACATCTTTCCTTCAAGAAGCCTTTCGCTAAGGCTGTTCTTGTGGAATTGGCAAGGGATATTTGGAAGCCCATAGAGGGCTATGGTGAAAAGGAAATATCTTCCGTTCAAAACTGGAAAGAAGCTTTCTGAAACTGCTCTGTTCTGTTAATTCATCTCACAGAGTTACATCTTTCCCTTCAAGAAGACTTTCGCTAAGGCTGTTCTTGTGGAATTAGCAAAGGATATTTGGAAGCCCATAGAGGCTATGGTGAAAAGGAAATATCTTCCGTTCAAAACCGGAAAGAAGCTTTCTGAGAAACTGCTCTGTGTTCTATTAATTCATCTCACAGAGTTACATCTTTCCCTTCAAGAAGCCTTTCGCTAAGGCTGTTCTTGTGGAATTGGCAAAGGATATTTGGAAGCCCATTGAGGGCTATGGTGAAAAGGAAATATCTTCCGTTCAAAACTGGAAAGAAGCTTTCTGAGAAACTGCTCTGTTCTGTTAATTCATCTCACAGAGTTACATCTTTCCTTCAAGAAGCCTTTCGCTAAGGCTGTTCTTGTGGAATTGGCAAAGGATATTTGGAAGCCCTTAGAGGGCTATGGTGAAAAGGAAATATCTTCCGTTCAAAACTGGAAAGAAGCTTTCTGAGAAACTGCTCTGTGTTCTGTTAATTCATCTCACAGAGTTACATCTTTCCCTTCAAGAAGCCTTTCGCTAAGGCTGTTCTTGTGGAATTGGCAAAGGGATATTTGGAAGCCCATAGAGGGCTATGGTGAAAATGGAAATATCTTCTGTTCAAAACCGGAAAGAAGCTTTCTGAGAAACTGCTCTGTGTTCTGTTAATTCATCTCACAGAGTTACATCTTCCTTCAAAGCCTTCGCTAAGGCTGTTCTTGTGGAATTAGCAAAGGATATTTGGAAGCCCATTGAGGGCTATGGTGAAAAAGGAAATATCTTCCGTTCAAAACTGGAAAGAAGCTTTCTGAGAAACTGCTCTGTGTTCTGTTAATTCATCTCACAGAGTTACATCTTTCCCTTCAAGAAGCCTTTCGCTAAGGCTGTTCTTGTGGAATTGGAAAGGATATTTGGAAGCCCATAGAGGCCTATGGTGAAAAAGGAAATATCTTCCGTTCAAAACTGGAAAGAAGCTTTCTGAGAAACTGCTCTGTGTTCTGTTAATTCATCTCACAGAGTTACATCTTTCCCTTCAAGAAGCCTTTCGCTAAGGCTGTTCTTGTGGAATTGGCAAAGTGATATTTGGAAGCCCATAGAGGCCTATGGTGAAAAGGAAATATCTTCCGTTCAAAACTGGAAAGAAGCTTTCTGAGAAACTGCTCTGTGTTCTGTTAATTCATCTCACAGAGTTACATCTTTCCCTTCAAGAAGCCTTTCGCTAAGGCTGTTCTTGTGGAATTGGCAAGGGGATATTTGGAAATCCATAGAGGGCTATGGTGAAAAAGGAAATATCTTCCGTTCAAAACTGGAAAGAAGCTTTCTGAGAAACTGCTCTGTGTTCTGTTAATTCATCTCACAGAGTTACATCTTTCCCTTCAAGAAGCCTTTCGCTAAGGCTGTTCTTGTGGAATTGGCAAAGTGATATTTGGAAGCCCTTAGAGGGCTACGGTGAAAAAAAAAATATCTTCCGTTCAAAACTGGAAAGAAGCTTTCTGAGAAACTGCTCTGTGTTCTGTTAATTCATCTCACAGAGTTACATCTTTCCTTCAAGAAGCCTTTGCTAAGGCTGTTCTTGTGGAATTAGCAAAGGATATTTGGAAGCCCATAGAGGCTATGGTGAAAAAGGAAATATCTTCCGTTCAAAACTGGAAAGAAGCTTTCTGAGAAACTGCTCTGTGTTCTGTTAATTCATCTCACAGAGTTACATCTTTCCTTCAAGAAGCCTTTCGCTAAGGCTGTTCTTGTGGAATTGGCAAAGTGATATTTGGAAGCCCATAGAGGGCTATGGTGAAAAAGGAAATATCTTCCGTTCAAAACTGGAAGAAGCTTTCTGAGAAACTGCTCTGTGTTCTGTTAATTCATCTCACAGAGTTACATCTTTCCCTTCAAGAAGCCTTTGCTAAGGCTGTTCTTGTGGAATTGGCAAAGGATATTTGGAAGCCCATAGAGGCTATGGTGAAAAAAATATCTTCCGTTCAAAACTGGAAAGAAGCTTTCTGAGAAACTGCTCTGTGTTCTGTTAATTCATCTCACAGAGTTACATCTTTCCTTCAAGAAGCCTTTCGCTAAGGCTGTTCTTGTGGAATTGGCAAAGGATATTTGGAAGCCCATAGAGGGCTATGGTGAAAAAGAAATATCTTCCGTTCAAAACTGGAAAGAAGCTTTCTGAGAAACTGCTCTGTGTTCTGTTAATTCATCTCACAGAGTTACATCTTTCCTTCAAGAAGACTTTCGCTAAGGCTGTTCTTGTGGAATTGGCAAAGTGATATTTGGAAGCCCATTGAGGGCTATGGTGAAAAAGGAAATATCTTCCGTTCAAAACTGAAAGAAGCTTTCTGAGAAACTGCTCTGTGTTCTGTTAATTCATCTCACAGAGTTACATCTTTCCCTTCAAGAAGCCTTTGCTAAGGCTGTTCTTGTGGAATTGGCAAAGGATATTTGGAAGCCCATAGAGGGCTATGGTGAAAAAGAAATATCTTCCGTTCAAAACTGGAAAGAAGCTTTCTGAGAAACTGCTCTGTGTTCTGTTAATTCATCTCACAGAGTTACATCTTTCCCTTCAAGAAGCCTTTCGCTAAGGCTGTTCTTGTGGAATTGGCAAAGTGATATTTGGAAGCCCATAGAGGCTATGGTGAAAAAGGAAATATCTTCCGTTCAAAACTGGAAAGAAGCTTTCTGAGAAACTGCTCTGTGTTCTGTTAATTCATCTCACAGAGTTACATCTTTCCCTTCAAGAAGCCTTTCGCTAAGGCTGTTCTTGTGGAATTGGCAAAGGGATATTTGGAAGCCCATTGAGGGCTATGGTGAAAAAGGAAATATCTTCCGTTCAAAACTGGAAAGAAGCTTTCTGAGAAACTGCTCTGTGTTCTGTTAATTCATCTCACAGAGTTACATCTTTCCCTTCAAGAAGCCTTTCGCTAAGGCTGTTCTTGTGGAATTGGCAAGGGATATTTGGAAGCCCATAGAGGCTATGGTGAAAAAGGAAATATCTTCCGTTCAAAACTGAAAGAAGCTTTCTGAGAAACTGCTCTGTGTTCTGTTAATTCATCTCACAGAGTTACATCTTTCCCTTCAAGAAGCCTTTCGCTAAGGCTGTTCTTGTGGAATTGGCAAAGTGATATTTGGAAGCCCATTGAGGGCTATGGTGAAAAAGGAAATATCTTCCGTTCAAAACTGGAAGAAGCTTTCTGAGAAACTGCTCTGTGTTCTGTTAATTCATCTCACAGGTTACATCTTTCCTTCAAGAAGCCTTTCGCTAAGGCTGTTCTTGTGGAATTGGCAAGGGATATTTGGAAGTCCATAGAGGGCTATGGTGAAAAGGAAATATCTTCCGTTCAAAACTGGAAAGAAGCTTTCTGAGAAACTGCTCTGTGTTCTGTTAATTCATCTCACAGAGTTACATCTTTCCCCTTCAGGAAGCCTTTCGCTAAGGCTGTTCTTGTGGAATTGGCAAAGGGATATTTGGAAGCCCATAGAGGGCTATGGTGAAAAGGAAATATCTTCCGTTCAAAACTGGAAAGAAGCTTTCTGAGAAACTGCTCTGTGTTCTGTTAATTCATCTCACAGAGTTACATCTTTCCCTTCAAGAGCCTTTTGCTAAGGCTGTTCTTGTGGAATTGGCAAGTGATATTTGGAAGCCCATAGAGGGCTATGGTGAAAAGGAAATATCTTCCGTTCAAAACCTGGAAAGAAGCTTTCTGAGAAACTGCTCTGTGTTCTGTTAATTCATCTCACAGAGTTACATCTTTCCTTCAAAGAAGCCTTTCGCTAAGGCTGTTCTTGTGGAATTGGCAAAGGGATATTTGGAAGCCCATAGGGCTATGGTGAAAAGGAAATATCTTCCGTTCAAAACTGGAAAGAAGCTTTCTGAGAAACTGCTCTGTGTTCTGTTAATTCATCTCACAGAGTTACATCTTTCCCTTCAAGAAGCCTTTCCGCTAAGGCTGTTCTTGTGGAATTAGCAAGGATATTTGGAAGCCCATAGAGGCTATGTGAAAAAGGAAATATCTTCCGTTCAAAACTGAAAGAAGCTTTCTGAAACTGCTCTGTGTTCTGTTAATTCATCTCACAGAGTTACATCTTTCCTTCAAGAAGCCTTTCGCTAAGGCTGTTCTTGTGGAATTGGAAAGGGATATTTGGAAGCCCATGAGGGCTATGGTGAAAGGAATATCTTCCGTTCAAAACTGGAAAGAAGCTTTCTGAGAAACTGCTCTGTGTTCTGTTAATTCATCTCACAGAGTTACATCTTTCCCTTCAAAGCCTTTCGCTAAGGCTGTTCTTGTGGAATTAGCAAAGGATATTTGGAAGCCCATAGAGGCTATGGTGAAAAAAATATCTTCCGTTCAAAACTGGAAGAAGCTTTCTGAGAAACTGCTCTGTGTTCTGTTAATTCTTCTCACAGAGTTACATCTTTCCTTCAGAAGCCTTTCGCTAAGGCTGTTCTTGTGGAATTGGCAAGGGATATTTGGAAGCCCATAGAGGGCTATGGTGAAAAATATCTTCCGTTCAAAACTGGAAAGAAGCTTTCTGAGAAACTGCTCTGTGTTCTGTTAATTCATCTCACAGAGTTACATCTTTCCCTTCAAGAAGCCTTCGCTAAGGCTGTTCTTGTGGAATTGGCAAAGGATATTTGGAAGCCCATAGAGGCTATGGTGAAAAAGGAAATATCTTCCGTTCAAAACTGGAAAGAAGCTTTCTGAGAAACTGCTCTGTGTTCTGTTAATTCATCTCACAGTTACATCTTTCCCTTCAAAGAAGCCTTTCGCTAAGGCTGTTCTTGTGGAATTGACAAAGGATATTTGGAAGATCATAGAGGGCTATGGTGAAAAAGGAAATATCTTCCGTTCAAAACTGGAAAGAAGCTTTCTGAGAAACTGCTCTGTGTTCTGTTAATTCATCTCACAGAGTTACATCTTTCCCTTCAGGAAGCCTTTCGCTAAGGCTGTTCTTGTGGAATTTTCAAAGTGATATTTGGAAGCCCATAGGGCTATGGTGAAAAGGAAATATCTTCCGTTCAAAACTGAAAGAAGCTTTCTGAGAAACTGCTCTGTGTTCTGTTAATTCATCTCACAGAGTTACATCTTTCCTTCAAGAAGCCTTTCGCTAAGGCTGTTCTTGTGGAATTAGCAAAGGATATTTGGAAGCCCATAGAGGGCTATGGTGAAAAAGGAAATATCTTCCGTTCAAACTGGAAAGAAGCTTTCTGAGAAACTGCTCTGTGTTCTGTTAATTCATCTCACAGAGTTACATCTTTCCCTTCAAGAAGCCTTTCGCTAAGGCTGTTCTTGTGGAATTAGCAAAGGATATTTGGAAGCCCATAGAGGGCTATGGTGAAAAAGGAATATCTTCTGTTCAAAACTGGAAAGAAGCTTTCTGAGAAACTGCTCTGTGTTCTGTTAATTCATCTCACAGGTTACATCTTTCCTTCAAAGCCTTTCGCTAAGGCTGTTCTTGTGGAATTCAAAGTGATATTTGGAAGCCCATAGAGGGCTATGGTGAAAAGGAAATATCTTCCGTTCAAAACTGGAAGAAGCTTTATGAGAAACTGCTCTGTGTTCTGTTAATTCATCTCACAGAGTTACATCTTTCCCTTCAAAGCCTTTCGCTAAGGCTGTTCTTGTGGAATTAGCAAAGGATATTTGGAAGCCCATAGAGGCTATGGTGAAAAGGAAATATCTTCCGTTCAAAACTGGAAAGAAGCTTTCTGAGAAACTGCTCTGTGTTCTGTTAATTCATCTCACAGAGTTACATCTTTCCTTCAAGCCTTTCGCTAAGGCTGTTCTTGTGGAATTGGCAAAGGATATTTGGAAGCCCATAGAGGGCTATGGTGAAAAGGAAATATCTTCCGTTCAAAACTGGAAAGAAGCTTTCTGAGAAACTGCTCTGTGTTCTGTTAATTCATCTCACAGAGTTACATCTTTCCTTCAAGAAGCCTTCGCTAAGGCTGTTCTTGTGGAATTGGCAAAGGATATTTGGAAGCCCATTGAGGCTATGGTAAAAGGAAATATCTTCCGTTCAAAACTGGAAAGAAGCTTTCTGAGAAACTGCTCTGTGTTCTGTTAATTCATCTCACAGAGTTACATCTTTCCTTCAAGAAGCCTTTCGCTAAGGCTGTTCTTGTGGAATTGGCAAAGGATATTTGGAAGCCCATAGAGGCTATGGTGAAAAGGAAATATCTTCCGTTCAAAACTGGAAAGAAGCTTTCTGAGAAACTGCTCTGTGTTCTGTTAATTCATCTCACAGAGTTACATCTTTCCCTTCACGAAGCCTAGGCTGTTCTTGTGGAATTGGCAAAGTGATATTTGGAAGCCCATAGAGGGCTACGGTGAAAAAGGAAATATCTTCCGTTCAAAACTGGAAAGAAGCTTTCTGAGAAACTGCTCTGTGTTCTGTTAATTCATCTCACAGAGTTACATCTTTCCTTCAAGAAGTCGCTAAGGCTGTTCTTGTGGAATTGACAAAGGATATTTGGAAGCCCATAGAGGCTATGGTGAAAAAGGAAATATCTTCCGTTCAAAACTGGAAAGAAGCTTTCTGAGAAACTGCTCTGTGTTCTGTTAATTCATCTCACAGAGTTACATCTTTCCCTTCAGAAGCCTTTCGCTAAGGCTGTTCTTGTGGAATTAGCAAAGGATATTTGGAAGCCCATAGAGGCTACTGTGAAAAGGAAATATCTTCCGTTCAAAACTGGAAGAAGCTTTCTGAGAAACTGCTCTGTGTTCTGTTAATTCATCTCACAGGTTACATCTTTCCCTTCAAGTAGCCTTTCGCTATGGCTGTTCTTGTGGAATTGGCAGAGGATATTTGGAAGCCATGAGGTCTATGGTGAAAAAAATATCTTACGTTCAAAACTGGAAAGAAGCTTTCTGAGAAACTGCTCTGTGTTCTGTTAATTCATCTCACAGAGTTACATCTTTCCCTTCAAAAGCCTTTCGCTAAGGCTGTTCTTGTGGAATTGGCAAGGATATTTGGAAGCCCATAGAGGGCTATGGTGAAAAAGGAAATATCTTCCGTTCAAAACTGGAAAGAATCTTTCTGAGAAACTGCTCTGTGTTCTGTTAATTCTTCTCACAGTTACATCTTTCCTTCAAAGCCTTTCTCTAAGGCTGTTCTTGTGGAATTGGCAAAGTGATATTTGGAAGCCCCTAGAGGGCTATGGTGAAAAGGAAATATCTTCCGTTCAAAACTGGAAAGAAGCTTTCTGAGAAACTGTTCAGTGTTCTGTTAATTCATCTCACAGAGTTACATCTTTCCTTCAAAGCCTTTCCTAAGGCTGTTCTTGTGGAATTAGCAAATTGATATTTGGAAACCCTTAGAGGCCTATGGTGAAAAGGAAATATCTTCCATTCAAAACTGGAAAAAGCTTTCTGAGAAAATGCTCTGTGTTCTGTTAATTCATCTCACAGAGTTACATCTTTCCCTTCAAGAAGCCTTTCGCTAAGCCTGTTCTTGTGGAATTGGCAAGGGATATTTGGAAGCCCATAGGGCTATGGTGAAAAAGGAAATATCTTCCGTTCAAAACCGGAAAGAACTTTCTGAGAAACTGCTCTATGTTCTGTTAATTCATCTCACAGAGTTACATCTTTCCCTTCAAGAAGACTTTCGCTAAGGCAGTTCTTGTGGAATTTTCAAGGTGATATTTGGAAGCCCATAGAGGGCTACGGTGAAAAAGGAAATATCTTCCGTTCAAACCTGGAAAGAAGCTTTCTGAGAAACTGCTCTGTGTTCTGTTAATTCATCTAACAGAGTTACATCTGTCCCTTCAAGAAGCCTTTCGCTAAGGTTGTTCTTGTGGAATGGGCAAAGAGATATTTGGAAGCCCATAGAGTGCTACGGAGAAAAAGGAAATATCTTCCGTTCAAAACTGGAAAGAAGCTTTCTGAGAAACTGCTCTGTGTTCTGTTAATTCATCGCACAGAGTTACATATTTCTCTTCAAGAAGCCTTTCGCTTAGGCTGTTCTTCTTGTGGAATTGGCAAAGGGATATTTGGAAGCCATAGGGCTATGGTGAAAAAATAACTTCCGTTCAAAACTGGAAAGCAGCTTTCTGAGAAACTGCTCTGTGTTCTGTTAATTCATCTCACAGAGTTACATCTTTCCTTCAAGAAGCCTTTCGCTAAGTTTGTTCTTGTGGAATTGGCAAAGGGATATTTGGAAGCCCATAGACTACGGGAAAAAATATCTTCCGTTCAAAACTGGAAAGTAGCTTTCTGAGAAACTGCTCTTTGTTCTGTTAATTCATCTCACAGAGTTACATCTTTCCCTTCAAGAAGCCTTTCGCTAAGGCTGTTCTTGTGGAATTAGCAAAGGATATTTGGAAGCCCATAGAGGCTATGGTGAAAAGGAAATATCTTCCGTTCAAAACCGGAAGAGAAGCTTTCTGAGAAACTGCTGTGTTCTGTTAATTCATCTCACAGAGTTACATCTTTCCCTTCAAGAAGACTTTAGCTAAAGGCAGTTCTTGTGGAATTTTCAAAGTGATATTTGGAAGCCCATAGAGGCTACGGTGAAAAGGAAATATCTTCCGTTCAAAGCTGGAAGGAAGCTTTCTGAGAAACTGCTCTGTGTTCTGTTAATTCATCTCACAGAGTTACATCTTTCCTTCAAAGCCTTTCGCTAAGGCTGTTCTTGTGGAATTGGCAAAGGATATTTGGAGCCCATAGAGGCTATGGTGAAAAGGAAATATCTTCCGTTCAAAACTGAAAGAAGCTTTCTGAGAAACTGCTCTGTGTTCTGTTAATTCATCTCACAGAGTTACATCTTTCCCTACAAGAGCCTTTCGCTAAGGTTGTTCTTGTGGAATGGGCAAGTGATATTTGGAAGCTCATAGAGGCTCACGGTGAAAAGGAAATATCTTCCATTCCAAACTGGAAAGAAGCATTCTGAGAAACTGCTCTGTGTTCTGTTAATTCATCTCACAGAGTTACATCTTTCCCTTCAAGAAGTATTTCGCTAAGGCTTTTCTTGTGGAATTGGAAGGGATATTTGGAAATCCATAGGGCTATGGTGAAAAGGACATATCTTCCGTTGAAAACTGGAAAGAAGCTTTCTGAGAAACTGCTCTGTGTTCTGTTAATTCATCTCACAGAGTTACATCTTTCCCCTCAAGAAGCGTTAAGCTAAAGGCTGTTCTTGTGGAATTCGCAAAAGGGATATTTGGAAACCCATAGAGGCTATGGTGAAAAGGAAATATCTTCCGTTCAAAACCGGAAAGAAGCTTTCTGAGAAACTGCTCTGTGTTCTGTTAATTCATCTCACAGAGTTACATCTTTCCTTCAAAGCCTTTCGCTAAGGCTGTTCTTGTGGAATTAGCAAGGATATTTGGAAGCCCATGGGCTATGGTGAAAAGGATATATCTTCCGTTCAAAACTGGAAAGAAGCTTTCTGAGAAACTGCTCTGTGTTCTGTTAATTCATCTCACAGAGTTATATCTTTCCTTCAAGTAGCCTTTCGCTAAGAGGCTGTTCTTGTGGAATTGGCAAAGTGATATTTGGAAGCCCACAGAGGGCTATGGTGAAAAGGAAATATCTTCCGTTCAAAACTGGAAAAGAAACTTTCTGAGAAACTGCTCTGCGTTCTGTTAATTCATCTCAGAGTTACATCTTTCCTTCAAAGCCTTTCGCTAAGGCTGTTCTTGTGGAATTAGCAAAGGATATTTGGAAGCCATAGAGGCCTATGGTGAAAAGGAAATATCTTCGTTCAAAACTGTAAAGAAGCTTTCTGAGAAACTGCTCTGTGTTTTGTTAATTCATCTCACAGAGTTACATCTTTCCCTTCAAGAAGCCTTTCGCTAAGGCTGTTCTTGTGGAATTGGCAAAGGGATAATTGGAAGCCCATAGAGGACTACGGTGAAAAAGGAAAAACATCCGTTCAAAACCGGAAAGAAGCTTTCTGAGAAGCTGCTCTGTGTTCTGTTAATTCATCTCACAGAGTTACATCTTTCCCTTCAAGAAGCCTTTCGCTAAGTCTGTTCTTGTGGAATCGGCAAAGTGATATTTGGAAGCCCATTGGCCTACGGGAAAAAGGAAATATCTTCCGTTTAAAACTGGAAAGTAGCTTTCTGAGAAACTGCTCTGTGTTCTGTTAATTCATCTCACAGAGTTACATCTTTCCCTTCAAGAAGCCTTTCGCTAAGGCTGTTCTTGTGGAATTGGCAAAGGGATATTTGGAAACCCATAGATGGCTACGGTGAAAAAGGAAATATCTTCCGTTCAAAACCGGAAAGAAGCTTTCTGAGAAACTGCTCTGCGTTCTGTTAATTCATCTCACAGAGTTACATCTTTCCCTTCAAGAAGCCTTTCGCTAAGGCTGTTCTTGTGGAATTGGCAAAGGGATATTTGGAAGCCCATAGAGGCCTATGGTGAAAAAGGAAATATCTTCCGTTCAAAACTGGAAAGAAGCTTTCTGAGAAACTGCTCTGTGTTCTGTTAATTCATCTCACAGAGTTACATCTTTCCCTTCAAGAAGCCTTTCGCTAAGGCTGTTCTTGTGGAATTGGCAAAGGGATATTTGGAAGCCCTTAGGGGCTATGGTGCAGAAGGAAATATCTTCCGTTCAGAACTGGAAAAAGCTTTCTGAGAAACTGCTCTAGTTCTGTTAATTCATCTCACAGAGTTACATCTTTCCTTCAAGAAGCCTTTCGGTAAGGCTGTTCTTGTGGAATTAGCAAAGGATATTTGGAAGCCCATAGAGGCCTATGGTGAAAAAGGAAATATCTTCCATTCAAAACTGTAAAGAAGCTTTCTGATAAACTGCTCTGTGTTTTGTTAATTCATCTCACAGAGTTACATCTTTCCCTTCAAAAGCCTCTCGCTAAGGCTGTTCTTGTGGAATTGGCAAAGGATACTTGAAGCCCATAGAGGCTATGGTGAAAAAGGAAATATCTTCCGTTCAAAACTGGAAAGAAGCTTTCTGAGAAACTGCTCTGTGTTCTGTTAATCCATCTCACAGAGTTACATCTTTCCTTCAAGAAGCCTTTCGCTAAGGCTGTTCTTCTGGAATTAGCAAAGAGGATATTTGGAAGCCCACAGAGGCTATGATGAAAGGAAATATCTTCCGTTAAAACTGGAAAGAAGCTTTCTGAGAAACTGCTCTGTGTTCTGTTAATTCATCTCACAGAGTTACATCTTTCCCCTCAGAAGCCTTTCGCTAAGGCTGTTCTTGTGGAATTAGCAAAGGATATTTGGAAGCCCATAGAGGGCTATGGTGAAAAAATTAAATATCTTCCGTTCAAAACTGGAAAGAAGCTTTCTGAGAAACTGCTCTGCGTTCTGTTAATTCATCTCACAGAGTTACATCTTTCCTTCAAGAAGCCTTTCGCTAAGGCTGTTCTTGTGGAATTGGCAAAGGATATTTGGAAGCCCATAGAGGCTATGGTGAAAAAGGAAATATCTTCCGTTCAAAACTGGAAAGAAGCTTTCTGAGAAACTGCTCTGTGTTCTGTTAATTCATCTCACAGAGTTACATCTTTCCTTCAAGAAGCCTTTCGCTAAGGCTGTCCTTGTGGAATTAGCAAAGGATATTTGGAAGCCCTTAGAGGGCTATGGTGCAGAAGGAAATATCTTCCGTTCAGAACTGGAAAGAAGCTTTCTGAGAAACTGCTCTGTGTTCTGTTAATTCATCTCACAGAGTTACATCTTTCTAGCCCTCTAGGGCTTCCAAATATCACTTTGCCAATTCCACAAGAACAGCTTTAGCGAAAGGCTCTTGAAGGGAAAGATGTAACTCTGTGAGATGAATAAACAGAAGACAGAGCAGTTTCTCAAAAGCTTCTTTCCAGTTTTGAGCGGAAGATATTTCCTTTACACCATAGCCTCTATGGGCTTCCAAATATCAGTTTGCCAATTCCACAAGAATAGCCTTAGCGAAGGCTTCTTGAAGGGAAAGATGTAACTCTGTGAGATGAATTAACAGAACACCGAGCAGATTCTCTGAAAGCTTCTTTCCGGTTTTGAGCGGAAGATATTTCCTTTTTCACCATAGCCCTAAAGGCTT
>JAKFHT010002004.1:0-21008 GCA_023783455.1 Erythrocebus patas
GTAACCTGTGAGATGAACTAACAGAACACAAAGCAGTTTCTCAGAAAGCTTCTTTCCAGTTTTTAACGGAAGATATTTCCTTTTTCACCATAGATCTCTATGTGCTTTCAAACATCACTTTGCCAATTCCACAAGAACAGTCTTAGAGAAAGGCTTCTTGTGGGGAAAGCTGTAACTCTCTGAGATGAATTAACAGAACACAAAGCAGTTTCTCAGAAAGCTTCTTTCCTGTTTTTAAGGGAAGAGATTTCCTTTTTCACCATAGACTTCTATGGGCTTCCAAATATCACTTTGGAAATTCCAAAAGAATAATCTTAGCGAAAAGCTTCTTGAGGGGAAAGCTGTAACTCTGTGGGTTGAATTAACAGAACACAAAGCAGTTTCCCAGAAAGCTTCTTTCCTGTTTTTAACTGAAGATATTTCATTTTTCTCCATAGCTCTCTATGCGCTTCCAAATATCACTCTGCAGATTCCACAATAATAGCCTTAGCGAAAGGCTTCGTGAAGGGAAAGCTGTAACTCTGTGAGATGAATTAACAGAACACAAAGCAGTTTCTCAGAAAGCTTCTTTCCAGTTTTTAACCAAAGATATTTCCTTTTTCACCATAGCCCTCTAAGGGTTTCCAAATATCACTTTGCCAATTCCACAAGAACAGCCTTAGCGAAAGGGTTCTTGAAGGGAAAGATGTAACTATGTGAGATGTATTAACACAACACAAAGCAGTTTCTTCGAAAGATTCTTTCCAGTTCTTAACGGAAGATATTCACTTTTTCAACATTGCCCTCTATGGGCTTCCAAATATCACTTTGCAAATTCCACAAAAACAGTCGTAGGGAAAGGCTTCTTGAGGGGACAGCTGAAACTCTGTGCGATGAATTAACAGAAGACAAAGCAGTTTCTCAGAAAGCTTCTTTCCAGTTTTTAACGGAAGATATTTCCTTTTTCACCATAGCCCTCCATGGGCTTCCAAATATCACTTTGCTACTTCCGGAAGAACAGCCTTAGTGAAAGGTTTCTTGAAGGGAAAGATGTAACTCTCTGAGATGAATTAACAGAAAACAAAGCAGTTTCTCAGAAGGCTTCTTTCCAGTTTTTAAGGGAAGATATTTCCTTTTTCACCATAGAACTTTATGGGCTTCCAAATATCACTTTGCCAATTCCACAAGAACAGCCTTATCGAAAGGCTGCTTAAAGGGAAAAATGTAACTCTTGGAGATGAATTAACAGAACACAAAGCAGTTTCTCAGAAAGCTTTTTTCCAGTTTTTAACGGAAGATATTTCCTTTTTCATCATAGCACTCTTTGGGCTTCCAAATATCATTTTGCCACTTCCACAAGAACAGCCTTAGCGAAAGGCTTCTTGAAGGGAAACATGTAACTCTGTGAGATGAGCTCACAGAACACAAAGCAGTTTCTCAGAAAGCTTCTTTCCAGTTTTTAACGGAAGATATTTCCTTTTTCACCATAGCCCTCTATGTTCTTCCAAATATCACTTTGCCATTTCCACAAGAACAGTCTTAGCGAAAGGCTTCTTAAAGGAAAAATGTAACTCTTGGAGATGAATTAACAGAACACAAAGCAGTTTCTCAGAAAGCTTTTTTCCAGTTTTTAACGGAAGATATTTCCTTTTTCATCATAGCACTCTTTGGGCTTCCAAATATCATTTTGCCACTTCCACAAGAACAGCCTTAGCGAAAGGCTTCTTGAAGGGAAACATGTAACTCTGTGAGATGAGCTCACAGAACACAAAGCAGTTTCTCAGAAAGCTTCTTTCCAGTTTTTAACGGAAGATATTTCCTTTTTCACCATAGCCCTCTATGTTCTTCCAAATATCACTTTGCCATTTCCACAAGAACAGTCTTAGCGAAAGGCTTCTTGAAGGGAAAGATGTAACTCTGTGAGATGAATTAACAGAACACAAAGCAGTTTCTCAGAAAGCTTCTTTCCAGTTTTTAACGGAAGATATTTAGTTTATCACCATAGCCCTCTATGGGCTTCCAAATATCACTTTGCCAATTCCACAAGAACAGCCTTAGCGAAAGGCTTCTTGAAGGAAAGATGTAACTCTGTGAGATGAATTAACCAACACAGCAGTTTCTCAGAAAGCTTCTTTCCAGTTTTTAACGGAAGATATTTCCTTTTTCACCATAGCCCTCTAAGGGCTTCCAGATATCACTTTGCCACTTCCACAAGAACAGTCTTAGCCAAAGGCTTCTTGAACAGAAAGATGTAACTCGCTGAGGTGAATTAACAGAACACAAAACAGTTTCTCAGAAAGCTTCTTTCCAGTTTTCAACCTAAGATATTTCCTTTTTCACCGCAGTCCTCTATGGCTCCATATATCACTTTGCAAATTCCACATGAACAGTCTTGCAGAAAGGCTTTGAGGGGCAAGCTGTAACTCTGTGAGATGAATTAACAGAACACAAAGCAGTTTCTCAGATAGCTTCCTTCCAGTTTTTAACGGAAGGTATTTCCTTATTCACCATAGCCTCTAAGGGCTTCCAAATATCACTTTAATTCCACAAGAACAGCCTTAGCGAAAGGCTTTTGAAGGGAAAGATGTAACTCTGTGAGATGAATTAACAGAACACAAAGCAGTTTCTCAGAAAGCTTTTTTCCAGTTTTTAACGGAAGATATTTCCTTTTTACCATAGCCCTCTAAGGGCTTCCAAATATCACTATGCCAATTCCACAAGAACAGCCTTAGCGAAAGGCTTCTTGAAGGGAAAGTTGTAACTCTTTGAGGTGAATTAACAGAACACAAAGCAGTTTCTCAGAAAGCTTCCTTCCAGTTTTTAACGGAAGATATTTCCTTTTTCACCATAGCCCTCTATGGGTTCCCAAATATCACTTTGCAAATCCACAAGAACAGTCTTACAGAAAGGCTTCTTGAGGCGAGAGCTGTAACTCTGTGAGATGAATTAACAGCACACAAAGCAGTTTCTCAGAAAGCTTCTTTCCAGTATTTAACGGAAGATAATTCCTTTTTCACCATAGCCCTCTATGGGCTTCCAAATACCACTTTGCGAATTTTACAAGAACAACCTTAGTGAAAGGCTTCTTGAAGGGAAATCTGTAACTCTGTGAGATGAATTCACAGAACACAAAGAAGTTTCTCAGAAAGCTTCTTTCCAGTTTTTAACGAAATATATTTCCTTTTTCACCATAGCCCTCTATAGGCTTCCAAATATCACTTTGCCACTTTCACAAGAACAGCCTTCGAAAGTCTTCTTGAAGGGAAAGCTGTAACTCGGTGAGATGAATTAACAGAACACAAAGCAGTTTCTCAGAAAGCTTCTTTCCAGTTTTTACGGAAGATATTTCCTTATTCACCATAGCCCTCTAAGGGTTACCAAATATCACTTTGCAAATCCACAAGAACAGTCTTACAGAAAGGCTTCTTGAAGGGAAAGCTGTAACTCTGTGAGATGTATTAACAGAACACAAAGCAGTTCCTCAGAAAGCTTCTTTCCAGTTTTTAACCAAATATATTTCCTTTTTCACCATAGCCCTCTATGGGCTTCCAAATATCACTTTGCCACTTTCACAAGAACAGCCTTCGCGAAAGGCTTGTTGAAAGGAAAGCTGTAACTCTGGGAGATGAATTAACAGAACACAAAGCACTTTTTCAGAAAGCTTCTTTCCAGTTTTTAAGAGAAGATACTTCCTTTTTCACCATAGCGCTCTATGGGCTTCCAAATATCACTTTGCAAATTCCACAAGAACAGTCTTAGCGAAAGGTTTCGTGAGTGGAAGGCTTTAACCCTGTGAGATGAATTAACAGAACGCAAAGCAGTTTCTCAGAAATCTTCTTTCCAGTTTTTAACGGAAGATATTTCCTTTTTCACCATAGCCCTCTATGGGCTTCCAAATATCACTTTGCCAATACCAAAAGAACGGCCTTAGCGAAAGGCTTCTTGAAGGGAAAGATGTTACTCTGTGAGATGAATTAACGGAACACAAAACAGTTTCTCAGAAAACTTCTTTCCAGTTTTTAACGGAAGATATTTCCTTTTCACCATAGCGCCTAAGGGCTTCCAAATATCACTTTGCAAATTCCTCAAGAACAGCCTTAACGAAAGGCTTCTTGAAGGAAAGCTGTAACTCAGAGATGAATTAACAAAACACAAAGCAGTTTCTCAGAAAGCTTTTTCCAGTTTTTAACGAAAGATATTTCCTTTTTCACCATAGCCCTCTTTTGGGCTTCAAAACATCACTTTGCCACTTCCACAAGAACAGCCTTCATGTAAAGGCTTCTTGAAGGAAAGCTTTTAACTCTTTGAGATGAATTAACAGAACACAAAGCAGTCAGAAAGCTTCTTTCCAGTTTTTAACATAAGATATTTCCTTTTTCACCGTAGAGTCTCTATGGCTTCCAAATATCACTTTGCCAATTCCACAAGAACCGTCTTAGCGAAAGGCTTCGTGAAGGGAAAGAAGTATCTCTGTTAGATGAATTAACAGAACACAAAGCAGTTTCTCAGAAAGCTTCTTTCCAGTTTTTAACGGAAGATATTTCCTTTTTCACCATAGCCCTCTATGGGCTCCCAAATATCCCTTTGGAAATTCCACAAGAACAGTCTTACAGAAAAGCTTCTTGAGGGGAAAGCAGTAACTCTGTGAGATGAATTAAGAGAACAAAAACCAGTTTCTCAGAAAGCTTCTTTCCAGTTTTTAACGGAAGGTATTTCCTTTTTCACCATAGCCCTCTAAGGGTTACCAAATATCACTTTGCAAATCCACAAGAACAGTCTTACAGAAAGGCTTCTTGAAGGGAAAGCTGTAACTCTGTGAGATGTATTAACAGAACACAAAGCAGTTCCTCAGAAAGCTTCTTTCCAGTTTTTAACCAAATATATTTCCTTTTTCACCATAGCCCTCTATGGGCTTCCAAATATCACTTTGCCACTTACAAGAACAGCCTTCATGGAAAGGCTTGTTGAAAGGAAAGCTGTAACTCTGGGAGATGAATTAACAGAACACAAAGCACTTTTTCAGAAAGCTTTTTCCAGTTTTAAGAGAAGATACTTCCTTTTCACCATAGCGCTATGGGCTTCCAAATATCACTTTGCAAATTCCACAAGAACAGTCTTAGAAAGGTTTCGTGAGTGGAAGGCTTTAACCCTGTGAGATGAATTAACAGAACGCAAAGCAGTTTCTCAGAAATCTTTTCCAGTTTTAACGGAAGATATTTCCTTTTTCACCATAGCCTCTATGGCTTCCAAATATCACTTTGCTAATACTAAAAGAACGGCCTTAGCGAAGGCTTGAAGGAAAGATGTTACTCTGTGAGATGAATTAACGGAACACAAAACAGTTTCTCAGAAAACTTCTTCCAGTTTTAACGGAAGATATTTTTTTTTTCAACATAGCGCCTAAGGGCTTCCAAATATCACTTTGCAAATTCCTCAAGAACAGCCTTAACGAAAGGCCTTTGAAGGGAAAGCTGTAACTCTGTGAGATGAATTAACAAAACACAAAGCAGTTTCTCAGAAAGCTTCTTTCCAGTTTTTAACGAAAGATATTTCCTTTTTCACCATAGCCCTCTATGGGCTTCCAAATATCACTTTGCCAATTCCACAAGAACAGCCTTAGCGAAAGGCTTCTTGAAGGGAAAGATGTAACTCTGTGAGATGAATTAACCGAACACAAAGCAGTTTCTCAGAAATCTTCTTTCCAGTTTTTAACGGAAGATATTTCCTTTTTCACCATAGCCCTCTAAGGGCTTCCAGTTATCACTTTGCCACTTCCACAAGAACAGTCTTAGCCAAAGGCTTCTTGAAGAGAAAGATGTAACTCGCTGAGGTGAATTAACAGAACACAAAACAGTTTCTCAGAAAGCTTCTTTCCAGTTTTCAACCTAAGATATTTCCTTTTTCACCGCAGTCCTCTATGGGCTCCCATATATCACTTTGCAAATTCCACATGAACAGTCTTGCAGAAAGGCTTCTTGAGGGGCAAGCTGTAACTCTGTGAGATGAATTAACAGAACACAAAGCAGTTTCTCAGATAGCTTCCTTCCAGTTTTTAACGGAAGATATTTCCTTATTCACCATAGCCCTCTAAGGGCTTCCAAATATCACTTTGCCAATTCCACAAGAACAGCCTTAGCGAAAGGCTTCTTGAAGGGAAAGATGTAACTCTGTGAGATGAATTAACAGAACACAAAGCAGTTTCTCAGAAAGCTTTTTTCCAGTTTTTAACGGAAGATATTTCCTTTTTACCATAGCCCTCTAAGGGCTTCCAAATATCACTATGCCAATTCCACAAGAACAGCCTTAGCGAAAGGCTTCTTGAAGGGAAAGTTGTAACTCTTTGAGGTGAATTAACAGAACACAAAGCAGTTTCTCAGAAAGCTTCCTTCCAGTTTTTAACGGAAGATATTTCCTTTTTCACCATAGCCCTCTATGGGTTCCCAAATATCACTTTGCAAATCCACAAGAACAGTCTTACAGAAAGGCTTCTTGAAGGAAAGCTGTAACTCTGTGAGATGAATTAACAGAACACAAAGCAGTTTCTCAGAAAGCTTCTTTCCAGTTTTTAACCAAAGATATTTCCTTTTTCACCATAGCCCTCTATGGGCTTCCAAATATCACTTTGCCACTTCCACAAGAACAGCCTTAGCGAAAGGCTTCTTGAAGGAAAGCTGTAACTCTGTGAGATGAATTAACAGAACACAAAGCAGTTTCTCAGAAAGCTTTTTCCAGTTTTTAAAGGAAGATATTTCCTTTTCACCATAGCCCTCTATGGGCTTCCAAATATCACTTTGCAAATTCCACAAGAACAGTCTTAGAAAGGCTTCTTGAGGGGAAAGCTGTAACTCTGTGAGATGAATTAACAGAACGCAAAGCAGTTTCTCAGAAAGCTTCTTTCCAGTTTTTAACGGAAGATATTTCCTTTTCACCATAGCCTCTATGGCTTCCAAATATCACTTTGCAAATTCCACAAGAACAGCCTTAGCGAAAGGCTTCTTGAAGGGAAAGATGTTACTCTGTGAGATGAATTAACAGAACACAAAGCAGTTTCTCAGAAGCTTCTTTCCAGTTTTTAACGGAAGATATTTCCTTTTCACCATAGCCTCTATGGGCTTCCAAATATCACTTTGCAAATTCCACAAGAACAGCCTTAACGAAAGGCTTCTTGAAGGAAAGCTGTAACTCTGTGAGATGAATTAACAGAACACAAAGCAGTTTCTCAGAAAGCTTCTTTCCAGTTTTTAACGAAGATATTTCCTTTTCACCATAGCCTCTATGGGCTTCCAAATATCATTTTGCCACTTCCACAAGAACAGCCTTAGCGAAAGGCTTCTTGAAGGGAAACATGTAACTCTGTGAGATGAGCTCACAGAACACAAAGCAGTTTCTCAGAAAGCTTCTTTCCAGTTTTTAACGGAAGATATTTCCTTTTTCACCATAGCCCTCTATGTTCTTCCAAATATCACTTTGCCATTTCCACAAGAACAGTCTTAGCGAAAGGCTTCTTGAAGGGAAAGATGTAACTCTGTGAGATGAATTAACAGAACACAAAGCAGTTTCTCAGAAAGCTTCTTTCCAGTTTTTAACGGAAGATATTTAGTTTATCACCATAGCCCTCTATGGGCTTCCAAATATCACTTTGCCAATTCCACAAGAACAGCCTTAGCGAAAGGCTTCTTGAAGGGAAAGATGTAACTCTGTGAGATGAATTAACCGAACACAAAGCAGTTTCTCAGAAAGCTTTTTCCAGTTTTTAAGAGAAGATACTTCCTTTTCACCATAGCCCTCTATGGGCTTCCAAATATCACTTTGCAAATTCCACAAGAACAGTCTTAGTGAAAGGCTTCTTGAGGGGAAAGCTGTAACTCTGTGAGATGAATTAACAGAACGCAAAGCAGTTTCTCAGAAAGCTTCTTTCCAGTTTTTAACGGAAGATATTTCCTTTTTCACCATAGCCTCTATGGCTTCCAAATATCACTTTGCCAATTCCAAAAGAACAGCCTTAGCGAAAGGCTTCTTGAAGGAAAGATGTTACTCTGTGAGATGAATTAACAGAACACAAAGCAGTTTCTCAGAAGGCTTCTTTCCAGTTTTTAACGGAAGATATTTCCTTTTCACCATAGCCTCTAAGGGCTTCCAAATATCACTTTGCAAATTCCACAAGAACAGCCTTAACGAAAGGCTTCTTGAAGGAAAGCTGTAACTCTGTGAGATGAATTAACAAAACACAAAGCAGTTTCTCAGAAAGCTTCTTTCCAGTTTTTAACGAAGATATTTCCTTTTCACCATAGCCTCTATGGGCTTCCAAACATCACTTTGCCACTTCCACAAGAACAGCCTTACAGAAAGGCTTCTTGAAGGAAAGCTGTAACTCTGTGAGATGAATTAACAGATCACAAAGCAGTTTCTTAGAAACCTTCTTTTCAGTTTTTATCAGAAGATATTTCCTTTTTCACCGTAGCCCTCTATGGGCTTCCAAATATCCCTTTGCCAATTCCACAAGAACAGTCTTACAGAAAGGCTTCTTGAGGGAAAGATGTAACTCTGTGAGATGAATTAACAGAACACAAAGCAGTTTCAGAAAGCTTCTTTCCAGTTTTTAACGGAAGATATTTCCTTTTCACCATAGCTCTATGGGCTTCCAAATATCCCTTTGGAAATTCCACAAGAACAGTCTTACAGAAAGGCTTCTTGAGGGAAAGCTGTAACTCTGTGAGATGAATTAAGAGAACAAAACCAGTTTCTCAGAAAGCTTCTTTCCAGTTTTTAACGGAAGGTATTTCCTTTTTCACCATAGCCCTCTAAGGGTTACCAAATATCACTTTGCAAATCCACAAGAACAGTCTTACAGAAAGGCTTCTTGAAGGGAAAGCTGTAACTCTGTGAGATGTATTAACAGAACACAAAGCAGTTCCTCAGAAAGCTTCTTTCCAGTTTTTAACCAAATATATTTCCTTTTTCACCATAGCCCTCTATGGGCTTCCAAATATCACTTTGCCACTTTCACAAGAACAGCCTTCGCGAAAGGCTTGTTGAAAGGAAAGCTGTAACTCTGGGAGATGAATTAACAGAACACAAAGCACTTTTTCAGAAAGCTTCTTTCCAGTTTTTAACAGAAGATACTTCCTTTTTCACCATAGCCCTCTATGGGCTTCCAAATATCACTTTGCAAATTCCACAAGAACAGTCTTAGCGAAAGGTTTCGTGAGTGGAAGGCTTTAACCCTGTGAGATGAATTAACAGAACGCAAAGCAGTTTCTCAGAAATCTTCTTTCCAGTTTTTAACGGAAGATATTTCCTTTTTCACCATAGCCCTCTATGGGCTTCCAAATATCACTTTGCCAATACCAAAAGAACGGCCTTAGCGAAAGGCTTCTTGAAGGGAAAGATGTTACTCTGTGAGATGAATTAACAGAACACAAAACAGTTTCTCAGAAAACTTCTTTCCAGTTTTTAACGGAAGATATTTCCTTTTTCAACATAGCGCTCTAAGGGCTTCCAAATATCACTTTGCAAATTCCTCAAGAACAGCCTTAACGAAAGGCTTCTTGAAGGGAAAGCTGTAACTCTGTGAGATGAATTAACAAAACACAAAGCAGTTTCTCAGAAAGCTTCTTTCCAGTTTTTAACGAAAGATATTTCCTTTTTCACCATAGCCCTCTTTGGGCTTCAAAATATCACTTTGCCACTTCCACAAGAACAGCCTTCGCGAAAGGCTTCTTGAAGGGAAAGCTTTAACTCTTTGAGATGAATTAACAGAACACAAAGCAGTTTCTCAGAAAGCTTCTTTCCAGTTTTTAACATAAGATATTTCCTTTTTCACCGTAGCCCTCTATGGGCTTCCAAATATCACTTTGCCAATTCCACAAGAACCGTCTTAGCGAAAGGCTTCGTGAAGGGAAAGAAGTATCTCTGTGAGATGAATTAACAGAACACAAAGCAGTTTCTCAGAAAGCTTCTTTCCAGTTTTTAACGGAAGATATTTCCTTTTTCACCATAGCCCTCTATGGGCTCCCAAATATCCCTTTGGAAATTCCACAAGAACAGTCTTACAGAAAAGCTTCTTGAGGGGAAAGCAGTAACTCTGTGAGATGAATTAACAGAACAAAAACC
Organism: Erythrocebus patas; assembly: GCA_023783455.1. NCBI lineage: Eukaryota > Metazoa > Chordata > Mammalia > Primates > Cercopithecidae > Erythrocebus > Erythrocebus patas. The sequence goes on from JAKFHT010002004.1 coordinate 10,093, forward strand.
AGTTTCTCAGAAAGCTTCTTTCCAGTTTTTAACGGAAGGTATTTCCTTTTTCACCATAGCCCTCTATGGGCTTCCAAATATCACTTTGCCACTTCCACAAGAACAGCCTTCGCGAAAGGCTTCTTCAAGGGAAAGATGTAACTCTGTAAGATGAATTAACAGAACACAAAGCAGTTTCTCATAAAGCTTCTTTCCAGTTTTTAACGGAAGATATTTCCTTTTTCACCATAGCCCTCTGTGGGCTTCCAAATATCACTTTTCCAATTCCACAAGAACAGCCTTAGCGAAAGGCTTCTGTAAGGAAAAGCTGTAACTCTGTGAGATGAATTAACAGAACACAAAGCAGTTTCTCAGAAAACTTCTTTCCAGTTTTTAACGGAATATATTTCCTTTTTCACCATAGCCCTCTATGGGCTTCCAAATATCACTTTGCAAATTCCACAAGAACAGTCTTATAGAAAGGCTTCTTGAGGGGAAAGCTGTAACTCTGTGAGATGAATTAACAGAACACAAAGCAGTTTCTCAGAAAGCTTCTTTCCAGTTTTTAACGGAAGATATTTCCTTTTTCACCATAGCCCTCTATGGGCTTCCAAATATCACTTTGCAAATTCCACAAGAACAGCCTTAGCGAAAGGCTTCTTGAGGGAAAGCTGTAACTCTGTGAGATGAATTAACAGAACACAAAGCAGTTTCTCAGAAAGCTTCTTTCCAGTTTTTAACGGAAGATATTTCCTTTTTCACCGTAGCCCTCTATGGGATTCCAAATATCACTTTGCCAATTCCACAAGAACAGCATTAGCGAAAGGCTTCTTGAAGGGCAAGCTGTAACTCTGTGAGATGAATTAACAGAACACAAAGCAGTTTCTCAGGAAGCTTATTTCCAGTTTTTAACGGAAGATATTTCCTTTTCACCATAGCCTCTATGGGTTCCAAATATCACTTTGCCAATTCCACAAGAACAGCATTAGCGAAAGGCTTCTTGAAGGGCAAGCTGTAACTCTGTGAGATGAATTAACAGAACACAAAGCAGTTTCTCAGGAAGCTTATTTCCAGTTTTTAACAGAAGATACTTCCTTTTTCACCATAGCCCTCTAAGGGTTCCCAAATATCACTTTGCAAATCCACAAGAACATTCTTACAGAAAGGCTTCCTGAGGGGAATGCTGTAACTCTGTAAGATGAATTAACAGAACACAAAGCAGTTTCACAGAAAGCTTCTTTCAAGTTTTTAACGGAAGATATTTCCTTTTTCACCATAGCCCTCTATGGGCTTCCAAATATCACTTTGTCATTTCCACAAGAACAGCCTTCGCGAAAGGCTTCTTGAAGGGAAAGCTGTAACTCTGTGAGATGAATTAACAGAACACAAAGCAGTTTCTCAGGAAGATTCTTTCCAGTTTTTAAAGGAAGATATTTCCTTTTTCACCATAGCCCTCTATGGGCTTCCAAATATCACTTTGCAAATTCCACAAAACAGTCTTACAGAAAGGCTTCTCGAGGGGAATGCTGTAACTCTGTGAGATGAATTAACAGAACACAAAGCAGTTTCTCAGAAAGCTTCTTTCCAGTTTTTAACGGAATGTATTTCCTTTTTCACCATAGCCCTCTATGGGCCCCCAAATATCACTTTGGAAATTCCACAAGAACAGTCTTACAGAAAGGCTTCTCGAGGGGAATGCTGTAACTCTGTGACATGAATTAACAGAACACAAAGCAGTTTCTCAGAAAGCTTCTTTCCAGTTTTTAACGGAAGATATTTCCTTTTTCACCATAGCCCTCTATGTTCTTCCAAATATCACTTTGCCATTTTTACAAGAACAGTCTTAGCGAAAGGCTTCTTGAAGGGAAAGATGTAACTCTCTGAGATGAATTAACAGAACACAAAGCAGTTTCTCAGAAAGCTTCTTTCCAGTTTTTAACGGAAGATATTTCCTTTTTCACCATAGCCCTCTAAGGGCTTCCAAATATCACTTTGTCACTTCCACAAGAACAGCCTTAGCCAAAGGCTTCTTGAAGGGAAAGCTGTAACTCTGTGAGATGAATAAACAGAACACAAAGCAGTTTCTCAGAAAGCTTCTTTCCAGTTTTTAACGGAAGATATTTCCTTTTTCACCATAGCCCTCTATGGGCTTCCAAATATCACTTTGAAAATTCCACAAGAACAGCCTTAGCGAAAGGCTTCTTGAAGGGAAAGATGTAACTCTGTGAGATGAACTCACAGAACAGAAAGCAGTTTCTTAGAAAGCTTCTTTCCACTTTTTAGCGGCAGATATTTCCTTTTTCACCATAGCCCTCTATTTTCTTCCAAATATCACTTTGCCATTTTTACAAGAACAGTCTTAGCGAAAGGCTTCTTGAAGGGAAAGATGTAACTCTGTGAGATGAATTAACAGAACACAAAGCAGTTTCTCAGAAAGCTTCTTTCCAGTTTTTAACGGAAGATATTTTTTTTTTCACCATAGCCCTCTAAGGGCTTCCAGATATCACTTTGCCACTTCCCCAAGAACAGCCTCAGAGAAAGGCTTCTTGAGGGGAAAGCTGTAACTCTGTGAGACGAATTAACAGAACACAAAGCAGTTTTTCAGAAAGTTTCTTTCCAGTATTTAACGGATGATATTTCCTTTTTCAACATAGCCCCCTATGGGCGTAGAAATATCACTTTGCCATTTCCACAAGAACAGTCTTAGCCAAAGGCTTCTTGAAGAGAAAGATGTAACTCGGGGAGGTGAATTAACAGAACACAAAACAGTTTCTCAGAAAGCTTCTTTCCAGTTTTCAACCTAAGATATTTCCTTTTTCACCGCAGTCCTCTATGGGTTCCCATATATCACTTTGCAAATTCCACAAGAACAGTCTTGCAGAAAGGCTACTTCAGGGGAAAACTGTAGCTCTGTGAGATGAATTAACAGAACACAAAGCAGTTTCTCAGAAAGCATCTTTGCAGTTTTTAACGGAAGATATTTCCTTTTTCATCATAGCCCTCTTAGGGCTTCCAAATATCACTTTGCCACTTCCACAAGAACAGCCTTAGCGAAAGGCTTCTTGAAGGGAAAGATGTAACTCTGTGAGATGTATTAACAGAACACAAAGCAGTTTCTCAGAAAGCTTCTTTCCAGTTTTTAACGGAAGATATTTCCTTTTTCACCATAGCCCTCTGTGGGCTTCCAAATATCACTTTGCAAATTCCACAAAACAGTCTTACAGAAAGGCTACTTGAGGGGAAAGATGTAACTCTTTGAGATGAATTAACAGAACACAAAGCAGTTTCTCAGAAAGATTCTTTCCAGTTTTTAACGGAAGATATGTACTTTTTCACCATACCCCTCTATGGGCTCCAAATATCACTTTGCAAATTCCAAAAGAACAGCCTTACAGAAAGGCTTCTTGAGTGGAATGCTGTAACTCTGTGAGATGAATTAACAGAACACAAAGCAGTTTCTCAGAAAGCTTCTTTCCAGTTTTTAACGGAAGATATTTCCTTTTCACCATAGCCCTCTATGGGCTTCCAAATATCACTTTGCCAATTCCACAAGAACAGACTTAGCGAAAGTATTCTTGAAGGGAAAGATGTAACTCTGTGAGATGAATTAACAGAACACAAAGCAGTTTCTCAGAAATCCTCCCTCCAGTTTTTAACGGAAGATATTTCCTTTTTCACCATAGCCCTCGATGGGCTTCCAAATATCACTTTGCCTCTTTCACAAGAACAGCCTTAGCGAAAGGCTTCTTGAAGGGAAAGCTGTAACTCTGTGAGATGAATTAACAGAACACAAAGGAGTTTTCAGAAAGCTTTTTCCAGTTTTTAACGGAAGATATTTCCTTTTTCACCATAGCCCTCTATGGGCTTCCAAACATCACTTTGCAAATTCCACAAGAACAGTCTTAGAGAAAGGCTTCTTGAGGGGAAAGCTGTAACTCTGTGAGACGATTTAACAGCACACAAAGTAGTTTCTCAGAAAGCTTCTTTCCAGTATTTAACGGAAGATAATTCCTTTTTCACCATAGCCCTCTATGGGCTTCCAAATATCACTTTGTCAATTCCACAAGAACAGCCTTAGCGAAAGGCTTCTAGAAGGGAAAGCTGTAACTCTGTGAGATGAATTCACAGAACACAAAGAAGATTCTCAGAAAGCTTCTTTCCAGTTTTTAACGGAACATATTTCCTTTTTCACCATAGCCCTCTATGGGCTCCCAAATATCACTTTGCAAATTCCACAAGAACAGTCTTACAGAAAGGCTTCTTGAGGGGAAAGCTGTAACTCTGTGAGATGAATTAACAGAACACAAAGCAGTTACTCAGAAAGCTTCTTTCCAGATTTTAACGGAAGATATTTCCTTTTTCACCATAGCCCTCTATGGGCTTCCAAATATCACTTTGCCAATTCCACAAGAACAGACACAGCGAAAGTGTTCTTGAAGGGAAAGATGTAACTCTGTGAGATGAATTAGCAGAACACAAAGCAGTTTCTCAGAAAGCTTATTTCCAGTTTTTAACGGAAGATATTTCCTTTTTCACCGTAGCCCTCTATGGGCTTCCAAATATCACTTTGCCACTTTCACAAGAACAGCCTTAGCGAAAGACTTCTTGAAGAGAAAGCTGTAACTCTGTGAGATGAATTAACAGAACACAAAGCAGTTTCTCAGAAAGCTACTTTCCAGTTTTTAACGGAAGATATTTCCTTTTTCACCATAGCCCTCTATGGGTTCCCAAATATCACTTTGCAAATCCACAAGAACAGTCTTACAGAAAGGCTTCTTGAGGGGAAAGCTGTAACTCTGTGAGATGAATTAACAGAACACAAAGCAGTTACTCAGAAAGCTTCTCTCCAGATTTTAACGGAAGATATTTCCTTTTTCACCATAGCCCTCTATGGGCTTCCAAATATCACTTTGCCAATTCCACAAGAACAGACACAGCGAAAGTGTTCTTGAAGGGAAAGATGTAACTCTGTGAGATGAATTAGCAGAACACAAAGCAGTTTCTCAGAAAGCTTATTTCCAGTTTTTAACGAAATATATTTCCTTTTTCACCGTAGCCCTCGATGGGCTTCCAAATATCACTTTGCCACTTTCACAAGAACAGCCTTAGCGAAAGACTTCTTGAAGGGAAAGCTGTAACTCTGTGAGATGAATTAACAGAACACAAAGCAGTTTCTCAGAAAGCTACTTTCCAGTTTTTAACGGAAGATATTTCCTTTTTCACCATAGCCCTCTATGGGTTCCCAAATATCACTTTGCAAATCCACAAGAACAGTCTTACAGAAAGGCTTCTTGAGGCGAAAGCTGTAACTCTGTGAGATTAATTAACAGCACACAAAGCAGTTTCTCAGAAAGCTTAGTTCCTGTATTTAACGGAAGATATTTCCTTTTTCACCGTAGCCCTCTATGGGCTTCCAAATATCGCTTTGCCAATTCCACAAGAACAGCCTTAGCGAAAGGCTTCTTGAAGGAAAAGATGTAACTCTGTGAGATGAATTAACAGAACACAAAGAAGTTTCTCAGAAAGCTTCTTTCCAGTTTTTAACGGAATATATTTCCTTTTTCAACATAGCCCTCTATGGGCTTCCAAATATCACTTTGCCACTTTCACAAGAACAGCCTTCGCGAAAGGCTTCTTGAAGGGAAAGCTGTAACTGTGTGAGATGAATTAACAGAACACAAAGCAGTTTCTCAGAAAGCTTCTTTCCAGTTTTTAACGGAAGATATTTCCTTATTCACCATAGCCTCTATGGGCTTCCAAATATCACTTTGCCAATTCCACAAGAACAGCCTTAGCGAAAGGCTTCTTGAAGGAAAAGATGTAACTCTGTGAGATGAATTAACAGAACACAAAGAAGTTTCTCAGAAAGCTTCTTTCCAGTTTTTAACGGAATATATTTCCTTTTTCAACATAGCCCTCTATGGGCTTCCAAATATCACTTTGCCACTTTCACAAGAACAGCCTTCGCGAAAGGCTTCTTGAAGGGAAAGCTGTAACTGTGTGAGATGAATTAACAGAACACAAAGCAGTTTCTCAGAAAGCTTCTTTCCAGTTTTTAACGGAAGATATTTCCTTATTCACCATAGCCCTCTAAGGGTTCCCAAATATCACTTTGCAAATCCACAAGAACAGTCTTACAGAAAGGCTTCTTGAAGGGAAAGCTGTAACTCTGTGAGATGAATTAACAGAACACAAAGCAGTTTCTCAGAAAGTTTCTTTCCAGTTTTTAACGGAAGATATTTCCTTTTTCACCATAGCCCTCTATGGGCTTCCAAATATCACTTTGACAATTCCACAAGAACAGCCATAGCGAAAGAATTCTGGAAGAAAAAGATGTAAATCTGTGAGATGAATTAACAGAACACAAAGCAGTTTCTCAGAAAGCTTCTTTCCAGTTTTTAACGGAAGATATTTCCTCTTTCACCATAGCCCTCTATGGGCTTCCAAATATCACTATGCAAATTCCACAAGAACAGTCTTAGCGAAAGGCTTCTTGAGTGGAAAGCTGTAACTCTGTGAGATGAATTAACAGAACACACAGGAGTTTCAGAAAGCTTCTTTCCAGTTTTTTACGGAAGATAGTTCCTTTTTCACCATAGCCCTCTATGGGCTTCCAAATATCACTTTGTAAATTCCTCAAGAACAGTCTTAACGAAAGGCTTCTTGAGTGGAAAGCTGTAACTCTGTGAGATGAATTAACAGAACACAAAGCACTTTTTCAGAAAGCTTCTTTCCAGTTTTTAACGGAAGATACTTCCTTTTTCACCATTGCGCTCTATGGGCTTCCAAATATCACTTTGCCAATTCCACAAGAACAGTCTTAGCGAAAGGTTTCGTGAGTGGAAAGCTTTAACACTGCGAGATGAATTAACAGAACGCAAAGCAGTTTCTCTGAAATCTTCTTTGCAGTTTTTAACGGAAGATATTTCCTTTTTCACCATAGCCCTCTATGGGCTTCCAAATATCCCTTTGACAATACCAAAAGAACGACCTTAGCGAAAGGCTTCATGAAGGGAAAGATGTTACTCTGTGAGATGAATTAACTGAACACAAAAGAGTTTCTCAGAAAACTTCTTTCCAGTTTTTAACGGAAGATATTTCCTTTTTCACCATAGCCCTCTAGGGGCTTCCAAATATCACTTTGCAAATTCCTCAAGAACAGACTTAGCGAAAGGCTTCTTGAAGGGAAAGCTGTAACTCTGTGAGATGAATTAAAGAAACACAAAGCAGTTTCTCAGAAAGCTTCTTTCCAGTTTTTATCGAAAGATATTTCTTTTTCACCATAGCCCTCTTTGGGCTTCAAAATATCACTTTGCCACTTCCACAAGAACAGACTTCATGAAAGGCTTCTTGAAGGGAAAGCTTTAACTCTGTGAGATGAATTAACAGAACACAAAGCAGTTTCTCAGAAAGCTTCTTTCCAGTTTTTAAAGTAAGATATTTCCTTTTTCACCGTAGCCCTCTATGGTCTTCCAAATATCACTTTGCCAATTCCACAACAACAGTCTTAGCGAAAGGCTTCGTGAAGGGAAAGAAGTATTTCTGTGAGATGAATTAACAGAACACAAAGCAGTTTCTCAGAAAGCTTCTTTCCAGTTTTTAACGGAAGATATTTCCTTTTTCACCATAGCCCTCTATGGGCTCCCAAATATCCCTTTGGAAATTCCACAAGAACAGTCTTACAGAAAAGCTTCTTGAGGGGAAAGCAGTAACTCTGTGAGATAAATTAACAGAACAAAAACCAGTTTCTCAGAAAGCTTCTTTCCAGTTTTTAACGGAAGGTATTTCCTTTTTCACCATAGCCCTCTGTGGGCTTCCAAATATCACTTTGCCACTTCCACAAGGACAGCCTTCGCGAAAGGATTCTGTAAGGAAAAGCTGTACCTCTGTGACATGAATTAACAGAACACAAAGCAGTTTCTCAGAAAACTTCTTTCCAGTTTTTAACGGAATATATTTCCTTTTTCACCATAGCCCTCTATGGGATTCCAAATATCACTTTGCAAATTCCACAAGAACAGTCTTATAGAAAGGCTTCTTGAGGGGAAAGCTGTAACTCTGTGAGATGAATTAACAGAACACAAAGCAGTTTCTCAGAAAGATTCTTTCCAGTTTTTAACGGAAGATATTTCCTTTTTCACCGTAGCCCTCTATGGGATTCCAAATATCACTTTGCCAATTCCACAAGAACAGCATTAGCGAAAGGATTCTTGAAGGGCAAGCTGTAACTGTGAGATGAATTAACAGAACACAAAGCAGTTTCTCAGAAAGCTTATTTCCAGTTTTTAACGAAATATATTTCCTTTTTCACCATAGCCCTCTATGGGCTTCCAAATATCACTTTGCAAATTCCACAAGAACAGTCTTATAGAAAGGCTTCTTGAGGGGAAAGCTGTAACTCGGTGAGATGAATTAACAGAACACAAAGCAGTTTCGCAGAAAGCTTCTTTCCAGTTTTTAACGGTAGATATTTCCTTTTTCACCATAGCCCTCTAAGAGTTCCCAAATATCACTTTGCAAATCCACAAGAACATTCTTACAGAAAGGCTTCCTGAGGGGAATGCTGTAACTCTGTAAGATGAATTTACAGAACACAAAGCAGTTTCTCAGAAAGCTTCTTTCCAGTTTTTAACGGAAGATATTTCCTTTTTCACCATAGCCCTCTATGGGCTTCCAAATATAACTTTGTCACTTCCACAAGAACAGCCTTCGCGAAAGGCTTCTTGAAGGGAAAGCTGTAACTCTGTGAGATGAATTAACAGAACACAAAGCAGTTTCTCAGGAAGATTCTTTCCAGTTTTTAACGGAAGATATTTCCTTTTTCACCATAGCCCTCTATGGGCCCCCAAATATCACTTTGCAAACTCCACAAAACACTCTTACAGAAAGGCTTCTTGAGGGGAAAGATGTAACTCTTTGAGATGAATTAACAGAACACAAAGCAGTTTCTCCGAAAGCTTCTTTCTAGTTTTTGACAGAAGATATTTCCTTTTTCACCATAGCCCTCTAAGGGCTTCCAAATATCACTTTGTCACTTCCACAAGAACAGCCTTAGCCAAAGGCTTCTTGAAGGGAAAGATGTAACTCTGTGAGATGAACTCACAGAACAGAAAGCAGTTTCTCAGAAAGCTTCTTTCCAGTTTTTAGCGGCAGATATTTCCTTTTTCACCATAGCCCTCTATGTTCTTCCAAATATCACTTTGCCATTTTTACAAGAACAGTCTTAGCGAAAGGCTTCTTGAAGGGAAAGATGTAACTCTGTGAGATGAATTGACAGAACACAAAGCAGTTTTTCAGAAAGCTTCTTTCCAGTTTTTAACGGAAGATATTTCCTTTTTCACCATAGCCCTCTAAGGGCTTCCAGATATCACTTTGCCACTTCCACAAGAACAGCCTCAGCGAAAGGCTTCTTGAGGGGAAAGCTGTAACTCTGTGAGACGAATTAACAGAACACAAAGCAGTTTCTCAGAAAGTTTCTTCTCAGTTTTTAACGGAGGATATTTCCTTTTTCAACATAGCCCTCTATGGGCGTCCAAATATCACTTTGCCATTTCCACAAGAACAGTCTTAGCCAAAGGCTTCTTGAAGAGAAAGATGTAACTCGGAGAGATGAATTAACAGAACACAAAACAGTTTCTCAGAAAGCTTCTTTCCAGTTTTCAACCTAAGATATTTCCTTTTTCACCGCAGTCCTCTATGGGCTCCCATATATCACTTTGCAAATTCCACAACAACAGTCTTGCAGAAAGGCTTCTTGAGGGGAAAGCTGTAACTCTGTGAGATGAATTAACAGAACACAAAGCAGTTTCTCAGAAAGCATCTTTGCAGTTTTTAACGGAAGATATTTCTTTTTTCATCATAGCCCTCTTAGGGCTTCCAAAGATCACTTTGCCACTTCCACATGAACAGCCTTATCGAAAGGCTTCTTGAAGGGAAAGATGTAACTCTGTGAGATGAATTAAGAGAACACAAAGCAGTTTCTCAGAAAGCTTCCTTCCAGTTTTTAACGGAAGATATTTCCTTATTCACCATAGCCCTCTAAGGCCTTCCAAATATCACTTTGCCAATTCCACAAGAACAGCCTTACCGAAAGGCTTCTTGAAGGGAAAGATGTAACTCTGTGAGATGAATTAACAGAACACAAAGCAGTTTCTCAGAAAGCTTATTTCCAGTTTTTAACGAAATATATTTCCTTTTTCACCATAGCCCTCTATGGGCTTCCAAATATCACTTTGCAAATTCCACAAGAACAGTCTTATAGAAAGGCTTCTTGAGGGGAAAGCTGTAACTCGGTGAGATGAATTAACAGAACACAAAGCAGTTTCTCAGAAAGCTTCTTTCCAGTTTTTAACGGAAGATATTTCCTTTTTCACCATAGCCCTCTAAGGGTTCCCAAATATCACTTTGCAAATCCACAAGAACATTCTTACAGAAAGGCTTCCTGAGGGGAATGCTGTAACTCTGTAAGATGAATTAACAGAACACAAAGCAGTTTCTCAGAAAGCTTCTTTCCAGTTTTTAACGGAAGATATTTCCTTTTTCACCATAGCCCTCTATGGGCTTCCAAATATCACTTTGTCACTTCCACAAGAACAGCCTTCGCGAAAGGCTTCTTGAAGGGAAAGCTGTAACTCTGTGAGATGAATTAACAGAACACAAAGCAGTTTCTCAGGAAGATTCTTTCCAGTTTTTAACGGAAGATATTTCCTTTTTCACCATAGCCCTCTATGGGCTTCCAAATATCACTTTGCAAACTCCACAAAACACTCTTACAGAAAGGCTTCTTGAGGGGAAAGATGTAACTCTTTGAGATGAATTAACAGAACACAAAGCAGTTTCTCCGAAAGCTTCTTTCCAGTTTTTAACGGAAGATATTTCCTTTTCAACATAGCCCTCTATGGGCTCCAAATATCACTTTGCCATTTTTACAAGAACAG